>CAEMYA010000025.1:5549945-5606603 GCA_903131615.1 Diplodus sargus
TTTAAGTAGTGAGGCTCATTTAAAAAAAAACCCATAAGAACCGCAGAACAATTCATTTGGATTTGCCGGCACGGTGAACAAAAGAGACAAAAATAGTGGTGACTCCCTACCTTTTAAATCTGATCAGAAGGTCAGAATTTGCGTCCATTTCTCGAACATTTATATCCCTTCAGTCAACTCATGAGAATCAGAAAGGAGTTTTCATCGAATAAATCCAAGTTACACGTTGTCTTGTGAAATCCATCACACTCCATCTTCCAACTGCGTTCATCAAACAGCAACAAACGCAAGAGATGTTTTCTGTTCTTCCTGCCCGGGGTTGTTTGGTGTGCTTGTTTTCGTTATGTTGCTGCCGATAACATGGAATGGTCTCCGCGTTTTTTCTGCCCTGTTGTCACCCCCGGGACGACTCCCGCAGCACTGCAAGCTCCCAGCCTGATTTTTACCTCCACACCTGCCCTCCATCAGCCACGTTAGCCCTGCCCTGCCCCCGCCGTTTCCCCAGCCTATCAGCTCCTTTCCCGTTCTGTTTCTTCACCTCGTTCCGCTCACCTGCACATCATCATCATCATCATCATCATCCCTTCGTCAATTCAGTTTGTATTTAAGTCCAGTTTTTAGGTCACCTGTTCCTGACATTTATTTTGAATAAGGCCACGGCCACACATATGCAAATGTGGGCAGTGCAGGATGGGAGACACACAGAACTCTGCTGGTCTGTAGTCAGTTTGTGGGTCAAGCGCACACACACACACATTTGCGCTATTGGTCGTGACTGCAATTCCTCCGGTCAAAGTTCAGTAAAGTTCACGTGCATAGAACCGTAGTGAACAGGAGGATTGTTTTAACCCATTCACAGAAGTTGTTTTTTACTGCAATACCGCACAGCAAAAGCTTCTAAAGAAAAGATGGATGAACGCGTTTGCTTGAGGCAAATTTCCTTTTGGCTGACCCCAAATGACGGCACGAGGTTCGAGCACACAGAATACCCAGAAATCACTGCAGATGTATGTGGTCTTGATGAAAGTTCAGTCATTGTTTTAGATTGTTGGTGCGTTGACATGTCTCTGGATTCAGCACTCAGCCCCCGCTCTGGCTAAAGATGTGACCGGAGATACGGCCCAAATGAAATCTAAACCGTAACTGAATACTGAGCCATAAGATGGCTTCTCTGTGGATTAGAGCTCGCTGATGAACACCACACCAGTATCTTTGCTCTCAGAGACAGTTTTATGCTGTCGTCCATCACATCTTGCAGCACTGAGAAGATTTACCGCCGTTCCCTGGAAACAATTTGGAGGAAGCCTTGATGGATGTGAATCTGTGTTGGAGTCCCGCTGGTTGATTGAGGCCCGGTACAGTGGTGATGTTTGCCACATCAGGTCATTACTGGTCATTACATCACACGTCTTTTAACCCTGTGCGAACCCCTCGGGCTTCCGGCTCCTACTGGCTGTTCCAAAGCCCAGATTAAAAAATATTTGGGACTCAATTGGCTGCTCCCAAATGTAGATTAAAAAGAGTCGCCTGCCACCGGCGACCTGCCTGAGAGGCTTAGCCTGGCCAAATCTCATCTTGCAAATCACCCATCACAACTTTTGCATAGGTGGCGTGCTTCTGTGTAATCACCTAACTTCCTCTAACTGCTGTTTTGCAATGCGTTTTAACAAAGCGTTTCTAATCGTGGTGTCCCTAAAAGTGCTCTGAAAACGTTCTTCTCCTCCGTGTTTTCCTCAGTCCGTCTAATTACATTCCGACAAAGCTCCCGTGGCACCCGCTCCTTTGCCAGAGTTAATCATCATGATAGCAGGCCTCTCAGCTGGGCGTCCCTCGCCAGCCTCTGCGTTACGTGTGATCCTCTAAATGAGGCGGAGGCGGGTTGAAGTCGAGGTCACCGCTGACAGGTGCGAGGGTTAATGAAAAGTGGACAGCGGCAGACAGGGAGGAGTTACAGATGTGCCACACAGGCAGCTCGTGTGTGAGTGTATCAGTCTGAATCATTCTCTCAGGTCGCCTGACCCGTTCTTACTCACCCACACACGCCTGCGTTGCAGATTGGAGAAGTAGTTCTGTTATAGTCCGCGATTTGAGGTCGGTGGCACATTGACTTCAGTAAAGAGTAGAGCTGTGTGTTCGTTTAGAAAACGTTACAAATACAAGATGAAACTGACACAAGGGCGGGACTGAAATACCAAGTCTGTTTGCGACTTAAATTAATCAGTACGCTGCACGGTTTTGGCTACTGATGTTTCAGAGCCGCGATCGGGGCCGTAGATTCTAACCTCATAAACTTAAATCATATCAATCAATGAGCTCAATCAGATCAATGAGCCCGGCAGACTACACTCAACATACTCAACTATACAACACATATGGATGCATTTTGGTCATTTTGCTGACAAGGGGACGCACCCCACCACAAATTGCCTACTGAAGTGAACGAGCTAGTTGCACCGAACCAATCAATAGTAATAATAGTATAATAGAAATCAGCAGTATCCGATCATTGGAAATCTTTCTTCAGAAGATTCAGAAACCATTCAGTGGACCGAAGCACAGACTGTGTAGTCCAACTCACTGAGCTGAA
This sequence comes from Diplodus sargus, assembly GCA_903131615.1. Lineage (NCBI taxonomy): Eukaryota > Metazoa > Chordata > Actinopteri > Spariformes > Sparidae > Diplodus > Diplodus sargus. The sequence goes on from CAEMYA010000025.1 coordinate 5,552,533, forward strand.
GAACGACTTATTAAAACCCTGTTCAGCTCACGAACGAGTGAACTGAGAACCGATACTTTAGTTGGATGAAAATGACGTTCCTACTCCAAGACTTAAAGACAGGAGAGTGGGAGAGGGGCTGGCTTGAGTGACCCAGCATCTTATTAAGGACCCATGTTCATTGTGTGGTATGTCCAGTGAATGTACTGAACATGCACTGTTCCCTCACGGTGCGCAGCCCCACTTACTGAACTGAAACATGGCTGAACGTCCAGGTCATCTCACTAACAAGTGAGCCGGCAGCAGAGAGTTTAGCTGGATGAAGATAGCGTTTGCGAACCGAAAGCTGAAGTCCTGACCTATTATGTATCTGGTTTTGATTCTTACTCGATACTTCGAGAAGGGGGGTGGTGGTGGTGTGGGTATGTGTACTGTGTGCACTTTGTAGTACATTCAGTAAGAGCATGCAGCGTTCCTTCAGAGTGAAAGTATCTGAGACGGTCTCAGACGCAGTGTATCTGTTGACTCGCAAGAAGAACATGCTGGGTTCAAATCCTTGTTCGGGCAGAGCCTTCCTGTGTGGCCTTTGCACGTTCTTTATGTGCTTGCCTGGTTTTCCTCTAAGTACTCTGGTTTCCCCCCGCCATCAAAACATGGACCTAAGCCGCTGTACGCTGCCTACTGCTCCCTCAGGATGGGTTAAATATGGAGTACCAGATTCACCATCTTGTACATTCTATGATATGTGATTTAAATAAGGATTATTCATGTTCTCCTTCTTTTTTTCTAAACAGCACACATTGTAAACTACGATACTGTTCAATTAGTGTACCCATATAGCTGTCGTCTTTTCTAACTGGAATATATGTGTGCGCGCACGCTACGTTAAATGCTAGCCTATGCATATAATACCAATCTAGATAATGCCCTTCAGACTGCAATCCATGACCGGTGTTGCTGAATCATTACAGCTAAAGGTTGGCAGCCTGAATCGGTTGTGTATTTGCTGTCATGTCCACGCCCCCATTACACCTGCGAGTGAATGACTTGAAATGAGAGCTGATCGTAAATCTCTGCGTGGTCTCTAACAACTGACTAAGAGCTCAGCTGAACAGACTAATTAACAGATCTTTTCAGGCGGGATACAGTTAAGTTCCTTGCCCAAAAAGTTTGACCAAAATCTTTGTGAACAATGATACTAGAGCTCACTCAGCATCGCTTCTGTTCATACCGGACACGTAAGGCTGAAACAGCAGAACCCCCTGAGTGTACTGAACTGAGCGAGGGTGCATTTTATTGCTTTAATTCAACTTTTTTTTCTTCCCAAGAGGGAGAAAAAGAGAAATAAATAATGGAAAATATGAAGAAATAGCATCTACACTATGGATAGTGCAGCACTGTTTTACATTTTATTGCAGAACATGGTGATATTGCTGCCTGGACGGTGAAAAATGTCTCCCTCGGCTTTATCAACACTGGAACAACCTTCTGCCAGGAGGAAACACCTCAAACGCGGTGAAGAGTTTGCTTCCCACAGTCTGATCTGAAGTCACACTACAGACGAGGCAAACACCGGCATCGCTGCACACGGTCCACTCTACTGTTTTCTCTTTTGTCGCTCCGTATTCCTCGTCCTTTGTCAAAAAAAAAACGCCGCTGGCAAACGGAGCGACAGCAACTCCTCAACTGCTGAAAGTGAGCAAGTGATGGGAATCAAGCAGCGTCGAGCTTGAGCAAAGACCGAGATGGCCTGTGACAAACATCTCATTTGATATTCACTTATATGAATTTCTATGCAAATACTCAGCTCTTCTCGCTGCTCGGTCCTATCTGGGAGACAGAGTAAAGCAAAGAATGTGCTGATATCAGTGAGATGGAACCTCCACTGGGGGGAAAGAATTGAGCAGAAGAGGGAGTAGTGAGGAAGCACGGAGAGTTATCCCCCCCCCGTGCACTTTAGTAGTGGACTTGTTATGCAAGCTCTGACTGTATCCAGGCAGAACGAGAGAGAGAAGGAGAGGGAGGGAGGAGGGTGGTGATGAGCAAAGTACTGTAGAGAGGAGAAAGGAAGAGAAGCAGAGGATTCACTTCCTCTGTGTTTATAGAAGAGTATAGTCACATCACTGTTGCCTTTTCGCTCATAAACCCCCTCCATCACCTCCACCCTCATCGTATCTGTAGGATTTTGGGAAAGATTGGGTAAAAATATGACTAAAAAGCATTACACAAATCACAGGTTGGAGGCAACAGGGGTTCATGGCTGAGTCCCCGCCAGCTGCAGGGCTGCTGTCCAGTCTGTGACTCCTGACCTCAGCCCTCGCTGTAATTGGAAATTAAAGATTAGGAGGAGATTTGACGCGCAAAACACCAAAGTATTATGCCGCATCAACAACATGCGTTTTACAGGCTTTATTACAAGAAGACTGCATGAATACAGACCGAATGTTCCCCCGAAGACTCCTCATGACTTTAAGTCACCGCTAAAGTAAAAAATAATCTTACTCAGGATACTTTTATCGCACCGCAGCCGCCCACCGCAGACACAAATAGTCACCCACACCTCCTCGGAGTGTGATCGGGGAGATTTTTTAACTCTCTCGTGAAATATTTTTTCTTGCTGTAATGTGACCTGATATCGAAGAAGTGCGACACTGCGAGCTCGTACCAGCTCCTCTCGTATCTGTTTCTGGCTCCACAGCCGTGGCCAGACTGCTCAGAGTGTAAGAAGGGCGGTTGAGGCCAAAGGCTAAAGCAGGACAGACAAAAAGGGAGGAAAAGGAAAGGAATTGGAAAGGATAGATGAGAGTAGGAAAAAGAGCGAAAAAGGCAGAGTCAAGCATCAGAAAGTTCAGCCAGCGGCCGGTTATTGATTTTGGCTTGTAGCAGCATTTGTCTTGATTTCTCCGTATTACACTGCATCTCGCGACTGCGCCGAGACAATCACTCAAACGTTATTGCTGCCCTGCTCACAGACGTCCGCTCCGGCTGCCACTGAATGCTCGCTTGAGTCCTGGTGGGCGGAGGTGTGATGTATGGTGCCATCGCCGCGTGGCACTTGGCCCTGCCCCCTCTGAACGCCACGGCACGGCCAAGCAGATGAGAGTCAGCGTGGAGCTGGGAATCCCAGCGGCATTGACTCACTTTGAGTTCTGCGCGTAAACAGAGAGACAGATGGCCACGCTGCCAAACAAGTTTTCTCTTCCACTGGCTCTCGCGACGGCGCGTGGGGGACGCGGGAGGGAGATGGAGGGTTTCTTCTGCCAGTTTTGTGTTGTCTTGTTCCCATGCATCAAACCTACCCTGGCCATTTTGAAAATTCAATGAGAGCGCGGGATTAATAATTCAGGCAAAGATGGAGAGATGTCTACCGCTGTGAAATACAATACGATCGAAATCACTTCACACCCACAACCTTCAGCTGTATGAAATACATTCTTGTATTGTTAAACACAATGATCTGACCCCCCGCCCAAAAAAAAACCATAAAAACAGGAGGCTGAATTCATAATTGGTTAATGCAATCAACAGACTTGAGCTCAAATTTAAGATCTCAGCGACAAAACTGTAGCAAACCTCCTCACACAAGCATAACGTCTTTGCACGCACAGGCCCTTCTTTTCAGAGCTGAGAGCATCTTGTAATGTTGGGGAGCGGCAGCAGCAGCAGCCTGTTGTGGGGGGGGTGAACTGTCGGGAGCTGTTAGAGCAGGCGGGGCGAGCATGCCTCTTCTGCAGAAACATGGATTATAGATCAACGCATCTCATCCCAGCTGCCCTCACACAGAGCAGAGGCTGTGCTCGAACGTGTTCACTGTGAGGATGACTTCCCCCTGTATGTTGCGTTCACTGGCGAGAAAGATCCTAGGAAACTGAAATGTTTAGCTTCCAAATGAGTGTTTTGTGGAATTAAGAGCAAATATTTCCAATGGGGAGGAAAAGTTTACAGTGTTCCCATGATCACGCAGTGTTTTCTTTCTTCATAATAGTGATTAATGGATTGTTAATTCAAAGATTTTTCTGTGTTTTCTTTTGCAGAGACAAGCATCTGGAGCGACGACTGGAAGCAGCAAACCATCTGCTGGCCAAGGTATTTACTCACCATCATTATCAGCTTGAAAAGCACAAAAGCAGAAATGCGATGCAGAATGTTACTGATGTGTCGTTTTCACTCAAGCCCGTGTGGCGCATACAGCATTTAAACGACAAAGTAACAGCACAAAGCAAGTTTTGCTCTTTGCTTACAATGTAAAGTATGATTTTCAGATATCATCATGATTGTTTTAGATGAGTTTAAAAATGTTTCAACAGATCAGTTGATTCCACAGCTGACTAAGGACCCATTTTAAATGTTAAAGCCAGGGGTTGGTAAGTCATTCTGGAGGCACTTTTTGTTATATTTAACAGCAAATCTCCTTACATCTCAACAGCAATCCATAATTCAAATGTGTTAACAAATAAAAGAGGTAAATCCTGCAACTGGCTGTTTCAGGCCTCTAATAAGCCCATCCAGTCACCTTCCTCTGCCTATAGAGAGGCTGCCTGTCTGTCTACCTACGTACCAAACGATTGTAATATAATATGATCTGTTTTGAATGTTAGTTTCACATGCCTCATTGTCACGAGGATTTAAATATTAGAGGAAATTCGCTCAGTTCAAAAACACTTTTAAATACATTTTCAAGTTTATTTGAAGCAGCTTGTTAGCCATATACCTGTATTTTTTTAGAATTCACACTAAAAGTTTTCTGTTTCTGTCTTGATGGCTACTTAATAAAGAAAAGAAAAAGGTTTGGTTGATTGAACTGATTGGAGTAATTTACAGGCACACATTAAATCCATAAGAACTTTTGGACTATTTGAAACAGCCACTTTTAATTGACTTTTTATATAAAAAAAAATGTGTGTGCATTTTGTGTGCACCGTCTTATATTTACTAAAATGCCACGGCTTCTTTCGGGAGCCTCTTGAAAACTGAGACAATGCATCAGTTTGTTTATTCACTTTGTTGAAACAGTCGACTTATCACGCTTACATTTTCCAAAGTGTCTTAATATCCCAGGACTTTTCTCTATCACAGTACGATCCGAGAGAATTTAACACAATCGTTGATTCGTGTATGTCTCCTCTCTGCCTTTGCGTTTGCACGCTTTTGCAACACACCACAGGGGTTCTGGCAATAAAAAGGTTTCCTCTGCCGTGGTAACAATTCACAGGAAGACCTACTTTGCAAACTGGGCCATGGTATTGTTGGCATAATAATGTAATTCAAATCCCTTGAGTTATAAATGGTAAAATTGGGCTCGCAGTACTTAGCAGGATCCTTTGAAATTCATAAATGGTGTTAAGCGCAGAACTGTCATCCTGGCAAAATGAGCGCGTGCAAGAACAAAGAACTGTTTCTAATCGAGCTCGGCTTTTTTTCACGAGCTCAGCTCAGGTGAGACGAATGTGAATCAGTCAGACATCTCCACTCTGCTCTGCAGAAATTAACAGATGCTAACTGAGCTTTGAAAAGCGCTGACATGTCATCATGAATATACGTTAAGGGGGCTGTATCACGTTACCGGGTTCGCTAGTTGCAACATGCGAGCAGATACTGCAGATCTTGTAAGTGCTTTTTGCACATTTACAAAATGAGGTTTCACGGCAGCAGACGATACAATACACGGAGGGATCACTGAATGGAATCTCCTCCACTCCTTGAAGTCAGCCTTCTCCTCGCACAATGGATGCTGCAGGTTAATAGAAGCCCATTCAGTGCTAAATGGCTCCACAGTCCCATTCAGGGCAGAAAGCAGCCCTGTGTACCTGGAGACCATGTGTCACCTCTGCTCCGTCTCTGGGGCTGCTGATAACACTGTTACCCTGTGTTGAAATGGATTTCTGTCCCAACTTGTGGGATGATGAAGTGCACTGCAGCTCGGCTCAGTCCGGAGGGAAACATCCCGCCACTGATCGGGGGGGGGGGATTTTAGGACGCTTAATTGAATTTGATACAGGCGTGAATCGCATTCATTTGACATTTGTCCATTTGTCACACTTTTTTCTTCACTCCATTGTTTTTGGATTTAGGAGAGTTGCTGAAGTCTGGTTCACTCTAATGAATGGAGAGTTTAGGAAAGGTGCTTTATAAAAGCACTACCTTAATTCTGTTCATACTCTATTTATAGAGTGCTTTATGCGTTATCTCATAACCAAGCCTCATAGCTTAGAATATAAGAGGAAAAGGGGATGAAGTGGGTGATGGGAAAAGGTGTCCCTCGTACAATAAAGATTTTAAAAAGGCCACATGGGCTTTCCAGTTTCTCCATACCATCTGGATCTTTTAAAAATATTGTGTTTCGAAACTGTATAGTAACAAATATCGTGTAAACTTGCTGCGGAATGAAACATTGGGTACCTAGTGTTGGGTCCATGGATAGATGCAGGCAGCCACATGTCACTTTCCTGTCGCCAGAACAACCACGCCTCCCTTTGGGTGAACACAAACGCTGTGAAAGTGCTGCCGCCAAATTGAAAACAGCGAGTAGTGACTTGCCTGAAAGCTACTAGGATTTATTTTTAATGTCAAACAATAAAAAAAAAATCCCAAAGGTTTTGATTTTATTGACTTCCCAAAAGAACTCAAGGCAGTGGAAAGAGAAGAGATCTGTGGCTTTAGGTCGTCCACAGAGAGGATGAAAATGGTAAAAACTGTGAGACCCGGCCAGTCCACACATGTGACTGACATGTGACTGTAGATCGAAGTGAATCAAAGTAAAGTTGTCAGTACAGTCTTTACTGTGAAAAACATACTGCCTGACAATAAAATACCCGCTTTCAGAATGGTGTTTGGTTTAATGGTCGGTCGCCAGGCGCAGAGGCTGTTTTAATGTTAGTAATACACATCAATTTAGCTGACCTACATTCTTATAATGAATCTTGTAAACAGCGTGAAGAAACATTGGAAGTGAATCTCTAACCGACCTGTTTTCACCTCCTCGCAGCTCAAAGTGGACAGTCACGTTTACACAAAAAAAACAGCAAAAAAAGTGGGGCTGAAAGGACTCTCGTCATCCACTTTTTCATTCATTTTGTCTATAAAATGATGCCCAACATAGATCAACAACAACATAACATGATTGTTTGCCTGTCTGGCTATCAGATTTGGGCTCCTAATAACTACAAATCCATACAGTATTCTTATTTTACGCTATTACATTAGCAGTGACCCCAGAATTTGCATTTACTGCTAGTCAAATTAGAAGGGCCGTACCCAGATGGGATGCTCTTAGCTATTACAAAGTGGTGTATTAGAGGGACCCAGAAAGAAATTGCGCTCGCCCAGAACAAGCCTAATGCTTTGTTCTCCTCAAGCAAGAACATTGTACACTGTGTTCATAAAAAAACATTTTCCTGATTCAAAAACTTTACAATGTCACTTCACAAAGTAAAAAAACAATAAATGAATTGATGTTATTGCGATATCAACACTGTTAACCTATTAATCCCATTTTTCCTGTTTTGTCAGCCAGTAGCAATATGACTGTACCCTGTAGTTAAGTACTGTTAGTCTGACTTACTGGATGTAGTCTCCCACTAAAACCAAGTTTCCTCCCAACACTATTTTGCAGGGGCTCTTTGCATTCTGGATTGAACATGATTGTAACTGGTTTAAAGACATGCAACCATGCTGGAGCTTTTCCTTCCACTATATCAGAGGAACAACTGGTGCAGCACTGACACTGCTGTGGAGATGGTCTGACTATGCAGGACTAATGCCATTTTTCCACCAGCACTTTGAGCCTCTGTCATCAGTGTATGACCGTGAAGGAATTTGTAAGTCACTTTGGACAAAACCGTCTGCTAATTGCCCTCAAAAGTAAATGTTGAGTGACTGCTGGTGAAAACGCAACGTTTCCTGTAATGCTGCTTCATAATAAAAGCTTTTAAATGACAAAATAACAGCGGGCTTTTATTGTGGAGAAGTTATAGGAAATGAGATGTGACTGAATTGGCGTAGCCACTTTGTTAGTGGCAGTACTGCGGGGATTGAGACAAGTGCGTTGTTGGTTTAAGACACACCTTCAGGCATGTGGACCAGTTATGATAGACATACACGATCCCTGCCGCTCCAAAAGTCAAACCAAGAAGAGCCAGGCCGTCAGATGTAACGAAAAACTGCCATGAATACTAAGAAAGTAGAAGCAATGGGATCACACCAGCTGCTATGCCAGTCAACAAGTCCTCATTTTGAACCATTATTACTATATTTCAATCTCATCTGCACATTGGGAAAGCCTTGTGCAAAATACTCAAAACTGCTTCTGTCTTGGTTCCTCCTACAAAAGTGGCACAGACACACACACACATGCTTATAAGGTGAGAAACCTTACCAGCCGATGCTGCCGCAGATGGTAAACAAACCTTTTATTTCCAAGCACCACGTAAACTGAGAGTCGTTTCGCTGCTGATCGGATGGCTGATCTTCCATCCAGCTGCCAGCTAGCTCACAAGCTAACAATGACTTGTGATGTTGAATATGGCTGTCGTGACCTGGTGGGATTGACTGAAAGGGCATCATGTCTGTCTGAAAATCAATACCTTCACCTTTTCCTATAGACACAGCACCACACACACACTCCCTCGGAGGGAGAGATGTGGTCCTTTTCCATAGTTTGTTCATATACTAGTGTCTGAGCTGTGGTTCAGTTTCCACAAGTCACCTTTAGGAGACTTGGGTGCTGAGTGTTCTTTAGACTGGGCCTTCATCAATCATTGTCCATATACTCTTAGGTTGCTTTAAATCTCGCAGGAACCAATTTGAACGTGACCTTTCACAAACCCTTTTATGGAAATAATCCCATCATCCATTGTGTCAATTTGATTCATTCATGCAGCAGCACAACACATTACTGAGACTGTGATGTGCTCGGCTTACAGAGTCTTGCGTCCTCTGTGGTGTAAAGGGCATCGACCCCGCGGAGCAGGTGTGATTTTAGAGAAGGAAGCTGTGTGTGTGTGTGTGTGTGTGTGTGGAGAGGTTTGTGTGGCCTCTGCAATCATGAAATATGAATTTGTTTTCGTTGTCATCCGAGGGCTCCAAGGTCAACAAAAGGTTCCAGCTAAACGTAAGTAAGCCATTTGGAAAAGTCTCCATTTATGCCAGCGCGCACACACACTTTTGACTGCAGGTCGCGCACGGAGCACCTCCCTGCATGACAACTACGCTGCTTGAATAAATAACTGACTGCGCCGCCTCCCCGTAAAACCCCCGAACCTGTTCATTTTTGCTTTAATGACACATCTGCTTTGTGTGAGTTTGAGCGTTCAGCACCGGCCTCAGCCGTCACTGTGTTCTTTATTTGGGCTCCTCGGCACAGAGAATGTGGCTTTGCTTTGTGTGATAGTGTCTTTGTGATATTAAATCTTTTAAATCGGCAGCATTTCTTTTACTTTCACTGAAGCATGTCTCATTCTCTTCCCACAGGAGGGTAAAAAGGATGGTATACAGTATGGATATTAAAAAAAGATGTTTGATTACAAGTCGGGAAAACATGGCACCTTATTTATAGATGGATTATTAGAGGAGTTTGTCCTCTGCCGTAAAAGACCAACGTCTTCCCTATCAGACTGTCTGTAATGACGTTTACCTCTGACGTGAGTCATGACATTTCATTCGGTTAACACTGGAACAGAGAGAGCATCTGCCTGTTAAACCTGCACTTTGTACATTTTATGATTCCACTTATTTGTTTAATTATGTTTATGCAAACTAATTGTCCCTTCCCAGAACTAACCCTTTGTCAGATGGCATCCTGAATTTTGGCGGTCTACTCTCAGTTTAAAAGGCTTCTTCACCCTGACAAGGATTCAAATTAAGGAAGAATGTGACAAATGTTTTTAATCTGACCTGTTGTGCTATTCAGGCGTGGCACTTCTGCGCATGTTACATGTCAGCTGTTAGCTTGCGAGCGTGTGATTTACTGCTGCTGTGCAAAATCACGTCGGAACAACAGACCTTTGTGGTTACATAGAGGTTCTTTCCACCTGCCTACATATCTGTAACCAATGTTATTCTACCAATGTTAGATTTTAATTGAGAGCATGTCACCTTCTTAGTTGGTGTACATTTGTTAATGCACTTAAAGTGAAACTCTCGCCAATAAGCAACCAAGGCTTTATTTGCGATTGAATATGAGTCAAACCTTCGTGTAAAAGCATAATTATGACGAAAGACGCACTTTTAAGATTTACCGTTGCTGGGTTTTCGGGCACGTTAATTTTGAACGGGAGTGGTAGGGGCAGAGATACGATGGCATCAAAATCGCTTTTTGATGCCATCGTTTTTTCTACATTTTTAGAAAAAAATAAAGTGTCGATCCCCGAGTGAGACCTGACAGGCAGGAGAGTAATGGTGAACCGCTCCTCAAGCGTACCTGTTAGGTCGCTTTCAGGGATCGACACTTTTTGTCTGCCCTGACGGCGGCACGCCGGAGATGCAGCAGCTAACGTGAGTAGTTCAAAAAACCTTCTTTTTCAAAAACTTTTGTGTACACAAACAAGGTTCTCAATGCTTGTGTTCATGAGTAGAGACCCTGGTGATACTATGAGCAAAGTTTCATGTTGTGTCGAGCCTTCTTAGTGTTCTAAAAATAGCGATTTTAGTGCCATCGTATCTCTGCTCCTTGCACTCCCCTTCAAATTAACATGCCTGAAAATCCAACTACGGTAAATCTTAAAAGCGCGTTTTTCGTCGTAGTTACGCTTTTACACAAAGGTTTGACTTATATTGAATTGCAAATAAAGCCTCGGTTGCTTTTTGGCGAGGGTTTCACTTTAACATAAAGGTAAAAGATAAAGGTTCATTTATTGTCCTTTAACAACACCGGGGTAGTAAATAAAGACTTTGTTTATTCCCCTTATGCTACAAAAGAGAAGTAAGAAAATGAGAGAAAAACAAAATGTTTTATACAGTGGAGTGCTGAGGATTAGTTGAGGAGTCTCACAGCCTGAGGAGTGGAGCTGCACTGTAGTCTGGTGGTACAGCAGCAGAGATTTATGTGTTGGGGGAACAGACTGTGTTGTACAGCACTGGGATGAAAATAATACACCATCAGCCATTGGCCGTTAGATGCGCCATCTGGGCAACTTGAGGGACATCTACAATCTGTTGAGAATGTGTTCGTCATGAACAGATTGTACATTGATTATGATCAAGAAATAAAAAAAAACACAACAAAACACACTGCAGCGACCGAGACACATGAGTCCTTCTCTCTTCTCTCCTCTGTCTAGATGACAAGAAGAACAACCTCCCCCCGGACTTCGACATCGACATGGAGAACCCGGAGACGGAGAAGGCGGCCGTGGCCATCCAGTCGCAGTTCAGGAAATTCCAGAAAAAGAAGCAGGATGGAAAGCCTTAGAGCGGTCGCCGTCAGCTGCGTCCTCACCTGATGTGGGCCTGGTCTTTGCATGTCAATCAAACTGCACCGTCATGAACTGAGAAGGAGGGGAGGGGGTGGGATTCCTGAAGGTGGGAATCCGGGGTGGGGTGGCCTAGGGCTAAATGGTATCTTTGTGAAAGTGTGTGTGTGTGTAATTACTAACGTATAATGACTATTATATACATCATTCAATTCTGGGTGTAAGTATTTGATTCTTTCCTATGATTTTGCTATTTGCGTTTTTTACTTCACTGACACCTCACAGTGTGGCTGCGGTAGAGCTTACGGTTGAGTCGATTTTCTGATGTCACGCTCAGTGTAATATACCCATGTGACACCCCAAACTATAGTGAGTCCTCTCATTAGTGTCAAACAGTGATTATCTTTGATTCAGGGGGGAATATAAAGCCACACGCATTGCTGTGATTAACGTTTTAACCTGGGTCATGATTTCATTAACAGTTAGGCGTCATAATCAGAAGTTTCTCAGCTCTGTTGGAGGTCTGTTAATGTTTTCTTCCCCTCTGGCGGGGTAAAACGACCCCGTACAGTTGCCAGTGCCGTCACGCTGTATCACTGTTGCTTTTAAAAATCAAATCAATGTCTAATTTGTGTTTCGACGTCGGGGGTCTGCCCCTCTGTCATGTCCTCACATCTGCTGACATGAACCTCTCCTGAGCTGTGTTTGTCTTTGTAAAAGATGTAGATGCCGTGCTGTGATTTTCGATTTTCCACTTGTGTTTCCTTTTTCCTTGTTCTCGTTCGAACGTGATTTCAATATTGTCATTGCTCCGTTGGCTCACACGTGTATACTGTACAAGCGCACACGATTATGCATGCAAGCTTGCACAGAGGAAGACATACAGACACACACATGCACACACAGACACAGAGGAATAAATAAAGACATTGAAAAGGTGTGCGAGTTGATTTACTTTCTGTTATTTGGAATTGTTCCAGCTAACGGATGTGGCTACAGTGAGTCCCGTTGAGGTGTGTAAAATGGATTTATTACGAACTAGCATTAGCATTAGCAAAAAACCCTAACCCTAACCCAACCATAAGAATCCAAAACTTGACCAGAAACCCAGTGATCTGGTAGAAAGGACGCCGATATCGAGCTGTCCCACGCACTGGTGGTAAGAGGAAACACGTATCAGCACAGGAACAGACTTTGACACAACACCGACCCTCTGCATGAGGGTGAACTAAGCTAAATTGCACTGTGGGGAATTTAGGCGTGGGGTTTTGAAAAGGATAAAGAATGTTTGGAAAAATGTTTGGAAGTAAAGGTGATATCTCTATCTATCTATGATTCTGCTGTATCAATTCTGATAATTTGTTCTTAAACTCTCCAAAATGATCCAACCGCGTTATAGTAGATTGCTTTTAAAAACCTGGTGCCTACATTACCCATGATGCAGCTTCGTCACTGAATGACATCACTGGACACAATTTATCAGAGTACACGCAGCTTCCTCCGGAGCCACAAAAGGCTTAACAATACTTCACATGTCGTCGCTGTCCAACAAATCCAGTTCTCCAAGATGTCAACTTTTCACGAGCTAAGAAAAACAGCCGTGTTTTAAGCTTTTGATTTGTTTGGTTCAAGAAATAATACAAATGTCTCAACTCACTCATCCCTCCTTCAGTTTTATAAAAAAAAAATTCAAAAACACCAAATTTGGAGATATGTGTTTTTCACTGGACAGCGACAATATGCAGTAGCACTCCCTTAAGACCTGCAAACACACTTGAGTGTGTAGGATTAGGGTTAGGGTTAGGGTGGAGTTACCCTTTAATGCTAGGGAAGAAAACTGTGTCCAGTCCATCTTTGACTGGTTTCTGTTGAGCACTTTGATCTCCTGGGCATCATACAGTAACAACATTACTTCAAGCTTTATTACTGAGCATGAATACATTTGAAGCAATAACCAAGCACTGTTGTCATCACTCTGGAGGGATGAAATGTTATCAGATTGAATCTCACATAATCATTATTAAAACATCCATGTTTGCTTACTGTCTTCTGTCAAGTCAGCGGTTTCAGAGTGTCCCACAAGGACCTGAGGCTGTTTTCACACAGACAGCCCTGAACTAATAATCACACTTCTGTTCGGGTAGATGTTGACAATTACTGCACAAAGCCGTCTTGTTCTTGTCTATTTATTAAGCAGGACTAATTTACTCTGAATTCTGGGTAAGAAAGGCAGTGCCCTCTGATTAAACAACAGTGATAATATGATACCACCCGCTGCAGCCTGTAATCAGGTGTCTCTACTTCGCTGCAGTGGAAACGTGGCTCTCATTTCTGAGTTAGTCTTGAGATGGAAGAGCTAACTTTATTAGGTTAAAATAGTCTGAGTTAAATGAAGACACCTAACCCTACAGAGCAGTCTAAAAGATCTCTGTGAAACTGACCACAGAACATACGGTAGGCTACATACAGATGAAGGCCTGGCCTCAAAATGGATATGACTGGTTGCTCTGCCTGACACGATGTGGAGAAACATTTTGTCAATGCTATTGGAAAACAGGCAGAAGAGTACTTCAAAAGCAAGAGGTATTTAGCGACTCCAAAGATGGAGCTATTTAAAAAGCATTACAGTAGCTTAATCCAAAAAATGCAAAAAGACGAAGGGTTTCAACATTTGATGCGATCTGTTGACTCACATGATTAGATTCTATCAGTCTTAAAGATGCCACTTTATGTGTATGTGGTAATAAGTGCGCATCTGTAACCAGACTGAATTTGTTGAACAGATCACACTATATGTCATACTTCAGTGCTTCATCAGATAAAGTCCAGTCACTGAAGTCCTCAGCCATTAAACGGATCTGGGGGGGAGAAAAAGTATCTTTAAATCCGACAAATGAATCATAAACAACGCCGGCTGTCAGCTCCAAACTGCCCGTGAAGGCGCGGTGCTCATTGCTCCCGTTCTGCACTGGGACATGTTTATTACTTCACATTTTCGGAATCATTTCCCCGGCGCTGCCTGCGACAGCTTCATATTTCTCGGGCTGATCAGAGGGAAGAATTCGGGGGTCCGCCTGCAACTTATTTATGACAGCAGTTATGAAGCACCGAGTGAGGCAGCAAAGTAAATCTCCCTTTCCACGCTTAATTTGTTGTGGACTTGAGAGCAGGATGGCAGATACAGTTATCATGCTGAGTAATACGCCCTCCTGCCAACCTCCCTGTCCTGTGATATAAGACCATGGAAGCAATTTAGCGGGGCGAGACGTGTGAGACTCAGGCAGAAGATCAGAGTGGCAGAGTTGGAGAGGCTTCAATTACTAAAGCGGTTAGTGAGGGAATTCTTTACAACCGCCGAAAATTATATGACCTCGCTTTACGGCTGTGATAAGATTTAAATGAATATTTATAAGCACCTGCGGTGATTTTCTAAAGGTGCTGACATTTTTTAATTCACACCGACTTTATTAAAGGAGAGATTTACCCTCAGACTCTCTCATGTTGATGGATTTAATCAACCCGTAATGTTGGTGATCGTAACTTAATCCTGACCACGATTGCCTACATTTCCCAGAGTGCCTTTCTGACTGCCACGCCATTAAAGTGCTGTACATACTACAATAATTTAACCCTGTACGATTATGTACTACTAAACACTGCATTTTAATCTTCACAGTATAGCAGTTATGGCAAGAAATCAAGATACTTTCAACTTTTTGCTAACAGGACATGATGCTATATGTGTGCCAGGCAAAAGCAGGCAAACTAAGATGCTTCTGCTGCTCCTACTTAACAAAGATCTGTGAGAAGCTCCTCCATCCCTCTGCGCTGGCCTTATCACAGGATACAATATCGGCATTGCACATTTCTGCAACTTACTTATCAGCATCTCTGCGTCACGCGTCGTATCAGGTTCAGATCACATGTACATGAGCTGACTTTTACAGCAGGAGGAGGGATGGCGGTGGCGAGAGAGTTCGGCAAGATGGCTGCCAAGTCTTTGAGACCATTGGCAGATCATTGTTTGTGTTAAGTTTCACTGATGAAACCAAAGTTGCTCTTGAAAACTTGGCAGGCATCTTCGTGGCAACAAAGAACAGGTATTTTAGGCATAAACATGATCTTTTCCTCAACCAAGTGGATTTTGTGCCCTAAACCTAAGCAGACCATCAGCACAGCGTATTCACAGCATCAAATTGAAATGTAAAACATACAGTGCCGACATATTTTCTGGCGATGGGGTCGTATACTGTGCTTGTGGGAGAACAGCGTCCATCGGCAGCACAAACATTGCTGTCTCTTTCAGTCTGCGTTCTGATTTGTAATCTATAAATCATTTTTTAAAAATCATTTAATCAGTGTGAACACACCACATACTCCACACTCCTTAGAATTAGTGTGTAATATGGATTTCATACACCCCTGATGAATTCTCAGTGTGTTACTGCTGACACAAAAATTAAACTGTGCTTGAAGATGTTTTTACATTTTTTAAAAAAATGTTCTAGGTAGTCGTTGCGCTTCGCCACATCTGCAGTCCAGGAAAATACTAGCAATTCACACATTTTATCTCACCTGCTTTCTCTGGGTTAAGAGGGCTGCAGTTCATCTCAACATGCACTGGGAAGAAATTATCAGATGAAGGTCACAAACTGAAATGCGTTGGCTTGACGCTGAAGTTATTCTACATAGTGAAAGAGCTGCTGGACTTCTGGACAGGTAATCCCTACTTTGCGTCTTCAAGAAATGATTGTTGGTAGGGGAGAAGAAAAAAGAAAACCACTGCCAAACAGCAAAATGGCCTGCATGTGTTTGTGCAAGTGCTCCTCAAATGTTTAACGGATCTTGGATGAAACTTGATGGGAGAGGACGGATCAGTGAGTAACATAACTCTTTTACAACACTGCCACCTGCAGGATCACAGCCTGAGTGACCAACCTACCGGCAGGCTTTACGGCGTCTTATGGCTGTTACGATGAAAATAGAGCGAGGATTCGGGCTCCCCCTGCTGAAATTCAAGACCTAAACAGCCGGAGAGCAGAGCCTCCTCCCGCTCTGCGTGCGTCTGCTTCATCTCCACACCACCATCACTCACTCATGTCAAACCCGTGGAGGACACTTTGGGGAACAGCCATTTTATTAATCAAATTGGAACTTTGTGTTAGTTTCTCTTTATTCCAGTGCCACCATGGTGAACACTCATGTTAAAAATAAAAAGTGACATTTTTTTTTTTGTTGTTAAAATGTATAATCATAATGAAGACAGTTCAATCATAGAAACTAATCATAAAAACTGACATAATGACCTCACAGCATTTTGGATCAAACTCTTCTCCCTTCAGGCTAACTCAAAGAAACAGAAAGAACAGAAATGGGCCAGGGTAGACAGGAACAAAAAACAGCTTCTTACGTATATCCACATTTTTTTTTTTTTAGATATTTCCCATAGACATTATAGGTTTGGTTTGAAGGGGGGATTCTGCTGGATTGTCTCACGTTTTTTTTTTTCCCTGTAGAGGAGCATCGCTGCAATGCAGCAACAGTAAATCTACTGAGGAGAGTGAGAGCCCTGAAGACTCTACCTAGTGCACTGAGAGTAGGGGGATCTATCTGGACACACTTGAGTTGGGGTGTTGTGAAGTGCAAACCATCAGTTCTCTAAACCCTCCCTATTCTAGCTAACATCATTTACCACCCTGGCAAACAAGCAGTGGTAAACTACACCTGAATACATAGCTGGAGAGTGTCCGGCCCTGTAAGTATACTCACAACATAGTTATTTTTCATCATTACAGTACAGTATAGAGCAATAGTTTTCATATACTTTTCATATCTTTTTTTCATATTGCACCATCAGAGAATGGGACACAGAGAAAGATCAACAGAGACTCCATTTCCTAATTAAAACGAGATATGTGCAAACATGACTAAGGACTTTATTAACCAAATCAATTCTTCCCTGTAATATCCACAAATAAAAGTGATTTCTCTTTTTATATATATATTTATAGTAATAAGAATAATAAATCTTCACATTGGATCATTTCATAGTGTGACAAAATGCTCGACTGGGCTGTCCAGCCACGATCGTAATCCTCATTGTCTTTTAATTGGTCAGTCCCCATGCATCCATAGGAAATAGATTTTTTTTTTTCTTCAAAAAAAGTAACAATTTGAGAGCAGCTGAAAAGTTTGGACTGGTGTCAATTGCTTTCATTCCAAGATTTCTCCCAAGTTTCATTCAGTGTTTCACAAGGATTATTCCATAGGAAAAAAATGACTCCAAATCGTCATCTTCCACTCCAGAAAAAAAGATGTCCGGTTCTTATGAAAACATCGTAGCAATGGTGATAATAGATCATTTATTAATCAATAATTAATGATCATTAATAGCTGACAACTAACAATTAATAATCACTGATTAATTATAAAGAATTAACAATAATCAAGAATAAATAATGCTCCCTCATTACTCAATTAGTTTGGCAAAGCTCCGGCTGGAGTCGTTTCCGATGAGTGAATTTTTTCTCAAGTGAAAAACAAAGAAAAAAAACCAAAACAAAAGAAATACAAACAAGAGATAAAAGAAAGCTCTAAAATAAATAAAAGGAGATTAGTAAAAGTGACCCCGCCCTTGGAGGGGGGGACGTATATACAGAACTGCGTGGTGAAAGTCAGTTTACTGCACTTGAGTGTTAAGTCCAGTGTTAGAGTGAGTTCTAGTCCCGCCCTAGGTGCCCCTGCTGTTATACCAGCGTGTAGGACTTTGCGTAGGGGTTGCTGCTCTGTTTGAGATGTCCTCGCGAGTCCAGCAGGGACTCCTGGGAGGTGCTGAGCTTGGCGGCCTGGGCCAGCTCTGAGCCCTCTCTGTGTGGGAGCGTGGCTGCAGTGCCTGGTTGCCACTGGGCCACTGGGTCCCTGCTGGCCTGAGGGGCCTCTGTGGGCGTTGGGGGGGCCATGCGAGAGGGCCGCTTCAGAGAGCGACTCTTCTGGGGCTCCAGACAGGCCTGGCCCATGGCCGCTCTCTCCCCACTAGCTGTCCCCCTGGATGACCCCGAGCAGGACATGCCTCGGTTTAACAGGAAGTCCATGCGCAGGTACGGAGGAAGGTGAACCAACTCGCCCCCTGCAGGACGACACACACCTCAGAGTTAGATCGAGAGAAAAACATGCAGACATTCCCTCTCAACATCAACATCACCTGACTTCTTCAACTTATTTTATTCATGAACTGTTTCTTTTGATTTTGAACTCCACGTGTTGGTTTCAGCAGCTCTTGTTTGAGGCTTTGTCCTCCGTCTATTGACTCACCTTTACACATGATGAAACAGATCTACATCAGCTTATCAAAGCAATAAATCAGTTGTTTATTCAGTATGATCAGACACACATGCAGACCGTCTCTGACGTGGACCTCATCTAATTTCATAGTCTTATCCTTCAACCCTTGTCGCTCCCAACTTACAATTAACTATTAAATAACTATTAGACTATTTCCTTCAAAATGAATATCACTGTGCATTATTTTAATACAATCAAGCCTGATTTTCAGTGTCTTAGAATGCACACAATACATTTACACATATAGAAACTACCACTTGTTAACTGCAGATTTTTTTGAAATTATTTTACCAGTAATTTTTTTTAACATGAACTTCATGCATACTGTTGGATGCCGTAGCTGAGGTGGTTTTCTGGATGCTGTGTCTCACTAAGATCTGTTAGCATCTCCATAAAGTGAGGCTCATTTAGATGTAAAACCTCCATCATACATGTTGGCAAAAGTTATCAAATTCAATCTCATTTTGTTTCAACACAGCGGCCACAGTTTCCCACTTCAGTTTCGTAAGAGAGTTCTCATGAATTTGTAGGCAGCGGTGTGAAATATTAATCGTCTAATATCTGAAATTATCCCATTTTTATGTAACTCAGATTGAATTTCTGACTTAATGGTTCCCCAGTTTCTCCCCTGAAGACTTTAAGTCTAACCTAACTGATACAATCACCAATTTGAATACATTTGGGACTCACAGTGGTATTAGTTCATGGTTGGATGTCAATATTAGACAGGAAGTTAAAATTAAGGTATTAGTGTAATATAATAAAAGGTTAACATGTTGTCTGGGTTCAGCCTGAGACAGCTCTGTGGCCTCTGACAGCGTGGTCTCACCCGGTCGGTGGGCCTTGGGTACGGCCATGTTCATGACCCGGCTGACGTCCTGAGGCTTGGGCGGGGAAGCAGTGAAGCGGCAGATGCCTGATTCGGACGGTGTGCTGGAGGTCAGGCTGTCGGTGTAGTCGTTGGTGCCTGCTGTCATCTGCTCTGAGGAAGTGTCAGAGATGAAGCATTCGGTGATGGTGAATTTGGCGTGGCGCAGCTGCTCCTCCATCTTGGCGTGCTCGTAGGCTCTGGCGAGCTCCTCATAGGTCGAGGACGCGCTCTCCGTTGACACCATGCTGCTCCGCGCTCGGTCTGTACACGGGCCGGGGTTAGTGGAGGAATTAGTGTAAGAGTTAGTGGCAGAATAGTTGGGATGTTACTTTGTTAAAGTTGCCCGGAAGCTGATTTGTTGTTAGAGATGATGAGTAGCGTTACAAGTGTACATTTTAAAACAGCTGTATCCAGATGTGATGCTTACCTGTATCCTGAGATGGGCTGACACTGTAGCTGTCACTTTCTTTGTCCACAGAGCCTGCGACTCTGGGTGTGGGCAGCCTCCAGTCAGTGCTGAGAGTGTGGGAGGAGACAGGGGGGTGTGGGCGGTTCAGGGTCCACTGGCTGGCATAGCGGTTGCGAGCAGCTGGGCCGGCTTTGGCTGTGCGGCGGGCTGTAGGGTCTGAGGGTGAGGAGGACACAGGGTGTTTATGCAGGTCGTAGGAAGGGCATGACTGAACTCAATGAAAATGGTCATGGTAGTCACCGTAATAGTAACTAATTCCTTGCATCTGTTATCAGCTGCAACCAAAATGTCCAAAGCCTGTATCTCTCTTTTCAGGACACACAGGCTCCATTTGCAAGTTGCGGACATATTTGTGCTTAGAAGTGGCTACATCAGTGAGGGTTTTGTGAAAATGGTAGGAAAAACCTACTGTCATGACAACACTTTAAATATTCAGTCTTGTGTGCACAACTCATGAGCTAGTTGACCATAAGCTGTAGTCTCCTCGGGGGAGTTTCTGACCTCTAGGACAAACAAAAGGGTCCCCGTTTGAAATTGTGCACAAAGTCTCACACGTACTAACACTGGCACACAGGTGTCATGATACACAGTCCTGCCAATGATTTCACACTATTCCACTGATATACACGTGGTAGTCATGTGCTAAGATATGCAGCAATGTTCTAGATTAAAGAGTAAAGACGGCTGAAAGCTAGTGAACAATGCAGGATTAAAGTATCTGTCTTTCTAAATCTTTTCGAAGTACAACCGTCTGGTTAGTATAGATAATATATGTACAATATAACAATATCCAAAATCTACAACAATATATAGTCTCATATCATCACATCGATGTAATATCCATATACTACCCAGCCCTAATGAGTAACACAGAATGTAAACAAAACTTTCGTTTGTTTACAAGAAAGCTCCACAGGACACGGTTTAAGAACAAGATCATGAGGGCGTGCTGGATCTATGTTACAGGGTAAAGAGTGTGCCATGTGAGTGAGGTGGTGACTGGAGTAGCCTGAACGAGCTTGCAGACTTTGTTTCATTTTTCTCTAAAGCACTCAGTGTACAGCAGAGGTAAACAAAAAGCACATTAATGGAGGAAAATTACAAACGAAATAAAGGAAACATGCTTGGAAAAATGCGAAGGCCATGAAAACAAAACCAAATGTTTATTTAATGAATTGTGAAGTTAAAAAAAAAGCGTCCGTACTGGACTTACTGGTTCCTGGTCTGGCGTCAGACACATCTACCAGAGGGCCGGTGGCTTGGGACAGGGACTGGTAGTGGACTGTGTGTGTGACTGTGGACGACTTCTGTTTCTGGGTCTCCCCGAAGTCGTTATCAGTCAGCAACACGGTGGACCTGTCGTCTGTGGGACCGCAAGCAAAAACGAGCTCAGCACTTTAATAAGCATTTAATGTATTCACTACAAAACAAAACAAACAAACAAGAGCAGCCCCTTCTGTGGCAGCAGTACACACCAGTGGTGAGCTTACCAACAGTCTCCATGGTGTCTCTCTCCTCGATGAGGAGCTGGGCTCGGGGGATGTCAATGTGCATGCGGAGCGTCTGTTGCTGTTTGTTAATTGGCTCGGCTGGACGAGTGTTTTTACTGAGGAGCACAAAACAAAAGAGAACTTCATTATCACACGCTCCTGTCGTAATGAACTCTCCTCTGACAACAGTGCTGAGTGCATACTGAGATTAAGCTGTTGAACATTCTTACCTCATGAGCATCTCAGCCAAACTTTTTGCATCTGCGAAACAAACAGAAAACATCCGTTAACTTGCCGAGGACGAGAGAATAGTGGCTAAACTCTGTCATGTCTGATGGGGTTCTCATCTCACCTCGGAGCCTCTTCAGCCTCTGCTCTCTCCTCCTCCTCCTCAGCACCAGCAGCCCGATGAAGATTACAACAATGCCCACCAACACACAGGAAATGGTCACCATCATCTTCAGACCTTCGCCGCCACCAGAGTTGTCCTCACTCACATTGGGTGCCTTCACCAGTGGTGCGATGGTACCTGTGCACAAGTCATATGAAATGAGTTATTCTAACACTGTTGCTCAAACCAGAAGGGCTTTAAGACATGATTTACAAGACAGAAAACAATTGCCATTGTTGTTGTACTAATCACAAAAACAAATCCATCTGATTTGTGTTGTGTCTACTAAATAACCATTATGATATAGTGCACAAGTTGATGAAGACTGCCAGCAGCTCCCATTTAAGAGTTTAACATTTGATTCCAATCAGGCTGCTGCACTCTGTTATTACCTGCACTCAACCTTTTGCAGAACTGGTGGTAGTACCTGGTTCCCAATTTGCCAAAGTGCACTTAAATGCCACTGAACTCATCCTTCATAACTAAATGGAGGATGCTGGTGAAGGAGGAAGTGACGTGGTTGGTCTTCAGAGCTGCTTATGGCAGAATACAACTGAGTTTGCAGGGTGCAATATCAGCTGGCTGTGCCCTTTATCTCAGGGGGGGATCATGAAATTATTCTACTCATGTGGTGGCATTCAGTAGGCTTGTGATCGAGTGTTATAAGCAGCAACACACAGACAAGTTACAGCCACCGGCGTCAGCATGAAATGTGTCTTTTATTGCCAAATTCAATCACCTCCACCTCCAGAGGGAGTGATTTATTTCTCTTTGTTTCAAACTTCTACTAGCCAGACTCAGTATGCTGAAAGCGCAGGTCTTTTATCACAGTTTCTTTACTTATCCAACAGTCTTCAACAGAGTTTCAGTATTCACATCATACTGTGTCTGGTGCAGCCGGTGAATCATACAGGCACAGCATCAGCAGGCCATGACAGATATTTCAGTGACTCCGTCCCCTGCAAAGAAAAAAGTAGCCAACAGTTCTGTTCCCTGCTGTTGTGTTACTCACTGCCATCATAGCTGAGCGTTGCGAACTTGACTCTCTTCTCAGCGTAGCCGGCGCTGTTGTAGACCTTCATCTGCAGCTCGTACCAGGTGGCCTCCTGCAGGTCATACAGGATGTAGCTCTTGGTGAGGGAGGTGCGCTGTGCCGTGGTCCATGTGGGCGACTCTACAGGCCGATACTCCAAGGTGAAGGAGGTGATAGGGCAGCCACCGTTATTCCAGCCGTTCAGATTGAGTTTGACCCGGGTGGCGTTGATGCTGGTGAAGAGCTCCTGTTCTTTAGCGTACTGAGGTTCTGCAGAGCGAGGGGAAGGAACGTCTCAGTGTGTTGACATTGTAAGAACAAACCTCGGCAGAAGTTAAACTTGCAGGCTCCAACTAACAATTATTTTCATCATCAATTAATCGTACAAATATTTGCTTAATCGTTTGATCTAAAAAAAAATGATGTGATGTCTTCACATGTCTTTTTTTGTCAGGCTTTCAATCCTAAACTCAGTTTATTGTAAAACAGCAAACCTTCAGATTTGGTTTGGTTGGTTTTAGCAGGTAAAAAATAATTCCATGAATTGTCTCATGGTTAGATTTTGCAGTGTACTGGTTCATTTAATGATCAGTTAAATGTATATGTATATAGTCAGTTAATTGATGGCAACAAATAATAAGTGTGCAAGTTTGATTTCATTAGACACAAGACTCGTCCAAATGCAAAAAATAATCAAATGTTTTGCAAGCCAGTTAAAAATATCTCTCATAATCTAAATGATGAATTAGATTTTAATGCACAACAAAAAAGTAAACTGGGTATACCTTTCCCATGAGTCTTTGCTTCAATGATCTCACTGATGCGTCCTGGCCCCACTGCATTCTGGGCTGTGAGTGTGAACTTGTACCAGGTGCCACACTTAAGATTCTCCAGCCGATAGGAGCGCTCACTGGGACTGATGGCGAAGTTCCCCCACTGCTCGCTGTTATCCTCCGAGTACTGCAGGATGTAGCCTGGAGAAGAACACACGACTTGTGAATGGAGAGCCCTTCTGTTATTATTGAGAAGGGAGACAGAAAAACACAGCAAAAACAAAAAAAGGGAAAAAAAGAAAAAACAGTCGGACCTCTTATGGAGCTGCCTCCGTTGTCTCCAGGGATCCAGGAGAGGGTTATTGAGGTGGTGGTGGTCTTGGTCACTGTGAGACGAGGCTGGTCAGGTGGAACTGAAGGAAGGAAAACAGAAAAAGACCACAAATGATTAATTAAAAGGACAAGCCATGGGAGAGAAGATGTGTACAACCAAGATGCTTATTACTATCTGACAAAGAATGTTTCCTACTGTTACAAAACATGCAACATCGTAGGCAAATGGTCTTGTTTCAATTTCTTCACCTCCCATCCAAGAGGCTTCTTCAGTCTGCAAGAAACTGAAACAAGTCCGGATGCCTACGATATAGCACTTACAATTTCCATGACCTGGATTACTGAGACCCTTCATCAACAATGTGTTAACAAATGACCTGTGTGTTAAATGCTTATGGGGACTAGTTGTTTAGAGTTGGTACAGAAACGCTGTATTTTCCACTTGTTTTTTTTTCTTACCTTGAACCTGCAGGTTGAGGACGATCTTGTCCGACCCAAAGCTGTTACTGGCCACACAAGTGTAGTTCCCAGAATCCTCGGCTTTCACTGTGCGAATGACAAGGCTGCCATTACCGTGGACACTGCGCCGGCTGTCAATCACAACAGGTGCTGGGGTTCCATTGCTGAAACACACGTGTAAGAATTAGTGTTATGTTTTCAGCGTCAGCTGCTGTGGAGATGGTATTCACAACTTCTGCTGTATGTTTGTATTTGTTCTGTGCTCACATCTCCTTCAGCCACTTAATGGTCGGCGATGGATCACCCACTGCTTTACATGGCAGCACAATGTCCCTCATCCAGGGGGTCGTTACTGTTCTGTTGAAGGTCAGGATCCGAGCCGGAGCTGCAAAAATACACATATGCCACATTAGCCAACAGAGGAGGTGCAGTAACACATGGGTGTGTTGTTGTTTGCGTAATGATTTCAGAAGACTTTCACTATTGTTGTCCTTTATTTTCCTCGCTAACCCTTCAGCTCACTGAGTCAGGGCTATATGGTCTGATGGTGTTTCTCTCTCTATCTTAGCAATGGAGCGGAGAAGAGAGACCATCCATCACCTGGACATTAGACAGGACTCCGGGTCCTGACTTCAGACACCAGGGAGTCTATCAGTGTATGCAATCAGCTTATCAGCTCTCGCCAACCATGTTAAGTGTTGACAGGGCAAAGGCAGGCTAATTCACATTCAACTGATGCTTCCCCACCTGTTGTTTTGTAAGGAGATACCAGGAATGACTACTGACTACTTTTTCAGGAATCCACATGGGTTAAGTGAGTTGGGGTAAAAAGGTGAAGCAGCGCAATCCACATCGAGGGATCCTGTTTGCATTTCAAAATACCGTACACTCCACTAAACTGACTTTCAAGAAGTTATTAAAAGTTAGCAACTGGACCTCCTGCAATAATATGGTAAACTCAAAATTGTAAAATTTCCTCCCTCATTGCTATACAGAACTTGTACTTCAACCTGAAGGAGTCCCAAAATTATGCATCCTTGCACTTAAAGTCCCGCCAGGACGAGGACACCATCAACCTCTTTTACAGTCTGATAGAAACCTTTAGGAGGTCACTTCTCAGTTTTATAATTTACCAGTGAATCAGGGAAATTTAATGTGGAACACAGTAGTGTTTCTGCAGCACTGCCTATCAAACTGTACCAAAGATCAGCTCCACCTACCCTCAGCCATGGGCTTGACAGTGATGATTTCACTGGCGTTTCCGCGGCCTGCAGCGGTGACGGCCACCACCCAGATACTGTACTGACGGTTCCTGCTCAGGTTAGGGATGCGGTAGAAGAAAACATCTGGGGCTGCCTCAAACTCACTGCTCACCTGGATGAGGAAAGACATTTAGGACTGTCAGAACTTTTTGATCTTGTAACCATAAACATTTCTATATTGACTTAAAGGGTAATTCCAGTAATTTAAAATCTGGTCTATTAAGATTTTTGGTGTTTACATGACAAATAGGCACAAAAACGTCTTTAGAAGCATTCCTGCTGGTCACCAGTTTCCAGCCATGAGAAATCTAATCTTTGTATGTAACTGCGGCCATCAAAAGTACAGCCACATTAATCGCTTTTGCCAAAGCAAGCTCAGATTGTCATTCTAAATGTTTGACAATGTTACTGAGAGATGGACTTTTTAGATCCTTTTTGTTGAGCCAGAAACAACCTGGTGTTAGTTCTCTGTAGGTTCCTCACGCATAGCAACTCCTTTACATCACACCTAGCCTTTCCATCAATTTAAAAATATTGGTTATAGATGCTTTAAGTTATGGAGGTCAGAAAGCGACAGACTAACACATTGTTGATTCTGGCCCTTTCATGGGCTTAATTGCTAATAAGAAATATAGAGAAGCCTTATCTTCTGAGTTATTTTAGTTACTGAGTCACATGGCTAGATGGCCCAAATTATCAGTTAAATTTCATCCAATATTAAATGCTGAATTTATCACAGGAACTTTAATGCCTATAAATACTGACTGTCTCATTATATATATTTTTAAATGTGTTACCGTGGGGTGTGGGTTGGAGCAGAAAACAGTGTATTTCCTGATGATGCCGTTCACTTTGAGAGGAGGAAGCCAGGACACAAACACCACCGAGTTTGATGCAGCTGCTGCCTTCACACCCGCCGGAGGACCAGGGACTAAAAGGAACAGATGAGCCAGTTGATATATTTCACACATTAAGCTAATATTATTACTCCGAAGATCTTTATGGGGCTTTTTACACTGATTGTAAAGCAAAATAACAGATGGCCGAACGTCATATTCTACAGGACTTCCTGCTACATGCAAGAGTTACAGCTCTCCACTTAATAAGCATATTTAAGACCCTGCTGCCTCCTTACCTCATTTTTACCACAGGGGTTCATTCACTGCTGCAAAGTATTCTCAGTTTAGCAAAACTGATCTAATCTCCATGTAACATAAATATCAGACTGACATACTGCAATTCCTTGAGGCCCTACAGCAGCGAGTTAAACTCACACTTTGGCACAAGCATGAGCGTATCTGTTAAACAGCTTGGGTGAGACGCAAGTGAAATGTGACGGCTGCCTTTTCATTTGGAGAGGTGACCTAATCTTCCTACCGTCTTCCTTGGTGCGGGTGTAAATCTGTTCACTGCGAACACCGTCTCCAGCTCTGGTGAAGGCCAGCACCTGGATGCTGTAGTTGGTGTACTTCTCCAGTCCATCCAGCTCCAGAGAGGGCTTCGAGGTTGTGACATTCCTGATCTCTCCAAGCTCTGGTAGACAGAGAACAGGAGAGGGAGGAGGAATAAAGTTAGTGAGGACACCTCAGGTCAAAGATGTTATTTAATGCAGGTCTCTTACTGTAAATACTCCAGTGACGTGACAAGCTGCCACTGATCCAAACATGTGGCTAATATATTATACAGGAGATCACATACATTAAAGTAGATGTCAGTCCCTCTGGTGTCATAGCACAGCTTTGGGTATAACGTCATAGTCAATCACACTGCTTAAACAACCCTGTACCCAAGGTCTGTTGGGGTGGCAGGTCCTGACTGGCACCCTGCTGTCCTCAGCTGTTAGGGTTTGAATTATTGATGTCTTATATTATATTCCTTTTTTAACAATGTGTTCCTCTCCCTCCTTTCTCTATTTTCACCTCTCTCTGGAGATCTACGAAACCAGCTGCATCTCCTTTTCTCTTGCTTTTAATGAGCAATTAAACCGACTGGAATGCCCATCGCACTCGCAGACATTTACTGTACAGTAAATGTATTTCATGCATGAATGTGTGTGTGTATGTGTTTGTGTCATGATATCCAGCTATACAGCACAGGCACCAAAAGAAAACAACCTTGTAAAATCTGAAACCATTAGTTGATTAAAAGTACGAGAAACTCTCCTGAATTTGAGGTTTTCTGGTATGTTGTACTGACACCAACCCCTAGAAATGTCACTGAGTGAATGACTTCAATGTTGTTACCTTAAATTACAGTTTTATCATCTTTTTTCATTTTGTATAAATTTTTAGCTTGAAAAACAGAGTATATGACTATATGGGCTAAGAAACACTTACACACTGTAAAATGCTGTCTGTAAACAAAGTTTGTTTGCAAATGAATGCATTCTGGTGTTTTTATGTACTACAAAGCATCTACACTGTTTTGGAATCAAGGTGAAATTAACATGTCACATACACAATTTACTGTCTCAGATGTTGGAGTGCTTACTAATGTTAACCAGCTTGTTGTATTGGTAACTTCTTTCTCACTGCACCGGTACACACAAAATACAATGCAGCAACTATTTTGTCTTTTTTTTTGGTTGGTTTGGTGGCTCATCCCAGCCATAAGACAGTTTATGACTGTCAGATTGTTCTGTTCTGCCTGAAAATTCCACAAGAAAAATCCTGGGGATATTTTTTGTCGTTACTGGATAAAATTACTGGCCTGTGTCTCCCTCTGCTGGTCATGGAAATACATTCTCTCATACTGAACATCATTACAGATGAACAGCTTAACTGCAAATGATACAAGTGTGTATAATGTGAACCACTATATTTATTTGCAACAACATGCATCAAATTCTTTACAAATCATGGCATTTAAATTGAATGAGCATTGGCCCATGGAGCCACAGACTGTTACCATGCAAACTAATCCTGGCTGTCAGGTCCTGAGCGTTCATGTTCTATAGGCAGGCCAACATGATGTGACAGTGCAGGGGTCAAAGGTAATCGTGCTGTCACAACCCATCCCTCTGACACAAACCCAGCATGTGACAATGGCCTGGCATGCTGTCTGACTTCCACAGGACCAATCAGACTTTTGGCCAGTAGTGGAGGTTACTCAAATACCCACAATGCACCAGGGTATAAGTTATATCCTACTCTTTAGCATCAATAACAATCCTCATTACTTGATTCATTATACACAGTAAACACAGCACTTTCGTGGTATTTAACCCACCGCCCTTTAAATTCAGCACAGATTACGGGATAAATAAATACCGTCTCGCTGAACTTCAGCCCGTAAGTTAACAGATACTATTTTTCATAATTCTAATCAAATTATTTAAAGGTAAGACGCATGGTCCATGTGGGAAGACTGCAGCGGTTTTCTACATTTATTTATAATAAATTATTTATTAATGCTGATCAGAAAACTACTGCCATTAAGTGAGGAGTAACCGTAACCTTTCTAAATGGGATGCGAATCGTGGCATGCTGAATGACAGTCCTGCCCCTAACCCACTCAGCCATGACACCTTACTCTGACTGTTAAAATGACAGTCCTGGAAAACCATTAATTATGATGTTTTAGGAACTACAGAAACACGGTGATATCGATGCACCATAATATATCATCATTCATGATTTTCTCTATCTCCATTTTTTTTTTTCTATGTAGCATTTTGATTGGCTGAATTGTTTCCATTTTGGATAATTCATATAACTAATGTGTCCTATTTTACAGAATCTCTGTGAATTCATTTTGGTTTGTTATTATATATTATATTATATATTCATTTGTTATTAATATGAATAAAAGTAAACTTTTTTTAATACTTATATTTTGGCCCTGTAGAGTGTCCGCTATATATGAGTATAAGATATTGATTGGTCCAGGGTTAATGGGGCCCTGTGGAGTATTCTTAAAAACAAACAATAGTAATGTTTACATTCAGAGTGACTCACCTTTACATCTAACACACTGCATTTATTCCTCAGAAATCATTTGCAAAGCCAATCTAAATCCAGATCAATCAAATCCAAACGTTTTCTAATGTTTATTTGAGTCTGATGAAAATCTCTGTTAGATCAAAACATTGCTATGTTAAATTCAATTTACTGGAAGCTAACAGTGTGAGGATCGTTTGTCTGAATAAGGTGACCAAAATCTGCAGTGAACCTTAAGAACACTCCAATTCTTCTAAAAATTTAAAGAAACAAGCAGCTTTCGAAATGCTTTGTTGTAAAGTTGAAGATTCCTGGGGACTGTCTCTTTTATATCCATGTATGTAAATGTTGGTGTTGATGTTATAAACGCTATATTTTTCTATGTCATAAACACAATGTACATATTTAGTTTCATATGTACGTATAGAGTTAATGTCGTTAAGTCATGTACAGATAAAAATGTGTACCTCCATCAGGCAGGTTGGCCCAGTAGATGACCCTAAAACCCAGCAGGTTGCCATTCAGAGCATCTTTAGGAGGAGTCAGCCAGGACAGAGAGATGACCTCTGGAGATGTAGCAGTGGCCTGGACGTTCTCTGGAGGACGACTGGGCACTGAGAGGGAAGAGAATAAAAAGAGTGAGCCCTCAGTAGAAACAATCAGACTGACACCATGGGCAGTAGCAGCACCCTCTGATCTCCACTAGGCTGTGGTATAAGCTCACAAATCTCACACACTGAGCTGAGTTCCTCTTTGAGAACAGCACAGCTGTGGTAAGCACTTCTGTACGGACAGAGGTGTAACATAAATCCAAATATATTAAACATATCACATCCAACATTATTGTAGGATCCTGTGTCGGTTTTTCCAGAATCCCCTACTGTTCTTCACCCGTCTTCATTTTCTAGTTTTATTCGTAATATTCTGCCCATTATCAGGACTCCAATGAGTTAGATATCATATTTGAGCTTGTTCTCCCTTGTGTCTTACCGTCCTCCAGTGTGGTAGCAGCCACCTCTGTGGAAGAGGGACCTGTCCCAGCGCTGTTGCTGGCTTGTACTACGACGCCATACTGGGTGAACTTCTTCAGGTTGTCCAGAACAAGGTTCTCTGCGTTATCTCCTGTGGTCTCCACGCTGATCACACTGAACTGGTAGTTTCCACCAGAGCTGTACTCCCTGTAGCCCACCTGGTAGCCCCTGATGGCTCCATTCTGTAGGTGCTTCTTGGGCGCCTGTCAAAGGAAAGACAGGGGTTATTCGAGACAATGGTGATGAATGTCCCTGTGTTTTTGTACTTTTGTGCAAAGTAGCACATGTTCAGCTTGTTTTCATTCACTGCATGTATCTATTATATCATCTGAGTAGAGGAAGAGGAAATGTGGTAAAAGACACCGATTTGCAAACTTTTCACACATTTATATTGTCTCCTCCCCTGAGTGCCCTTCAAGGTCCACATAAGGTACCTTCTTTTGTTTTTCACCCATGCCCGTGACATCATGGTGCCACATGAATAGCACTATAATCCTCATATAATAATCATTCAAGTAACACAGTTGGCATCTAAGCTGAGGCATTCATACAGCAGCCAATACCGTCCTCCCCTTTAGCTGCATGGCATCTCTACTTATGAAAACACAATAGTAGAGAGGAAGTACATTAATTTACATTACAAGTCATAAAGTTGTCTATTTAGATGCACACACACACACACACACACACACACACACTCTTCTTTAATACCTTTACTATCGAGGAACAGCCAACTGAGCACACGTGCTGTTTTTCTGTAATAGTCTGTTTTACATTCATAAAGTCAAACAGTCACACCTGGGAGCTGACCAGTACAACTGAGCAGAGGCAGGTTAAATGTTTAGTTCAAAGACTCATTGACTTCGTCAACTAACTTGAACTGGATTTAAGACAGCATTTGAAACAATAATCTTTCAGCCAGAGCTCATCGCTCAGCTCTGTCATCCAAGATTGTACCTATCCGAACAAAACTTACACACTCCCTTCATGGAAAACACAGAGTCGGAGTAACTTACCCGCCATGTGACTCGAATGCTCTGAGATGAGAGGGCTTCCAGCTGCACCTCCTGAGGTGGTCCATCAGGAGCTGAGATCACATCACCAACATGTCAGCATCATAAAACTGTACACATCCGACAGCTGTCTAAAACATATTTACAAGATACAACATACATTTGCTGCTGTACAAAACGCTACTCAACAAATGTCAAGTGAGTCTGAGTCTGGATGTGGTGGTTGTTTTTATAGGTGGCCGCTGAGGGTGAGGAGAAGTGCTCCGCGGGGGTCGGCAGGGATGGGAGATGAAGGGACGGGGGGCTAATTTGCAGAGGGGGTCCAGCCTCAGTCTATTGATCGTAGTGTGACATTTACCACTGAGGCCGCTAATTGAAAAGTTCTGCTTTTAGTGCGGGGTCAGCGTGTGTTCAATAATGCAACAGAGCCAATGGTGCTGATGTCACCAGGCTGTTAATGAATTGACTCAGTCGGCCTTTTACTTCCTTATGCCTCTTGTCTTTCACTCACGTCTGACTGTTGTCTTTCTCACTGTTTCGTTGGGTCACAGTAACAAACTGATTTATTCTTGTTACCATTACAGTACATTGTTGCATCAAAATAAAGGGTGAAAAGAGAGTGTCTGTACCGTTTGCTCCTGATTTAGTTCTTTACCGCATGCACAGCAGACTGTATTCACATTCTTGGGTTGGTGGAAAAAGAAAAGTTCATTCTCACCTGCTTCATCAGTGGTGATGGTGAGTTCATTGCTGGCCTCGCTTTTGCCAATCAGGTTCTTAGCAAACATGCGGATGTTGTAGGTGGAGGAGGGGTGCAGGTCGATGATAGTGGCCTGGTTGAGCTGAGGTGAGACATCTTTGGTCTTCTGAGCGGTATCCCAGGAGGCTGTAGAGGGGAGAGGCCAAGGTTTATTGGGGTTGCAGAAGTCAGGGGAGAGGTCAGATCTAGCTAAGTGCATTAGGGAAGGCTATATTACATTAAAGCTCTGAAGCAAAGTGACTGCAGCAATAATTCATCAACCAAAACACATCATTCCCCGCGCATTTTTATCCAAAGCTAGATGTGAAGTAGTTGTTTTGCTCAGTATATGATCATACCATCTCATTTTAGATATAAATGTGTCTCTTGTACCTGACTTGTTCTTGCTCTCAATATCGAAGCCTGTTATTGGGCTGTTGCCATCAAAACCCATAGTCCAACGCAATGCAATGGTCCTGTCCTTCACTTCTCTGATCTCCACCTCTGGGGGGTCTGGGGGCTCTAAAATTCACAAAGAAGACAAACACATTTATTTTGGTGTAACTGAAAAGAGGGTTAAATAGCAGTTTGCTATTATCTATAACTGGTATGAAGGTTGAAAATGTACATTATTTTTTCTTTGAGCAGTTGAAGTGGCTGCAGTTATACCTTGCACTGTGAGCTGTATGATTCCTCTGTCTTCACCGAAGGAGTTGATGGCATGGCAGGAGAAGAAGCCGGAGTCCTCCCTCACTGTGGGCATGATCTGATGGATGCACGAGAATGAGTTGAGTTTAGAAATGAACTAATGCAAAATAGTATATGCATGTGGATTTCCACTAGGTCCATTTGATGTTGATGTTAAAGGAATAATGCCAATATCTATTATCTTAGAGGCTTTCCCTATGTAACGGTTCTCAAAACGTTTTGCCTTGTGACCCATTAAGCAACTTATGACCCATCATCACAGGTCATGGACAGTTTTACAAAAAAGTAATTTTTCAAACCAAACCTGTGTCATATTTTTCAATGAAAAGAGCAAAAAGTAGCAAAACATCAGAATACAAGACAAAAGCTTTAAGTATGACACCGCATCATATATAAATTGAATGTTCCACTTCCATGTAGCACAGCTTCCTACCTGCAGGGTGGAGATGACTTCATCGCCCACCTCCTTGACAGAAACCACATAGCGGCTGGTCTCGGGGTTGATGATGCGTTCCTCCTTCTCCCAGCGCACCATGATGGGTTTCTCACCATGGGCTGTGCAGCTCATCTTCTTCTCTTCGCCCTGCGTGGCCAGCGTGGTGTTGGGGTAGGACGTGATCATGGCAGGAACTGGTGTGGAAATAAGATGGAGAAAAAGACAACGATACATCTTGTTATATTTATCATTGATGTTCAATGATATACACATTGTTGTTTGATTTGAGTTACAAATCAGACGCCAGTGTTTTTATTCCCAAGTTTTATTCCCAGTGTCACTCCTATCTCATAATGTTACATTTCATGACAGTCGGTTTGTCACCGGCTCAAATCTCAGGCAATCATGCCCTTGGCCTCTTTTAGGCAGCTCAATAACTGCTGCCAGATGTAGCCAGCTAGCCCCTGTTAGCGAGAGTAATAACAATGTCAGAGTTCTGAATCAGTAAACTACAGGGTGCTGCTGCAACTAGACATAGTTTAAACACAGTAAGTGACCTGTTCTTTTATTTAGCTTAGTGGTGCTACTTCCCCTGCCAGCTAATTAGCTAAGCACATTGGTGAGCTTACTCAACACCAACGCAAGGAGACAGCAGGTTACTGAGAAGGGCAGAGAGCATGGGATTGGCTGAAAGGTGAAAGGGACGAATGTCATTATGAAAAATAGACTTCTACAAAAAAAGTGTAGAATTTCTATGATAAAAGCCAATAAAGCTCCAATAATTTAGAATCAAAATAACAGAATGTATTGGTTAATATTGGTTCAGTTCTATTATGTATGCATATGATATGATCCTTTAAGGGCTCTGTAAAGTTCAACATATTACATATGTATATCAAATAGTACTACGAGTTAAGCTTTAAGTTTAAGTAATCACAAAGCAATCCTCATTTGTGATATTTTGGTCATGTGACCTGTTGTGTAATTCAGTTCAGTTGTTAAGTTCATCTATGTATCTAGCTGTGATATAAAAAAGCTCAATATCTGCCATTTGTGAAATAAAAACAAACAAACATTTGAACACGTTAATAGCTAAGTTGAAAATAAACCTTTTTATCCACAGAACATACAGCTTCCCTCTGATGTTGTGCTGAGGGCACCAAGCAGCCTTGGCACGTATCTTGTATCTGAGGCTCTTAAATGGTACGACGATGCTCTAACAACACTCTGAAGACACAACACTAAACGCACACTAACGACATACATGCCTCATTACACCCACAGTGGAGTGTATAACAACCCTATGCTCCCTGATGCTCACACACACTCACACCCATGTACACACACAGGCTCGTGCATGCAGACAAATGTGTGTGCTCGCCCTCGCACTCACACACACACACACACACACACACACACACACACACACACACACACACACACACACACACACNNGCGCGCCCTCGCACACACACACACACACACACACACACACACACACACACACACACACACACACACACACACACAAACACGCTAAGCGTGACCTCAGTGATGTGATGGGAAGTGTCAGGCAAGAGGTTGCAAACATTTAAGCCTCATCTCTTATTCACTCTGCAGCCATTTGGGGCTCGGCTGCAGAAAAGAACGCTGATTTATTTTGCATGACAAGTATGAATTTTTTGTGAGACACACTTGGAAAAATTGAAGGGGGAAAAAAACATAACTGCTCAGTCTTTATTTAAACGTTATCGTTTCAGTGCACAGCCACTTTCATTTTGTCATGTAAGAGGCTCAGAGGTGGCGCGGGGCGATGTTGTTGACACTCTTATGCAGAGGGAGATACTGTGCTAGGTGACAAAAGCAAGGGGCGGTGAAAAGATCAAGACAGCTCTGCCCATTAGGTGTGTGGAGTCTGAACTGTAAACGCTAACGACATTTCAGCATCCTGGATCTCGAGGGGAAGTTCAGTATATCACAGTATATCTGTGTTTAAAAGCACATTTTAACAGTTCGTCGACAAGTTTACAAGTTCTCTTACAGTTTTTTTTACATGTGTCTTGGATGCAAAGTAAACATTTGAATAATACTGCACTAATCATTAAAAAATGTTTTCATATTACTGAGTTATATTACGGTGAATGTGTACTGAAGTTTTTTAATGGAAATCGTTAGAATATTTGAAACAGACAGGGTGATATTCAATGTTTACGTGTTGTTTGATACCAGTTATAAACAAACAAAAAAATATAAATAAAAAATATGATTTGGAGATCATCAGTCACCATAACAGGTTTTTGGTGTGGGGGTATTGAAGGGGTTGCTTTTGATCTGACATCCAATCAAAGCACATCAATACCGCTCTTTGGTTGGGAGACAAAAGAAAAATTAATCATATAAATGACAGACATGTGGTGTCATTAGATTCAAGGTAGGTATTATATTGTTGAAAAAGTGAAAAGAGAGTGAGAGTGCAGAGTGAGACTGAGAGGACATAAAAAGTATATATATGTACTTTCAAATTCATCCTATGGCTAGAAACAGGTGTGATGGCAATAGATGAATAGAGAAAAGCGCTATAGAAATTGCAAGTCCATGTGCTCTACTGATCAAACAAGTCACTTTTTATTGGGGATGCACAAAATATATTGGATATATTGATATTTGGAATTTTTAATTATTAACTATACAATGTTGGTGATAAATATATAAATAGAGCCAATCATATGAAGCCAAACTGTTTGCACTGACTTTAAAGACTGCACCTTTAAAGTTGGTTTGCAACCTCCCAAAAAATACAGAGAAGAAGAAGAAGAACACCAACAAGCTGCACGCTGTCATCGCACTCATGACATGTCAAAGAAAGCGGAAACACAACAGCAAACAAATACTCAGTGATAGTAGTGTCTTTACCACATGAAGAGGGCTCAGAGACAGGGCGTGTTTGTGCAAGTGTGTTTGTACATGCATCAGCGTGTGTCTATGTATATGCACGTGTGCGTTTCGTGCGTGCAGGCAACCCAGCTGAGCCAGCCCTGAGGCGCACTTTGTGGCCCTGTAATTGTTGTGTTGATGTATTTCTTTAATATCCAGTGGAACTATGGGAACAGGACTGCAGGGAGGAGTGAAGAGAGAAATACAAAGAAAAGAGAAAGAGAGGAGGTGACGGAGGAAAAGGGAGTCCCCCGTCTCATTAGGCATCAACTCCCCTGATATCTAATTTAACCTTTGAACACAACACACAGCAAACAGGGTTCAGCTGTTGGACAGAAAAAGGTGATTTAATCTTAAATCTCATCTTGCATTAGCTCAATCACTGTCACTCATCTCTAATTCATCTGATCATGGAAATCTTTGTTTATGTGTCTTGCTGAAGTCCACTGTGTTACTAATATCTTGCTGTATGCACATGTCCAGAGAAGAATAAATCTAGGTTTATAGGACATGTTCAAATGAAGCATTAAAACATGGCTAAGTAGTGCTAACTGTCCTTCACACACAGAAACAGAAACAACACTATTCCTGAGAAACCAAATGGATGTGATGTGTAGGAAGTGTGTGTGTGCCAGTGTGTTGCAATTCCAAACTATCTATCAATCTGAGATCATTCCTAGAAATATGGTGCTGTGTCTGAATAGGTAATATTTATACTACACAGATAAATAACAGAAAAACATCAGCATTACAGTTTTTGGAAAGAAAACCAGGCAGAGTGTAGTGTGTGTTTACTGCACAGTACAATGTGTCTTTTATGTGAAGGTGAGGAGAGCCCTGTTCCACCACAGCAACCCAGAGGGCAGTGATGATACGCTTAAGCCTGCAGGGGATTGTGGGGGATAGGCTGGCTGCTGATAGGCTACTCCCGTGAGACAAAAGCCCCCTCTCCCTCCCTTCTCCCAGGCTCCCTTTCACCTGGCCAGGTTACCATGCCAACCAGCATCGGACAGTCTCTCCTCTCCTCTCTCCCCGCCTCGCCTCCCTCCTCCCCTCCCTCTCCTCCTTCCTCTCTCTCTCTCCAGTCTCTACTCTTAGAAAAAGGGCCATTTCTAGTATCCAGGAATAGAACATGGACCTGCCATTGATTTTCACAGGAGTATGATGATGATTACACAATCACGCCCTGAATGTCGCAATGCAGGGCCAAAAAAGAGATACAAACAGAAAATGTTTCTAGCGCTTCTAACTGGTGTTGTTATTGATGTGGAGAACAGAAATATCCAAACGAAAGAGTCAGGAGATTTATTATAGCATAAGATTCTAGCAGAATACTACTTCAGTGTGAGGCTATTCATCTATGATCAAAGAAAGAAAGCAGTGAACACTTCAGCAAGAAGTGAGAGGTTATGAAAAGGGATTACGTTTTGGTTTTATTTGAGGCAGATTAATTTTTATTAACAAAAACGACTGAAACATCTAGCTCCAAGGATGTGACCTGATGCAAATTCTCGACTTCTTCGTCTCAGTGCCTCTCTCCGCTCCATCAACAGAGAGCAACAGTAGTTATCATTAATATAGAAGTTCCACAGAGCTCCTTTAAAAATGTGTCCTTTCTCTTGGGTTTTTATGTTAATGAAGTATGAATATCTCTTTTCCTTCTTTTCTTCATACTTCAGTCAGCCATTGTTAAGTCAGCTGTCTAACTTCTGCCTAACTTCACAGATTTTCATCTATTTGTCATAAATAAAACCGTTGCTGCTGCTCGCAATGTTACCTACCAGTACAACAGCGGATTTCTGGGCTAAACATAGTTGTATATTTGCTAGAAAATGTAATAAATTTAAAAAAAAAAAAACCCTTCTGTTGTGTTATCTTGTTTGCAGATGAGCTGGCATCATCACAGTGACACCCATGTTGAGCGCACTGGGATGCTCGTCTACATTTCACCCCACACTGTGTCACTGCTGCTGCTGCAGCCACAGGGCGCCCCAGCTCAATGGGGCCATGAGGGCCAGACAAGAGAGGGCTAGCTGGGCTGTGTATAGCTCCCTGCCCTGGAGGCACACTGTAAGTGGGCGCTGGGGAAGAGGCAACGTGGATGTGGGGGGGAGGGGAGAGCTCTGTGGCGAAAGCACAAAGATGACTGGTTCACTGGCCGCCTGCAATGTACTGAAATAATTCCCTTAGCTGCACAATTGGCTTGGACATGGAGCATGATACCAAATGTATGCCTGCAGACTGGGCGGGCGTCCGTGCAGAGGAGGGAGGGATGGAGGGAGGGATGGAGGGAAGGGGCCTGGATGCAGATGAGTAAATAAGATGAAAGAAATAGAGATCAGAGGAAGAGGGGACTTCCTTACGGTTGTCTGAGGGACGCTGTGCTTGGGAGACTGCTCAGTGACCACAAGACCATTTACCACTTCTGTTCAGTGAAGCCTCATTAAGTGCTCTGCCCTCATCACTGTGTCTGCCGACATTATGATGTCTAATAGGCTTGATTGGTCTTAATTGGCCCTGATAAACATTGAGTGGCTGTTGACTGACTGTGATAGCATCCGCTGTGGATTGGTAATGAATTGACTGAATTGCATCTGTTTTGGAGGCAGGGATGCTTGACTGGAAATTGCATAAAAATCATTTGTTTAAGCCTCCACCTGCAACCAGTGCCACGACAGTGATTACTACTCCTATAAAGAAGCTCTTGAAAGAAAAACAAACATAAACACAAGTGCATCTGCGCACGCTCACACACGCAGACGTACACAAGTTAATCCTGGTGCAGTGAGTGCAAGCAATTTCTGCTGGCTGTTAGTGCAGTGGCGGTGTTCATACAGGATGATGCATGGTGTATTATGACGAGACATTAGCCTATGCACAGACACTCATAACAATGAAAGTGCCAAGCTAGGACATCACAATAGCTGCAATTCATTTCCCGGGGAGTCCACCACAATAGCCTGGCAGAATGGGATCTATCCAAACCACTGCATTAGCCGCCCGGCCCATTATTCTTTCGTAATGGCTGCACTGTGCTGCACTGTATCTCTGCCTTTACATTCCGTCTTTGCATTAACGTGTGCCGGGCTTTGCAAATGTCTTTGTGTGTGCTTATGAGCTTGTTTGCTCACCTGTGTCACATGTATGACCTGATTGCATACCGACAATGCATGCGTCTATACTATACATCTCAGAGATCTGATTGACTCTATTGATTTTCCACAGTTTGTTTACTGATACATCAAGCCACACTAGGACAGCCAATAATACACAGCGAAGATCATACTATCCATCACGTGAGGACTTCAGCATGTGTCAGCTTGTGTGCCTCCCTAATTGGCTCCTAAGCCTCTTAAGTAGCTGCCGCTGCTCAAGTGGTGTAGGCCTGCCTGGATAAACAACATAAAAGCGGCACAGAGTGTACAGAACATCACAGAGTCCAACAGCACTGAGCATTACAGCCTCAGACGTTAAGAGTGGACCGCACAGGCTCAACTCTACTCTGCCTATTAAGCACATGGAGAGGCTTTAAGGGTTAATGAGCTGGTTGTCCGCACTCACACACACACACACACACACACACACACACACAGACACACACACACACACACACACACACACACACACACACACACACACACACACACACACACACACACACACACACACACACACACACACACACACACACACACACACACACACACACACACAGGGAATAGGATGAGGTGTGGCTCCCCTGGCGCCCAGGGAGATTCAGGTTACTACAGAGAGCAAAGAGACACAAATCAGGACAGAACAACTATCACAACAACAGCCTGTCACTACAGGAGCGGAGTGTGCACCTGAGGGACTGCTGACACACACACACACACACACACACACACGTAAGACATAAAAGACAAAGATCAATAATCAGTAGTTGAAAATCTTGCAGCGTGTTTGTTTTTCCATGATCATACGACATTAATGACCTGGATAATATAAGTCTGTCATACCAGTGAAGCCAGTTCATAAATTCTTTGAGATGTTTTTTCTCATAGCTATAATGCAGATGCAGTTGACCACATCTAAATATGGAGAGCTTTTCATACTGTCAAAGCCCAAACACTGTATGTCCTTGTAAAGTAAATGTTTTATGTGTGTCGCCACAAGAATTTAGATGTATTCACCAAGTTTTGATGGTTGCAGCTTTATTCTGAGAAGGGTATAGAAACATTTTGCCATAACGTTCCGGCATATGATGTTTTAACTTGTTCACCGCTTTTATTGTGTGACATGAGGTTGTTATATATGTTTGAATTGTTATATTTAACAGTGATGTCAGTGAGTAGCGTGATTTTATTCGTCCACATGTTGGTGATGGCATTTTATGAGTGATGTCATGTTGTAGTGTTACCAGATTGTTCAGAGTGGCCCGACCGAATTATTTAGGATGGTCTTTTCCTTGTCTTGTAAAATATCCTGATGAAGTATTATGTATCAAAATGAAAATTGTGTTTAAGATTATATTAACGATACGCACACTACTGTTTTAAAAAATACATTAAAGAAATGCATTAAGAAGCTTTCTCTGCAGCTGAGTAATGAAGAACTTGAAAAATGAGAGGCTCTATTTCTAGTTAAGGGGAAGGATTTGAACAATTTTAGAACATGAAGAACATTTTATTGGTACTGTAGCATCTTGCACTGTATTACAAAAAAATATTCAAAGAGATATCTCCAAAGATAATAGATTGTAGACCACACTTGAATGACATAAGGGACTGCACTGAGAGTTGGTGCCTCTGTGTCTTTGTGCAAGTATGTTTGTCTGTGAGAGAGCATGATAGGCTGGAGTCAGGCAGGAGGGGTCACGAAGGAGCGGTAGCCTATTTGGCTGTGGCTGGCAGACAGTGAGACACTCAGCAGGGAGTACTCTGCTCTGGCTTGATAAGAGCCACGGGGGCATAAGCCTCATCTAGCAGTGACTGATCAAAATGAGCACCCAGCCACAGAGGACTGGCTGGAGATCACACACGCAAAATCCACAACCACAAGCACAAGCTCAAACTCACACAACCGTGTTACTTTTGTGGAATTCAGATATACATTATTTGTGACATGGTGTTGTCTGTAGACTGTCTAGGCTTTTACCAACACCATCTTAGGAAAGCTGCTGTGAATTAAATCATGTATTGGTTTTTCTTGATTTATTTACTGTTCATTCAACCTGAAGAGGGCACTATTCCCGTTAAAAAACTATTACAACAAAAACACTTAGTAGGAAGTAAACAGTGGAATGTGTCAGAATTGCATGAATTAAAATAGCAACTCTGCAAAAAATAATGCTTGATTTCTGTATCATGTATGTAATGATTGATGTACAGGACACGCCTAAATATTACAACCTTTAAAGTCATTTGTTTGTCCTGGTCAGGATCTCTGATTGGTTCAAACCTGTCAAAAATTGATAATATTATAATATTATGGTAATCAAACCATGGCGGCTCAACAAATATAATATTGGTCAGGCATGAAGGGAAGGGTTCACAAGCAAGCATAAAAAGTGTCTGTATCTCTTGCAAACATAAAGGTAGGATCATCTATTTGGGCTGTAGGAGAGAAACAGAAACAAACTTGATAAAGGAAATAATAA
Organism: Diplodus sargus; assembly: GCA_903131615.1. Classification (NCBI taxonomy): domain Eukaryota; kingdom Metazoa; phylum Chordata; class Actinopteri; order Spariformes; family Sparidae; genus Diplodus; species Diplodus sargus. The sequence continues at coordinate 5,594,779 of CAEMYA010000025.1, forward strand.
GACAGGCAGGGAAACAGGCATGGATAACCTATTGCAACTCCAAGTCCCCTTTCCCTCTGTCACTCAGCCCTCTTTTCCACATGGAAGCGCCTGCCTGCATGCAGAATTCAGGGCTTAATGGAGGGGAGTTAAGTCCTTGGCCACACAGCGGATAAATGCTGTACTTTTTCCAAGAGATGCAGTCGCAGTGGCTGTGTGTGTTGCTTTCGTGGGATTCATTCAGGCACAAAGCACAGAGCAAATACCATGCCGATATGTTGCTGGTGGCCTGACTGTCACAGACAAAGCTGACTGCAGTTCAGCTCACTTAACCTTTGCGCTATATGTTGAACTTTTCACTTGGATGTTACCAGCCGCACTGAGCATGAACAGTCAGAGTATAATAAGGAGATTTGACTCAATAAAATCAAGCGTGACTAATAATTGTTTGTAATAATTGTGACTGTAAATGAATATTTCACCACATACATGACCCTAAACAGCGATAATCTAATGCTGACACTACTGTCTGCAGCACATTGGAAGCAAATTATACATTTACAGTCTTGAGGTTTTAGATGACGTTTTCCCATGTGACTTACTTTTGACATTGAGATACATAGACTTGCTGACATCAGCTCCTACGTCGTTGCTGACTCTACACAGGTAGAAGCCACTGTCTTCTTCCAGCACGTGCTTGATGAACAGAGAACCATTGACCAGCACCTCGATCCGAAAGCCTGAGTTGAGGGCGATGGGTTTGAACTGAGGGACCCCGGCGCCTGTCAGAGAGCACAGAGTGAGATGTTAATCCGGATCATCTTTTACTCCATTATCACAGAAATGTCTGACATTTTAGAACTAGCCCAAACCAATCACTGAAACCCTGCTAAAATATGCTATTAAAAGGGTGGTCCAACACTGTCTATGACCTTATTAGATATGCCAACACAGCTAAAACAGTTTGTCTTTGAGACATTGAGGGGTCATTAAAGAACAACATCGGAATGTGATCATATCAGGCTCACAAAATACATTATGGCATTGTGAGAAAAAGGAAATAACTTGATTAATACGTCTGTAAAGAACTTGAAATCATTTGAAGTAACTGTGTGCTCACTGTACCTGTCGGATCTAGCCCACAGTTGTAATGCTGTATGTGAATTCTTAGTTTTTATGGCTAAACTTACTGTATCAGATACCAAGATTTTTTAATTATTTAAAGCAAAAGTGGGAGGTTCACAAATCATCATCTGGGAACCAAGACATTTCTGAATCAAATCTCCTGCCAATCTGCAGTGTAGATGTTGACTTATTTCATAGCATAATTGAACATTTTGTCCTGTTGGTGTAGCAAAAGGAAACATCAATATGATTTATCTTCTTTAAAGGAGTAAAACTGTTTTTTATGTATCCAGTCGCCCTTGGATCGCTTTGGATCAATTCTTAAAACTTATGAGAAAAAAAAAAAAAAAAAAAATCAAAGATAGAGCTTGTTCTGACACTTTTTCATACAGCGACTTTCTCATGCGAGATTATGTGCGAGGTTTTGACTGGTCCGGATGTGCATTGAATTAATATGTAATGAGGCATGCGTTGATTGGCTGCAGGAAGGACAGAGTCAGAATGGTGGGCTGGCCTGCATGCACACGGACTCCAAAACATAAACAGCCCCCTGTCATTGTGCACACACTAACTGACAAACCATATGGAATTGAGGCATTTATGTACGAGCCGGAGTCGGAACCCGACCGGGAGAGTGAACAGACGGAGACGGTGGAAGAGACACGTTTACAGCAGGATGTCCCTGAATTTTTTTCCCTTCTTACTTTTCACACTCGTGTTTTACATGTAAGACCTGAGTTTTAATGCTGGTGGTCACGATGTATGCCGTTAAAATGACAGAGAAATAGGCAGATTCGGCGTGCTCACTCAGAAAGTCTGGCTGAGGACGGCTGTGAGCCAATGCTTATGCGAGCTTATGCAAGTAGCCTCCTGTGGTAACGTCACCACAGGAGCAGAGTCAAAATCTCGTCCTGTAGGAATGCGCACGCTTGTGCATTATTCCTGTTCGGAAAAAGAGCCAAAGCGAAAAAACTGAACCACTTTCAAACTCCAGCTTTTCAGGCAAGTTTCAACTGAGGTCCAACACCAATTTGCATGTTTTAACAAGAGAAATTGCGATTTCCGGGTGATGACTCCTTTAATACTGTAAGATCCGAATATAATGAAAGTTATGGTTATTCATGTCACTGACGATGTAAGATGTCTGATTTCAAAAGACACTGTTATTGTGTCCAGCCGTGACGGGATAATGTAAGTTTAGTAGTTACATAATCGTCAACCTATTTCCTACTTCCAGAAAAATATGAAGCTCTTCCTCGAGCTGCTGCTGTTTCTTATCTCACAGTGCTTTGGACTTGAGGTGGGTGGTATTATGCATACAACCTCAAGGCTGTGGACATTTTGTTTGCTGTGTTGGCATTTGTAAAAAGATCAGCTACCGCAGAGAATAAAGTTGCTGGAGGACAGAAAATCTTAACATACAATTCAGCGTGTTTGTCAAAAGAACAGACAGGCAAGTTATTAAAGGTCTTTGCAAACTTGTGGAACCAAACCTGGAAGGAACAGTTGTTTATACTACAGCATCTAATACGTGTCTGTATACATGTATACGGCATACATGTACATGTTTATTGACGTGTGTTTACCTTTAGAGTACTCCCACTGGATGGTAGGAACAGGATAGCCTTCAGCTGAGCAGTTCAGTATTACTGCCTTTCCATAGATGCCATCCTGGTCCTTAGGTTGCACCACAAATTTGGGAGGAACTGCAAGTCAAGCAGTCATTAGATTACATTTCTCAAAACCAATATATGACATCAAACAACTCACTGTGAAAGACTTCAAGATCAAGTCAAAATCAAAGATCAATATTACCTAACACAAAAGTAACAGCTGGGTGAACAACTAGTAATTTAAATATCTGACACTCATACTGCTATCAGCACTCATCCAGTTTTCTCCCAGGAACATTTGATAGCACTTGACTTAACACACTTGTATTTTACAGCATTCGTACCCCTTTCCCCTCATCTATCTCCACCACCACCTCCAAACCATTTCTTTCAGCCGTCTCCTCCTCCTCACCTCGGACAATGAGCTGGCTCTGGTGCTCCACGGCCGCGGCCTGGTTGCGCGCGATGCAGGTGTAGTTGCCGTTGTGCATCAGCGTGAGGTTGGAGATGCGCAGGGAGCTGGTGAAGTCTATGTTGTCTATGGTGACGCCGAGGCTGGCCGGGATTGGCCGACCATCTTTCTGCCAGGTGATGAAGACCGGTTGGTCGCCGGACATGACCACACAAGGGATGAAGACTCGCTGGCCGATGGAAAACCGAGGGAACTCGAATGGGTGGATGGTCGGTGGGACTGAGAGAGAGACATGCCAATTATTTTTCACTACATGTTTATGATTACGTTCAACAACATCAAATGTTGCTCTAAGTCAATCACAATTCACATACATAAAAAACAACAGGTTTATAAATGACATGGTTGAGCTACTTCATAAAGCACTCCCAGAGCAACTCATTATACATAATTCTCTCTTTATCACCTTGTTCAGTATTAATATATTATGCTGCGATTCTGCAGGAATGACAGAAATATTTTATTAACTCTCTCAAAGTAAAGCGGCTGAATTCTCTCTCAAACAACATGCATATAACATTCTCCCTCACTCTCTTTTCTCTCTCTGGGGACACTGTAGCCATCGTGAGAACCAGATGCTTTGGAAAATTAATGATTTAAAATAACATTGGAATAAGCGGCACTTCAGCGCTTATTTAATTCACAACAAAATAGGCATAATAGGCTCCTGGGGATTCCCTCTCGGCAGCGGTGGAATGCTAAGCAGCCGAGAGGCAAATTAGCCGAGGCGGAATGGCGGCATAGCTTTGTCTACGCTGTGTGATTTCCCCCTCGCACACTCCTTAGCACGTCAGGACCCGCCAGAGAGAGAGAGAGAGAGAGAGAGAGGAGGGGGAGTTGGCCCATCCGACATTTCAAATTATGCAGCGTCATTGAAGAAAGAGAGCCATCTGAGGTTATCATAATGTGGCTCGGCTCAGCACCGCTACATATTCAGATGAGGCCCAGATAAGCTGGCCGGGATGATGGAGATGGTGTTTTGCTATCAGTGATGTGAGTGTGTGTGTTTTTTTTTTTGTTCTTTTTTACAGATTGTGATATACAAATATTCCTCTGCATATCTGTGTTTTCAGTGACAAGGAAAAGTAGATACTGAATTGATGCTTTAATGTATCTTTTAAAGATGATGTACAGCATGTATGCCAGATGGAAAGACATAGGGTCAGTGCTCAGACTGATGAAGTGATTCTGCGTTAGTATTCACAGACTGAGAGATTAATGATGGAGCACACATGAGTGTACTCAACAAATACTGGTGTATGACACAGTGAATGTACATCTCAAGTAACTAGCTTAAACTGCTTATATAACTCTTTAGATAGGTAATAATACTGACCATGATTGCAAACAGCAACAGCAACTAATCTTATTTTTCCAAAAATAAAGTCCAGACCATGAAGTCAGTGTTTTTCTTTTTTGGAGGACTTTAGTGCACATAGGCACTTTGGGTTCGGAGGGCCACCCTCAAAATTTGTTTTACTTTTTTGATTGAGAAAATATGCAATTTTACATAATTTTGGACCATTATTATTTGTACAAATATTGGAAAAGCTACAGCAGATAACACACTGAATTGCTGAAGAAATGTTCACTGGGGATTAATTACAATTGTTAGATCTGTCATTTAGTCAGTTTTAATGCTCTCACATTGATTTCACATTCATTTCTCTTAGGTGGTGGGTGCCCAAAACAGTTTGTGTGCCTTGCCTAAGCCTTACGATGGTAAGGATAACCTTGGAACTGTAAGTGAAGACATAACACTGAGGTCAATACCTTTCACAGTAACATAGACGCTCTGGTGTGTGGAGAGCTGGGGCTGCACCAGCACATTACACGTGTACTCTCCTTCATCCACATCCTTCTGCACATCAAACAGCTTCAGGGTGCCGTTGTTCTCGAAGGCCCGCTGCCGGTGGTTGTATGGCAGCAAATTGGAGTCCTTGTACCACTTGATGGAGTAGTAGGGGTAGCCAATGACACGGCAGTGGATGTACATGTCCCGGCCAGCGATGGCAGTGAGGTTTTTCATTGGTCTGATGCTGGCAGGCCCTTGAAGGACACATTGGAGAGACAACTCTCTTAAAATGATTTTGAGGCAGGGGGGGTGGTATAAAAGATAGCTGTGCTGTGTTGTGTGTGTTTTCGAGACACCACAAAGTTGACATGCCTTGATTCATTCTGATAGTAAGAAATAGAACATTACCAAGATTTATTTGGAAGTTTATTTGGAATTGCCTGACTAAGACGTCCATGAATACACTCAACGGCATCTAACAACTCAAAAAAGCAAATCAGGCTCAGAATCATTACCAGTGGACCCATTCTGCTCTATTTCCCTCACATCAAGTGTGCTTTCTGCCTTGTCAGAACCAGGGACTCATGTACCCTTCTATTTCAGACTGTAGTGAATATTACCTATCGCTCCCACCTCTTTGGTGCCGACTGTGATTGCCTCTGACAAGCATTAGAGTGGAATGTTCCCTTTCTCCACTCATGAAGCTATTATCAAAACCATTACTCATGTTGCCGGCTTTCACACACACTTGTGAAAAACCAACAGAATAGCCAATAGGCTTCCATAGCTCAGTGTCTATCAGGGAAATGGACTATTAGGCTTCTCTTTAAAGCACTGTAGAAGACAGTTTAACTAGGCTCTGTAGTGTACTTTGAGCACAAGCATATCCTGGGTTGCTACTCTCTTTAGCACGATTAAGGAGCCAACGATGTGAGAAACAGTCATTACACTTTCTCTGCAATGGCACCTGTGGAGATTTATCTTCATTGCTTGGCTGCATTCAGCATCCATGGACCCTCGCTTAAGGGCTAGAGGATCCCCCTATTTAGCCTCACAACATGCAAGAATGAACACAATCAAATTAAACCAATCAGTGTACAGAAAGTACACTTCCCTCTCTGCAATACAGAAATACTAATAGCCTTGCACCAAGAACGGAAAGGTTGAGCGCTCCCGTATTACTGCTACATGACAACAATAATCCAGCCAAGCATGTCCCTGTAGAGAGCAGATAGCACTACAGTCATATACACAGGTAACAACACTAAATCACCCTAATGGCGTTCCAATATAAAGCTATCAGCAGGTGTTGGCTAAGAAGCAGGGCAATAGAAAAGTTAACACTGATGACTGATGATAGGAGGTGCTGCCACAGGAGTGTCCCATTCTGAGGCTACAGCAGCAGGTTTTTGAATGTAAGAGGAACTTGCATCACATCTGATGTCTACAAATGAAACCTCTTAAGAAACTTAGTCAGGCATTCTTTCAGCATCTGTACATCCAGACGCTTTAAACGTAGCCAATTAAAAATTTACAAAACAGAACAAATCAAGACATGCTGATGTGTGTATGTGATGGTGTGTTGGAAGAGTTGATCTGACAAGCACCTCTTACGTTTATTCGCGCCTGGTAGGAAACTGTCCCAGCCGAGTTGTTGCAGATGCAGCGATACACCCCTCCGTCAGGCACCTGGGTCTGGCTGATGTTCAGATGGCTGACCACGTGGCCCTCGGTGTTGGTGTAGTGGGAGATGCGGTGGCGGCTGTCCCGCACCACAGGCTCGTCGTCCAAAGTCCACGTTACCCGGGGCTCCGGCGTGCCCTTCACTGTGCACGACAGCGACACAAACTCGTTGATGTTGTAGACCTTCTCGCTGAATGAAGCCAGGATCTTGGGGGTTCCATCTGGACAGCAGAAGGAGAAACGCAAGGTGAGGCACATTTTATTAGTTTAGTGATGATAGATGATTAGAAAAACATATCTGAGGCCTTTTTAAATGAGAATATCGAGACTGATTTGCTTACTCGCTGCTATTCTTTCAAGCCTGCTATATTAAAAGCAAATTAATACAGCTCCTTTCTCTGGCTCCACAACCTCATTGATTATCTATACTCTCCTTATATTGGTGTGGTCATGGGAGGCAGCCACTGCAGCAACCCAGCTTGTGTAACAGTAAGCAAGCCTCTCAGAGAAAATCTAATAAAGATAAGCTGTACTGCAGCACTCTATACTACATACACTGTCTAGTGAACATGAACACAGACACACAGTTAGGATTCACATGTGCACTCATATACCCGTGCACATAAAAAAAAGACAATACATTCAGTTACTTATCCAAATAAAGTACTGAATGATCCAACCGACACGCCTCCAATAAGATCATTGTGAATTCTGACCTTCTAGTATGACTTGAACAAAGTCCTGTGCAGACATCTTGCCGTGTCTGGCGAAGCACTGATAGGCTCCTCCATCGCTCTTGGCCATACCAGCCATGACCAGGTTCTCCCTGTTTTGGCCCGTCATGCGTACGCTGTTACTCGGGTAGATGAGCTCCCCGTTGCGGTACCAGGACAGCTGGTACTCCTCGGAGCCGGTTACGCCACAGGACAGTGAAACCTGGCTTCCCACGCTGCCCTTCACCTTCCGTGGGCTCACTATGACCTTCAGGGGCTCTGCAGGTTGGAGAGGTAAGAGTTCATCAGCTGCTTCTAACAGAACACTGTTTTCTTTAGTTGTACCAATGCATTATAATTATTTTACCAGTGGAAGATAAAAAAATGCTATAAGGAGCAAAATCTGAAGCAGCACCCTTGGATTCCTAGATGGTTCCTGTATTGAGTCATTACAAACACTGATAAAAATCAACAGCCCATGAGCACTGACCTTTGACCAGCAGCCTGCCAACCACCTCAGCATTGCCATATCCATTCCACACCTCACACACATATGTCCCTGTGTCGCTGGACTGGGCTCTCTCTATCAGCAGGCCTGTCACACTCTGTCTGAAGCGCGTGTCGGGCTCCAGCGGCCGGTTGTCCTTCAGCCAGCGGTATTTGGGTGCGGGGTGACCAGACGCCTTGCAGGGCAACTCCACTCGGTGAGATGCCATCACCTCACGGCGCTCAAAGCTGTCCAGGATGTGGGGCGCTGAGTTGGTGGGGTCTGTGGGAAATATAGGGTGGAGTAGGAGATTATTTGAATGAATTCTGATACATACCATGTAAGACAAAGAGCTTAAAGTGGGATTGGTGTGTGGAATAGAATAGTTTTTATTTATTCTCTTAGTACTAATCTCTGGCAAAAGGCTGATATTTTGTAGTGAAGAATCTATTGAGTGTGCCTGATGTTTCATGGTAGGTGAACTGGCACACACTCTTGTTCCCGAACCTATGGAGTGCTAAAGGTCTCTGTAAAACTATTGATAGATACCACAAAATACCACATAATCACACAAATCTTTTACCACAGAGGGGAGAGCAATTAATCAATACAGATAATGTTGAGGGACTGACAGCAGAAAGATCATAAAAAGATGGTCAAAATTGAGGCATTGGGGGCCAGGCTATCTAGTAGTATGGTAGCAGGGTTCAAGCACCAAAAAAAAGTTGATGCCCCAATTTCTATAATGCAACTAAATAGTGTTTTTGGTTGAGATATATCTTGCTTGCCACATACAGGTCCCAAGTTCAAAACACAGACTTTCTATTAAAAACAAGCTCTTAGCCAGAGTTGTCTGGCTCAATCTGAAATGACCCTGATGACACCAGCAGGGTTCCATTTTTATGTTCCCATCACAGCAACAGAACACACTACACAACTGTTTCACAAGTTGAGTTTTACTCCTCTTGACGAATAAAATGATCTTCATCTTTAATATCAGAGTGCCTCTTCATGGTTTAAGGAGAGAAGGGCATTTTCTGTCCTGAAGCCCTCTCCCTAACCAGTGTTGGCACAGATCTAATGACCTTTATCACATGTCATCCCCTCTTTAATTCATGTGTTTTTTCATGTCAGTCTCTGTTCTATTCAACTTTTCCGGATCTTTTCTAACAAGGACACATTTATTTCCATATGGTCTGCTGTCATGTTGCATACACTGTTTTTGAAACCAGCTAAAATGAACAGTTATGAAAAGAGATACAAACAAACAAGGTTAAGAAAACAAGGTTTCCTGCATGTTATAGTTCGGTGTCTTTTTTATGGTTCACATTAGCTGGTTTATTTGTGTCTTTTATAGTCAAGTATAATATCATCTACTTCATAAATGGCAGATGAAGTCATATGGCAGGGTGTTAATACTGTTGCTGCTGCATTGTTTCCAGGCTAGATATTTTGCCGTTCTCTTACCTGAGACAATGAGGCGGGCGCTATTGCTCTGTCGGGTCTCTCCTGTGTATCGATGGCGTGTCATACACCTGTAGTTGTACAGCCCGTCCTCCATTTGCACATCCAGGATATATAGGGCTCCCGTGGATGTGATGAGAAACCGTGACACTGCAAATAAGTAAATAAAAACTATTAATACACTGCACATTATTGATGTGTCGCACAGATTTGAACAGTTACAGTACAGGTCTTATTGGTCCCATTTTCAAGTGACAGCTCCCCTGAACATTCCAACTACCTAAGGGCCAATCAGCACCAAATATGTCACTGTTATACTGTAGGACCTGTAAATACTGAACTCCTCTGGTCAGTCAGCATAATGTTGAACACTCTTGAAAAGCATGTCTGTGAGAACACGTACGGCCTGCAGACTCAACCTCAAAAGAGTACAGGAGCCATCAGCACTTTTCATTTCATTGATCCCCTCTCAGCTTGACTGTCTGGCGCAATGAGAGTTTCATAAAAAGAAATGAAGTGTAGTCTGAATGTATTTTTTTCACCACTACAGACATTCTGATTGACAAAAAATGACATATTGCCTTCTACTGGTGAAGCCACTCACTAACCAAACAGTACACAAATATCACCTAGATTTTACCCACACCATTGGACCACCACAACCAATCAGTGTAATCCTAAATGAGCCCAGTTGGATCAAATACACTGTCTCTATATTTTGCCAAAATCTAACTAGCGGTGTCTGGAACAGTGTGTGTGACACATGAAAGGAACAAACAAAGCATGAATTGCCTCCAGATTTCATCACAGGAGACAACCAGCATTTTACAGTATAACAAATAATATTCTGCAGTCCTACGGTGTGAGAAGAGAACGTACTGTGTGTGTTCATTCATATGCACTGGAATCACTAACTTACACATTCTAAAAGAAGAAAATACAGAAAAATCCAATTTTGAAGTCTCTTAGCAAATATTTGCAAGTCAAGTGAGGCACGCAGCTCTGTGATTGTAGTCACCAAACATCTGCTGCAGCCCATTTAGCTCAGCACAGCTCTGAGGCGCTGTGACAAGGCTGTGTGTTGTGTAGCGGTGTAACACAGCTCGTTATCATGTAGCTCATCGCTCTCTTCTCCCTCTCTCTCTGGGGGGAAACTCTCTGTCTCTCTCTCTCTCTCAGTTTCTCTTTCTTTCTCTGCTCCAGACTAAAGCGCAGGGAGCCAGGGATCACAGAGCGCTTTGATAAGCCATGGCTATGCAAGTCGGATGTGCTAATATCATGCTGATGTTATGCTAATTTGTGTGAACACATGGAAGTAGAGAGAGGTAGTCAGTGTTTATGAGGAGTGATGTGTGCTGTAGCCGGTGGCTGCCGGGGTATTTCATGTCATCGATGATGGAGAAGCCTATCTGGGCCTTGGATCAAATGGGGCTGCCGTACATTGGGGGATTCTGGCAATATTGGTGGAGATATCATAACGCAGACTTTATGGGGTGTTGAATTACTCTCATTTAGTCCTGTCATGACAGTTTAACACAGATTTATAGCACTGGTAAAGATGATTGCATATTGCATGCTAAAGTAATGACAAGAGGTGTAAAAGTGGAACCTGTGATCATTGCGTTAACATTCTTATCTGCAACAACCCCAACAATAAATCTTTAATTACTGTAAACATCATTAAAATTACATTTGGTCTTCACAGGCCTTATTTATTTATCTTTTAAATATAACAAGAAATCTTTTGGGAAATAACTCTTTCAGCACAAAATGTGCTAAATCTTTGGTAAGACTTTGAATCTTTGAACTTCTCACAATCGCACACTGTGGATGCAGTGAATGACATGATTTCTAACACGTTTACAGATTATAGTAACGGTGCAATAATAAAGGGATGAATGAGAGGACAGAGAGAAATGGGTGGAGAAAACAGAGGAGAGGGAGGAATACACAGAGGAGGGTAGTGAGAATGCTATTGTAAGCACGTGATGACCTAGTTAGAAATGAGAGACCATGGACTTGATAACCTGGAGGAGTTTTTCAACTCTTGGTCAAGATGCTCGAGTGTGCCTATGACCAACAATGAGCAGTAAAATGAGGGGGGCAGGAGATGAAGTTTTCACACATGTGTGTGTCTGTAGTCCTTAATCATACAACAAAGACAAGTCAGGGAATATCATGACATGCAAATGCATTTCATTTTCAAGGATGGGGACGATTCAGAGAAAGAAGATATCAAAGAAATACTGGAGAGCAAGCTCCTCTTCACATCTTCTCCCCCCTGCTTTCCCTCTGAAAGTTGTCTGGGATCAAAAGTTGACAAGGCAGGCTTATGAATGAGAGGGATGAGCTTTCATTAGAACAGAGTGCCTGTCACTGTGACAAAAAGCCAGGGTTGGAAGAGAGGGGAGTATGCCTGTGTTTTGAATGCATGTTATGTGTTTTTACGAGTGAGTGTGTGTGTGTGTGTGTGTGTGTGTGTGTGTGTGTGTGT
>CAEMYA010000025.1:5620715-5650866 GCA_903131615.1 Diplodus sargus
GAGAGAGAGAGAGTGTTGGTGAAGGGATGTAGTGGGGGGGGTTTGGTGGTGGTGATGGTGGCGGGGGGTGGAGGAGGTAGAGTGCAGGAGGCAGATCAGAGGGAGGTGTCAGTGGGTTACTGCGCACAGAGAGATTCACCCTCTTTTTCTACCCTGGCAGAAGAAAGGGAGGCAGAAACAAAAGGAGCTGTCTTTTGAATGGTCGCTGTGCTGGATTGGACTGTCAGCGCTTCCTCCTAACAACCTCACTTAGCTGGCTGCTCCCACTCCCAGACACTTCCTTACTCTGTGTCTCTCTGTGTTTCTCTTTCAAAGTACCACATGCTGTTGCAGGCGGTTCTCAGATTGAAATGTATCACTGGTTGGGATTAACCTGCGGGACTAAAAACATTAAAACTAATAAAATATGCTCTGAATTGATGTACACTTGACTTGATAGCAATGAATCGGTTCATTGTTTTCATTCTACAAAACGTTAGACAACTGTGTCAACTGCCTCTCCCATTTTCCAAGAAGCCAAGCTAGAGTCAACATGTGTTGTTTTGTCAACCAGTATCTACAAATGCAAAGATATTCTGTTTATTGTAATGTTCAGAGAAGAAAAAGCAGCACGTTCTCACATCTGAGAGTCCAGAACCATCGAATGTTTTGTATTTTTGTTTGATAAAACTTTGAAAGAAGAAATAACACATTCTGTCTACAGATGAAAAGTGAACCTTAAAGCAAAGAAACTCACCGTTACTCAATTCAGTACATTTAAGGTTTCTTCTGCCTTAGATATTGTGGTATTATTAGCATACCAGGCAATTACTGACAATTCGGAGTCAATTCAATGGCTTAATGGCAATGGCATAGTCTCAGTTTAAAGCCAGAATAAGTATTGAAACATAGTGTAACTATAGCATTAGTAGGGACAAATCATTAAGTTACTGCCTCACTAATGTTACTTACATTGATATATCCACTCAAATTTGCTCAGGGGTAACGTTAGCCACAATAGGCTATTTGTCAGACCCACCAAGTACAGCTGCAGCAGCCAAACATCTCAGTATACTGAACTGAGATACTGAAAGATGTGTTTATGGCTCAAGAATTCAAGTTTATTACTTGTCATAAGAAAAAAACTGTTGTTTCCACTGCTAAGTGACATAATATCACTTCAAATGATACATTTATTGTTAAAAAAAAGGTTTTAATTTCATATGGATGTAGTAATCATCTGCCTTATCTTTGCAGCTATAATTTCAATAATCTACCTGTATCTTGCTGCATCCGCATGCAGGATAGACTTTTCCCACATTTCTCACTGTAAACCTGGCATTTTTGTTTAAATGAGGCCAATTACCCTTTTAACTCTTTCCAGAGGCGTTATGACTTTCCTGGCCTGTTGTGAAGACAAGAGGACGATGATAGTAAGTAGCCTCTGACCTTATGACAGAAGCCCACAGAGAAACAGACTGCCAGAGACAAACAGAGCCATGGGGTGGGTGTAATGAATATGCTGCCCCCTATGGTGGGGATGACCTTATAAACAACAACAAACTGTCACTATTGCCAGGCCTGCTGGGAGCTGCCCTCTGTGCAAGGGCAAATGGCCTGGAATTCAGTGGACAGGACAGCCAGAGCTCGCAGAGGAGACTGTTATTAGATGTTATAACACAGGACAAGCTCTTTCGCTGCCGGGGTTTATTTACACTCGCTTAAACAATCAGTCAATCACGGCGAGAAATTAAACATTAAAATTCATCCCTCACAGCTGATGAGACCTCATGAGCGCTATTAAAGGTTGCACACATTGTTCATTTTCCCTTTCACAACGCAGTATATCACAAACTGAGAATGTAGCATCCTGAGTTATTTGTTGTATTTACGCAGGTGGATCAAAAGTCTCATCTATGATGCTGTGGTAAACGCGCTCCTACTGCGTTGTGTTGTGCTAAGTGACTGCTTTTATTATACAAGACAAGCTACGCCGACAATCGCTGTGATCTCAGCCAGGCATACTGAATCAAACAGCAGAGGAGAGACATCCTCGTGTTTCAAGGGGGACTTTCATGTCACCATGAAGGAGACAGGGACGAGAGGCGGCGGAGGGTTAGAAGTCAGAGCGCAGCATATGGCATCTTGAATTTTGGGCAATGAGAACTGACAGGTTAACTGAACATTTGGCGGGGGGTAGTGAGTGGTAGGGGTGCAGGGGGAGAAAAAGCGTAGAGGAGAAGGTGGAGATGAGGTGGAGGAGGTGTGTGTGGGTTCTGGCACACGTGTGTGTGTTTTGGGTGGGAGGAGTGGGTGTGTAAGGTTGCTAAACACTCCCATCTGTTCGTATCCCGAGGCGCTGCTTGGGCAGTTAGCTACTGTCTTATGCAGATGAGGTGTTCCTGTGCCGGCTCCTTTCACTTACAGCGTATAAATAATGATATAAATATATAAATATATTTGAATAATAGGAATGGCAGGATGAGGAAACAAGGAGCAGCAGGGTCAAGCTGTTTCCTAGGGAGCGTTTGCTTTTTACCATCCAAAGATCACAGCTCTCTCAGGATGTGTGAGTGCCGTAACTATGTCCTCATTAGGGTTAGCCTTCCTCTGGGCCCCGACACCGTCCCAGGAGAGAGATCTGCTTAACAGGGGTCCTCTATGCACACTGACATGCATTATATGAGCTATGACGATACGGTGGAATGCTAAGCAATACAGATAATGTCATTATGTACTGTGATTTTTTTCAGGTGATATCAATGTTCAAAGTATGAGCAAAACGGGCAAATATACAAGATGCTGAATATACGGTAAGGAAACCTTGCTTGTTTTGTGGTACAGTGTAAACCAAGTATATTACAATTAGAGCTGCAACGATAAGTGATTATATTAGAGGACAGAATTCTGGTTACAGCTTCGTATAAGTAAGGATTTGAGCTTTTCTTTGTCCTTCATGAAAAAGAGGACGTTTCACACAACTTTTAAGTAGAAGTTTAAATTTAGAAGACTCAGCTACTCCAAAAAATAGAAAACACTCAATATTGAGCACAATTTTCTCTATAAGGTAAAACCTTGTCCAAAGATATAGCACCTATATACATGTTGCAACATAATGCAACACTTAACCGGTATTATAGAGTTGACTGTTTTAATCAAGCACTATTCGACTAGGAAAACAGGACAATTCAAAGTGTGGATTAATAAAACAATAACAATAATAACTGACTAGTATTACTGGTGATGACAGACTAACAATTAATTAATAAACAGAGATGATAACCAGCAAGTTAATCAATAAGGAAAATAATTGTTTGTAGAGGCCATAATTACAATAAACCTGCAACTATCTAATAAAACCATTCACATTCTAAACACTGTGTACCTGGTAGGTCTTAGTTAAGGAAAAAAAAGGATTGTGTTCCAGAAGTGAAGCATTTGGTTTCTGGTTTCTTTCAAATGAACAGTATTTAGATTGCCAGTGTGCCAAGTGGCAGCTAACATGTTCAAAAGACTAACTCTACCCTCAGGCACGGAACATTTGCAGGGACAGAATGTCAAATAAAAAAAAAGCTGCTGATTACCAGTTTCCTTTAGAAAGCCTCACTTTATCAGACAAGTAAAAGAGAGCAAATGTAATTTGTATGAACATACAGTCCAGCAGCTTGCATTTGTTTGTTTATTCTATTGGAATCTCCATTAGCATCTGCCATAGCAGTTGCTAATCTTCCCTGGGTCCACACTGTCCTCTTTCTCATCATAGTCCAGTGAACACTGTTTCAAACCCACACTGTGGAGTTTTCATATTGAAAGAGGGGTTTTAAGGGGTAATTGAGTGTGATTCTTGCATCGCCCACGTCCCTGTTCTTAGATACAGTGATGTCACGTGTGCGCTCCCACTAAATGATCGCATATTCAAATGAGGATAAGGAGCTTTTGATGGAATGAGGGGGATAGGAAGAGAGAGAAAAATGGTTGAAGAAGTGGAGGAAGGAAAGCAAAGCCTGGACTGATTTGAATCTGGTAAACTGTCAGAGAGAGGGATTACCCCACCAAATCCCTGGCGAAAATAGAGGCCCAAGTTATTTACTAGCCTTACAACCAGCTGCAAACCATCTGTACTTAATTGTAAGACACAAACTTTATGAAGATCAACGGGGGATTTGGCCACAAAGCCTCTTACGCCGCTGAATTGGTGTCCCTGCTTCGAGGGAGAGTATGGGAGGGAGCTCGAGACATGTCACATGTGCTTTGGAGGACATGGACTCCAGTGCTCTCTCTAGTCTCTATCAGGGCCACATCCTGCTAAATACATAGACAAAAGTTTCGTATCAAAGTAAATTAGGGTCAGTGTAAGGGCATGGAATTAACATGTGATTTACAAAGCATAAAGGCATACAGCTCTGCTTCCATAGACAAGAATCTATCAAAAAAACAAACATACATACATAAACTTACACACAGATATACACAAGATTTGCTATCGCCAGCATCAAAACATTTAATTGGCTTGAGCTTGACTGCCTTTCAGCAGGACGCCCGTCATTAGATCCCAATTAAGCATGTAAGTGGCCCAGTGACCTACACTTAACAGGGAAATCAGCACGGAGAAGACAATACCTCCACTGACCATAAGACACAGGCCGAGTACAAAACCTGCGTGTGGCATTGTTTAATGTAGGTCGCTGTGCATTATGTTGTTCTTGGCAGCCATCTGAAGACAGGAGATAAGAGGTCCTGTCCAAGCCACTGAATGGCAGGTAGCCAGCTTAATCCTATTTAACAAGATCTGGGCTGAATCTAGGGTGGGGCGTGTTGGTGGGGTCACACGAGGAGCCCGGCGGGGTCAGGCTGCGGCTTTGTGGGAGGTGTGGTCCCGTATATTGTGCATCAACAATGCACACCTCACTTGTCCGCCTGTGCTGATCCTTAATCGCTGAGATAAATGCACATTCAGAGCGTGTAAACAATGTAATCAAACTTAAGTACATTATATGCTAAATGTGTTCTTTTACTTTTGTGTCATCACTGAACTGCGCAAACAAAATAAAGGAGTAGTCTTTCCTCCACAAGTGCGTCACTTCTAAGAAACGTACAGATGGGTCACCCAAGAACAAATATTGTGGGATCTAAGCTGCTGGCCGCTTTAACTCATTTATTTTCCACCACTGCGCTAATTCCTCCCATCTCCATATGTTAAGGGTGGGAGAGGGAGGAGGGAGTACTCGTGCAAGTGTGTGTATGGGCGTGGGGGGGTGGGTGTTGTCAGGGATTAGGCTATCCTGTCTGGACATACGCCTTGTGTAATTATGCTGGAATGGCTGGTCATTGTGCATCTCTGTCCAGTTTGAGTCTGTGGGCCCCAGGATCCCCCGTCATAACCTCAATGAGCTCCCCCCCAAAAAAGAAGAAACACTTTGCCTCCCACCCACTTCCACAAATCAAATCTGACTACAGCTGCTGCTGTGAGCTATAGCCTGTTTACACAGGATGAATTATGTTGAAGTTGATAAAGAGCTGCCTAAAAGCCAAGATACATTAAAATACAAAGGATACCAAGAAGATGAATAAAGAAGTAGAAGTGAAGGACATACAATTGTAAAGATATCACATCAGACAAATACGCTTTCATGAAACTGTATTTCTGTGAACATTTTGAAAAGATTGAGGTTGAGATTTGCTGATGCTGCCAGAGGAAACGTTAACGAGACTTTGCAATCTTTGCAACTCTCTCCAGAGTTTACCTGCAAAGCAACCTGCATCACACAAGGTAGAAACCATCCAGTACAAAAGCCTGTAAATCACACATATACTCAGGAATACCCAGTAAAGAAATCTGAATTCATGAATTGTTGACCTAAAAACACATCCACTTGGTCACATCATACACTAACTGGTAATACACCTTCACCCCCCTTACCCGCAACCCTCAACCCTCTCCCACCTCTCTTCATTAGCAGGTATAATCCCTGATGGCCCATCTGCCAGACGTCAAAGCCACAAAACCGAGCAAACAAGGCTAAAAGAAACTGGCCATTATGGGGCCTCTTTAAATGGGCCGACTGATCACTTACATAGACGGTGTGTTTGCTCAGGCCCCACGCAGACACACTACAGCACTGCTATTTTCACACAGATAAGGAAGTATTTGTGCTCGATTGTACCTGATGAGCAGTGCACCTGCCTCTGGAGAGGACAGGTGGGTGTGTGGAAGGGAGGGCTTATTGTCACGGGGCCTCTCACCTCCACCTGAATATATAGGCTTGATGCCTTAACATGAAATAAAGTGAAGCTAAATCTAGACAGTATACAAAGAGTGGTACTTTTTTGTAGTTGGAAAACTGCTTTAATATATCAGTAAAACTAGACAACTTATACAACCCAAGCCTTCAGCATCACTTTGTCTTTTACTATCCTGTATCCAAAGGGCCACAGCCACATTAATAATGCATCTTATCACTAAATGCTCTCTTTCCAAGCTGAATAAATGCCTTGCTTGGGAATAAAAAAGGAATGTGCTTTTTTTTTGATCAGCTGTTCTTTTCAGTGTAAACTGAGAACCAGCACTGTTCTAGCAACACACACTGGCTGACACAAAATGGCTGCCTTCGACTGAAAGAAGCAGTAAGCCAGAGCAGCAGCGGCAGCAGCAGCAGCAGCGGCAGCAGCAGCAGCAGACAGAGCAACCCTTTTACCAAGTCTCCCTCTTTCCTCACTCTTATTGGGAGCAGATTAACAAATCACCAGTAAACCACAACTTGATTGCTTCCCCCCCCCCCAAGAGTCCCACAGTATCACCGTCACACCAAGACATTTGGGGGCTGCAGTGTGACCCCCCCAGGCAGCCCAACCAGGATTATATAGTGGAAATGTAATCCTGGTTTGGGGCTAAAGGGATCAAGGCACTAGAAGACACAATGTAATCAGGAAGAACGTCTACACCCCAAGAATCAGACCACAAGATAAATCCAAGCAGAGGTTTATCCACAATGTCAATTAGAACATATGTCGGACACATTAATTGATGCATGACACGCTTACTGAATGTTGGTCAGTCACACATGCTGGGGACAACACACGTTACGTTTATGCCCTTAATAGATTTGTCACAGTCCCATCCGATTCTTTATTTCTTTATCAAGAAAAGGAAACATGGCAAAATAATTTTTTTCTTAAATTGTTGCATGAATATACAATATGGATGCGTCAAAAGCAAACTAATCTCTCAGTGTATTTTATACTGAGATATTTTACAATAAATGTGAGCTCACAAGTGTAAGAGGGTGCCAAAGTTAGTCAACAAAAGCTGATGAACAGAGGAAAACGTGTGTATTTTTCTGTGTGTGTATTTCCCTTTGTAGTTGCACAAGGTCACATGACCTGGTCTCCATTTTGGAGTGCTCTGCATGAGTGCAGGTACAACAGCTTGTCAGACTCACCTGGGACACACAAAGATAAACACACGCACTCACTCACACACACACACACAACTTAAAACCTGCATCTCTCTGACACAGAGTGCACTGAGGTGACAGCTTAAAAAATCACGCTAGAGTGAAAAAAAGAAGAAGAAACTGGCTAACATACAGTCAGCTTAATAGCTGCTGAGAGAGAGGAGCTTATCTTCCCACCACAGCTAATATGAGCTTCTCAATTAGATGAAAGGCTCTCTCCCTTTCTCTAATTTTTTGTTCAATTTCTCCAGGCAATTTATTTAGGGTGGGGAGAAAAAAAAAGAAAAGAGGAGCAGAACCCGAGCAAACCGCATTGGCTAAACGCACGACGAGTCATAGCGAGCTCCAGCCAATCAGGCGGAGCTGACAGCGTCAACTCAGGCCCTCAGCAACAACATGACTATTTACTGTATGCAAGAGAAAAATCTATTTGGGGTTCATCACTGCTCGTCCAACCAACCACACACAAAAAGACACACAAAAACATTAAGGTGAATGTGTTTGCATGCAGGAATAAAGTAGATATATTTGATTTTAGTTGCATTTGATAATTCTTTCTGCACTCTAATTCTTGGTAATTTTGCAACACTGTAAAAACAAAATCTGAAATAGATTATTTTCAACGGCTGCAGAAAGAACATCAGCGAACATCGTAATTAAACATGTTTCCTTAGCTTTGTGAAGGCAGTCAGAGATATTTTTAGACAGTTCACTCTGTATTTTGCATTATGGATTATGTCGGATTATGCAAAGGACCCATCACGCGTTCACTTATCAGTTTAATTTCTTTGTCCTCTGAATTATTTTCACACAGACTCCCTCAGTATTGTATCTCTCTCTCTATAGTTGCCGAGTGGAACTAAAGGATTATGCAAGCATTTCCAAAAAATTAGGTTTCCTCACCTTAGACAATATAATGTTAAGCGTTGGTTGGCAGAACATTTTCTTTTAATGTTTTCAAACCAGGAGTTTGCAATTCAATTATTTTGAGCAGTTCAATTCAAACATATAAATATATCTTGAACGAAACACTGCATAATTATTTCTAATCTTGCAACTGAAGACTTAATTATTGTCACAATAAGGAGTCCTACAATAAATATGTATGTAACTTTTTAGGTTTGATTTTACTAAATTAAATGAAAAGATTTAATATATTCCTAAAATATTAGCATGTTTTTTTTTTTTATTACTGGACATTTAAATAAGATGAATGAATCATTTTAGAAAAGCTGAAAATATAGAGCTTTAGAATTTACCTTTCACCTTGAATATGTTACAAATTAGCTTTTCATTTTATTTGGTAAAACATTTATATCATAATAATTAAATTAACACTTTTATTCATATGATCATTTTTAGATATTTTTTACCCATATATTTGTAATTTAACCTTTCAACTCACCATAAATAAGTGAATAGAATAAACATTAAACACATTTCTTTTGTTAGTAATTTCAATCAATTTAGTTATTAAATTAAATCTATGAGAGTGGAAAAAATGTTTAATTAAAAAAATAATATAAAAACCTCCCTTAATAAACACATGAACTGTCTGCAGGCTTCCCATATCAAACTGATTCTTAATCATCCTTTCTCACCATCTGCTCCCTTCACAGTCAAGGTTACATATCACAGCTTGAAAAATACTGCTGCAGGAGTGTAGCGATACATGACAGGGCACCTGGGCAAAGATGGGTGAGATGGGGGGGTTTACAAATCCCACAATGCACTCTGCATGCAACATGCATTGCTTGGGGATATCACTTCCTTGCTGCCTGAGACGTCCATCTATCAAGGTGATTTCCCATGGCGGCTCGTCTTGGAAATACCTTTCCACAGGTCACCTTTATACTGGCACCGGCTCCTCACTGAATGAATTCACTTCATTATTCGTAGTTTTGATTAGCGTCATGGAGCAGGAGGAGGAACCTTTACTGCTATTATCGTCTGACTGACTTGTGGGACAGCTAAGGTATGTACCTCGTTCTTCACAGATTTCACTTTTAGTCATTAAAATCTAAATCATGCAATGCATAATCCTTACCTGCTTGCAGCTAAGTTTTTTCGTACTAAAAAAAACAAGACAAGGTTATTTAACTGTAACTGTTTACTTTGTCGCAGGAACAAAAACAGTGAATAATAGAATAAAAGCACAAGACACATTTGAGGCCTGACGAGTTTTTGCACGAAAACAACCATGATTTATTGAAATGTTAAAATGCCTGTGTCAACAAAGGGGGACACCGGTGTGCACTCGCACAAACAATCACACGTCAGTCGGGGTGACGCACTGATGTCCAATGACATTTAATTTCTTGCCTGTCCCTTGTTATAAGAATCATCCCGTGGATGTGAAACCGAGGGCCTGCACGTCATGAGTCTGCATTAAAGCTCAAGTCATGTTCCCCCCCCCCACCCCGTTCTTTCGCGCACTTCCTTGCCGTCAAATGCAGCACAGACAGGGATAGATCGAGAGAGAGAGAGAAGGCTATAGAGAGGGAGGGAGGCTGTGAATAGGCAGAGTGAGTGGCATGCATGGACAGCCCCTCTGTCTCTCAAAGACACTGCAGCAGCTGCCTGCACGCGATAAGAGCAACCATTCACAGCCAACTCCCCCTTTTCCTCCTCCTACACACAAACACACACCAATACACTTTTCTCCTCTCTGTCTCTTTATCACACACACACTGGACACACACACACACACACGTTTACATGCACATCAGCCTCTCTGCAGGTTTCTACAAAGATGGAGCGATTTCGAGCAGCCTTTGTCACCAGTCAAAGGTCTTCCCTGCAAATCATTTTGTTTTTGTGTCTTTTTCTCTGACGTCAGAATACAGCAGGGTTAAACATCAGATGAGGTGGAGAAGTGTGGGGGGAATCACCTTTCTTTTTTCATCTCTGACAGAGAGCAATTACATGGCGCTCAGCAGGCAGCAACACAGGTTTTTCTACGGAGCTGTGAATGACGCTTATTAAGCAGTCCACTGCATCCGCCTCTGAATCTTATAATTCTTTCTCCTTTTTTACTTGCTGTCCTCTGATAATTTTCATATATAAACGAGAGATTCTTAAACAGCTGAAAATCCCTGTCCCGTAATGACAGCAGGATGTTTAAATTACCTTCCTGTCCTGTCATCCCTGTGCCTTGTGTGTTGTAATTGGCCATAAGATCAGTGTCTTTGCACCAAAATGGCAATTTGTGTTATGTCACCTTGCATTTCAAAGATATTCAGGCCTGAATGCATTATCCATGTCATATTGTCTCCTCTCACTCAGACAGGAAGTGCTCCCAAATTCAAATGCGCACAATCTGCCCCAGCTCAGCCCTCTCAGCAGTGATCTACATATAGCTGGAACTTCGGCACCTTATCATACACACACACCCACACACAACAAATCTTCTTTTTTCCCCCCCAATATGCTCCATGTGAATATATCTAACTGCCAGTGACATCCATGCCAATCACTTTGATCCACTGATAAAATCCAGCCTCAAATCCATCCAGTCCACTGAATGTCTAAGTGCCAATTAATTGGTGGCTCCTTCCATGATTAGCTCATGTTGCGCTTATAGCTAATCTGTATCTTGGCAGGGAGCCATGCATGACCTGGCTTCCATCCAGGTCTGGGAGCCGTGGAGGCAGCAGCCATGAGCTAGCCCTGCACAGCGCAGAGCAGCCTGGAGAAGATGTGCCAAACTGCAGCGGCACAAAGGAGACCTCACTGTTTATCAAAGATTAAGCAGTGTTTAGTATCTCCCCCCGACTCTCCTCCTCCTCCTCCTCCTCCTCCTCCTCACCCTCCTCCTTCCTGCGCTCAAATATACGCATGCGTGCGTGCACGCACACACACACACACACACACACACACACACACACACGCACACACACACCACCACCACCACCTCCAGCTCACACCCTAATTGTTCCCAGCCCCGAGAGTTTAATAAAGAACAAATTGCGGTTATTGGTGAGCAAACAGCACAGTACGGAGGTGGGAGTGTGATCATTGCAGCGCCAGAGCAGTAAAGGGAGAGAAAGGGCATCAGCCAATTTAATTAATACCTCTGTCAGTCTCGGGCTACGACTGGAGCAGAGGCTGTGTGGAGAGGGATGTAGTGAGTACACAGAGCCTAATCTAATGCTGATGCTTTATAGTGCCACTGGACACTGGCGACACATTTGTGACACATTGATACGCATGCCATTAAAATTGCAAACTCGCACATATGGTCATGCTTTCTACCTGTTATGTTGTAATGAGGCATCCATAACAATGCTTCACCGCAAAAGGACGGTCTGAAACAATCATGATACCATGGTTACATACCAAACATGACTACAGCGGTTTAGATTCCTATACACAGCAATGGGGGCACTGAATTAAAGTTAACATTACATATGCTTTGCTTCCAGAAAGACACTTTTCTTTATGGAGAGGGGGACATTAACAATTATTACGTAATTTACTGACACAAATTCACACATGTTCACTAAATGTACTAATAATGCAATACATAATCTCATTGAGTTTAATTTTCCTTATCCTTTTAACTCTGATCTGTACAGTTTCCTGATTTTAAGTCCTTAGGTGAGCACTAGGTAACTTATTTAAAACAAAATATATATATATATGTAGGGTTGAAACAGTATAACAGGGTTTAACTGTTTCCAGTGTAATATAATTGTCATAGTGATTATTATTGTTATTCGCTAAGAGAGATCCTACAGGGAACAAAAACAAAATATTATGTCCTAGCAGACTTGAAATTTGATATAAATGTGAAATGTATTTCTATTTCTTGCTAAAAATAAACCAATTATTTTGACTCATTTTATATTACATACATTTTAATGGGGCTCACTGGGTTTGTTTGTGTTTTTAAATTTTTTTTTCCCTTACAGCCTATCATGCCGCCTGCTCACTGCCCAGCCCTAGTGTATCTACCCGTCATGTTCCCATAATGCTTTGTGGCAGCTGCAGCCAGATTCATGCACACAGGTATTGATTTTCTTCCCAGTTTTTTTTTTCCTCCAGTGCAACCCTTTATTTATCTCGCTAAGCCCCTGCCACTGGGTGTGAGGAGAGAACCAGCTCGCAGCTTGTGAGAGAACACAGTGAATTCAACATGAGAGATGCTTACCACATAACCTGGATTTATTTTCATTTATCTGTTATTTATCTGCCACTGCTGCTCTGCTGCAGAGTATAATCCAGCTCTGTGTGGGATGCATGTGTAGGTATGCGCGTGCATGCTCGTGTGTTTGTGCTGTCCATCCATCCGTCTATACAAACACTCCATTCTCCACAGGCCACCTGACCCATTTTTCTGCGTGAATAACAAGACTCCAGCCAATCATGGGCAGACAGAATGGCGAATGCTGGAAAAAGACTCTACATCCAGCCTGTCACACGTCAGAGTCCCAACCCTGCCTGTCGACAGAGTGAGGCAGGGATGGAGGGAGAGAGAGAGAAAGAGAGAGAGAGAGAGTGTGCTATCCTCCCTCTTCACTCCCCCTCCTTACCTCCCCTCCCTCTCCCATCACATCTCAGCCACACAGGGACCAGTAAAACCATTACCCACCCACCCCAGCCCCCAGCTCAAGGTTTTGCTGCGCCAATGGCTGTGCTTCCTACATAGCATTCTAAGAAAAGGGCAAAACCGACAGCGAGCGAGCTGCAAGGCTGCTACCAACAAAAGACTTTCATTATACCATAGTTCCTGTAGGCTTCAACACACAGTATATTGCAAACGATACCTTGTATTCTACCCTCCAGACAAATATTTACAGTAGGGCCACACTGACATAGGAAAGTCGCTATCCCTCTTAGATTGTATTTAGTCTTCGAAGCAAGAAGGCAAGGAATTTAAATATATCTAGACACAAAATCTCCTTTTTATTTTTGTTTATGCTACTGTAGCATATTAATGAAACATTTCTGTAAACATATTTTACACCGAGCTCAGGACACCTCTGGGTTGACTGAGTGTACCCATCGTGACAAGGATGAGTTGGAAACACACAGGTCAGCTTAGTTTTGCTCACATCAACTGCCATCAACTGTGCGACCCTAAACCCTCAGACATTTGCATGGCTCCGTACCAGCCCGGCTTTGTAGCTGCCTTGAAATGGAGGAGGAGGAATGGAGGAGAAACAGTAGGCACTGTGGAAACACATGATAACGTCCAACAGCCTTTTGATAGTAACTCTTGATATTTACTTCAAAGGCCCATTATACACAGCCAATTAAGCCGACATAGTGTGGCTGGCTCTTCTCCCTTTCGGCAATGGCTGCGGGGATCGAGACTGGCTGCAGAAATAACTCCAACACACATTCCAAATGTCAACAAACATGAAAGAAACTGTGAAATGCACAAGACGGCTTAGCAAATGGCCAGACTGAAAGTGTTAGAGCAATCTGCGATGTCCTTAAACAAATGTCTGCACATGCTACAAAACCCAGCAGCAATATTTGGGTAACCTATAATCACTAGTGTTCATTTAACAGAGTAGTGGAAGGCATACATAGATCTTAGAGGCATGATTATCCATGTTACAGTTCATATGTGTGTGAGGTGATAGAAACAGTGTGCAAAGAGGCAGCACGAGCAGAAAAAGAAAAGACTAAAACGGAGGAGAGATGAGGGAGCCTGAGCAGAGCAAAGAGAATCTGTGTGATGGCCGACGGCCCTTGTGCTTAGCTCGTGTGCTGAATGAAAAGAAGCCCCTGTGTGGGTGTGTGTGTTTTCGTATGTGTGTGTGAGTCTCTGCAGTAGTGCTGGGGGGTCGGCCCCCTCTCGGCCCTACTGGTGCTGAATGCAGAGCAGGCAGCATCAGGCCGAGGCAAATGACTACAAGGCCTCCTCAGTGACTGCAGCACAGGCTGCACCTGGGGAATGGCCCTGCACAGCAACAGAGCCGCAGCCAGCCACAGTCCATCACAACGCATCCCAGAAAGCAAACCCAACAGGACATGCACATGTTTCCACCGGCCAAAGCAAAAGTACAAGGTGCAAGATTATTTTTCTTTGAGGTGATTTTTTTAATCTCTTCCTACAGGTAAGCTTTATTCAGGGTAAACAATCAAAATCTAATGGCACTGATCACCTGGGCCTCCTCATCTTTTTTAAGAAGTCCAGTTGTCGCATATACTAACATCAGCCATTTCAGAACAGCTCTGGTATATTACTATATAGATTCTCAGCACTACCTCAGCATTAATCCTATGTTTTCAATCACCGCAATTCTATTCTATTCTTACACATCTTCTACCATACACGATCAGGACCCACCATTTGTTGTAGAAGTATATCTACAAAAAGCACAAATACATAAACTTTTTTCTCAAATTGCATTCTGGCCAATTTTTTATTTTTTTTCATGACCTAAAATAAGATTAAAATAAGTGTTATTTCATAAGTACATCATGTGTTTCCTGAACATCCATGTTTACTCATTGTTTGTATGACAGATTTAAACAAATCCTCTGTTCATCAGCCTGCCGTGATGTCAGTTTACTACCACTTCACACCGTACACTTTAATGGTAAGTCAATCTGAGATTTAAACTGCATTCACACCGATGATGAAAAGAAACAAAAATATATAAACCAAAACAAGATATAACCTAAACATAGGTATATCTAAATGTTTGAAAATACTCTGTCAACTTTGAGACTGTTGTGAAATAAATGGAAAGCACTCTGCTTCCTTCATTTCATCCTTACTGACCTTTTCAGTTTTCTTCTTTTGGGCCCTGACTTCTGATTATTGTTTGGCATCTTGACAAGGATTAACTCTGCTGGTTGAGCAGGAGGCTGCAGTCAGATGCAGATTTAGTTCGTGTCATTAAATGGAAGCGTTACTGATGCTTAGTTCTGCGACTGTGATTGGCCACATGAGGTAACTGCGCCATGGTTACACCAACAATGGTAGAAATAGTAGGATTATGAAGAGAAATGTAGATCAGGCCTCTACAAATGTGGCATTATTGGTAAACTGAAACAGTGTAAACAGTGGCGCCATCCATTTAGGACAAGTTCAAGTAAACTCTGCCATTTTTCATCCCTCCTGACGACGAGACTTATTATACAATGACAGATTTCGCTCTATTGTGTCCATAAATCATAGTAAACCAGTAAACCCATCAGGATCAGACTGGGTCCTGATTGGTTCCCTCTCTACACAATAACTAAAATCCTCTTAGTCCGGACAGTTTTTGAATTGATGCATTCCCCAAACTTGCCTTGATACTCACTCTCTCATATTGTTATACAGATGCAAGAAGCAAATGACACACAGTAGCCTTTATAGTCAGTCACAGTGTAGAGCATGCTGTTTCAACCCACTCTGTACCTTTAATTGTATTCCAATCAGAATCTCAGAGTAATTTGGACAATTGGACAAAATGATGATGAGTTTAGCCGTACACTCACAGCTAACAAGAGTTTAGCCTAGCCTACCGTTTTTTTGGGGTGGCAACAAGAAAAGTGTGTCCAGTTCAGTGAAATAATTCAACTTATTCCCAAATCAAATGGACTTGTCTTAAAGTTTCTTGATAAGGGAAAATGCACCTTACAAATAAAACTGCTCTGCCTCATTAGTAGATACTGTAGTATCGTTTAGTTCTTGGTAAAACAGTTAAGTCAATATTGGAGCATGATCTGTACATTTTCGATAGCTATTCTATTAAAGCCCCTGACCACTATACAACCACTATCCCCGACAGCTATACTGCACTGTTATTTTTATTGTCTGTCCTAACCGAATGCATTTTTCATCATAATTTTCTATTCTTTTCTAATGGACACAAGGGCTCTTTAAGTGGTGCTTTGTTAGTCTACCCTGAAACAACTCAAAAAGGTTTAAGTCCAGTGAGACTTACATAGGGCCTGCTGATGGGCCCAGCACATCATGCTACACCTTCCAAACTGAAGAGCCAATTCAATTATTCATGTCAAAGACAGAAAAGCTATATTTCACAAACTTTTTAGTTTCCAGTCCAAGTGTTGATATTATTTTTATTCATTAAAAATTAAGATGTCGATGGTCAGTCATCGAGATGAGGGGTTAAGCCATCTTGCGTTGAGCTGTCAGTTAGTGTGCATATAGGCTTACAGACATGGATACACACACACAAAGTGCACTTAAAATGTGTGTAGCAGAGGATGAGGGGAATGGACGGTGCGTCAGTAGGATGCGTGCACTGAGACGTGAATAAAGACCATTTGCTCGTGGATTCATAGGCTTCCGTCATCCATTATTTAGCATGGAGAAGAGCAGTGGATTGGTGGCGGGATGATTTTTCTGACAGCATTTACATGGCTGATGGCTACAGATGTGATGATTTTTATCCCTCAAGATAAACATTTTGTTTTGACAGTGCTGAAACTTTTTTCCTCTCAAAATTCACAATTTCACAATGTTTCAATTAAAACTAGCAGCCGTACTGTAAAACGATTAAACAATTTACTGATAAGCTCAAAATACAAATTTAAAATGAGAAATTTACTGCACAGTAAATAGTCAATCAGCGATAGAACCCTTGGATATACACATATCTGAAAACATGCTTGCGGCAAATCCATTTATGGACAATTAAGAGATTGCTATAGATTTCAACATGGCCGATTTCGCCTCAGCGGACAAATGTGAAACGTCAACAAAAAAAGCAGTCGCTAGCCAGCATTTGCCCTCCATCCAAAAGCAAAATGACATTAGCTCTTGTCTATTGAGTTTGCTAAATGCCCCACATAAAGTGAATTTGCCCCCCAGGGCTGGGAAACAATCACGCAGGCGAGTGTTCCATTTAAGTGATTTGAATGATCGGAGTGCTGCAGTGCTTCCTATCAGCCACAGAAATGGGTCAATACACTGAGACTAAGTGACATGGCTGGCAGCCTGCGCTCTCGTGGAAGACCAGGCAGAGGAAGAGGAGCGGGACCTCACTGTCATTGGGTCAGACAGACGTGGGTACACAGACACACACATACACAATAGGCCTGGCTAGCTGGTGTAAGGTCAGCCTTTGCGTAGGTTCATGTCAGAAGAGACATAAAGTTAAGTCAGTCCACACACACACACCTCCACTGTCACAAAGCTCATCACTTGACAGACACCCCCTGTAATTGTCATTGATGATGTTGATCAAAACAATTGGGAACCTCTATCTCACTCTGGCTTTACTCTTAATTCTGTAGCATTTATCAAAAATAAGACAATGTTTCCGATAAGCTAAGGAATATGTAGCAGTGACTCGTCTCTCTCTATTACTGTTACATATTTTTGGTTTTAACACCATCTCACTTGTTCCATTGTAATCATAGCAACAAAGATTTATCTAACAGCTCACTGAGAAGAAATCTCAAATTCAGACCAGATGCGACCTGATGGCTCACAATGATTGGTTCTCATTTGTTGTGGTATGTACACCATCATATAAACGAATAGGATTAAGAATAAATACAAATCTTAGAAGAACAACTTGGCAAACAGGGAAATAAGATCTTCGTCTGTAAATATGATCTACCATAGATGTTCACTTGGAAAGACTTCGGTTACTGTAGTGTAAAAGTATGCCATGACTTACTTTCAGCGTTGATTGACATTGTGTCTTTCTCCCAGGACACAACAGTGATGTAGGCCTCCACTGAGGCAGGGATAATGCACTTGAAGACCGCCACATTGCCTCTCATGGCTTTCTGGTCCTCCACCCGGACAGTGTAGGGCTCCCGTAGGACTGGGAGGAGGAGACAGAAAAGTGTGCCGTGTATGAGATGGAAACCTGCTAACACTAGGATCATGATTGTTTGGGTTGAAACAAAGCACAAGCCTAGAGGACATTTATTAGCAGAGAAACTGACCAGCCTTAATGTGGACATCTTGGCTCCTGATTCTCCCTGAGGGGTTCTCCGCTGTGCAATAGTAGGTGTTGTCGTGGATGAGTTTGCTAAAGCTGGAAGGGGGGATGTGGAAGATCTGAAGGGTGCCATTGGGGTGCACATGGCGGATCCCTGGCACATCATAGATCTCCTCGCCGGTGGCCAGGTACCAGCGCAGAGAGACAGGGGGCACACCTGCGGCGGGACAGGGCACCGATGTCCCTGTGGTGCTGGCAAACACTACCTCTTGCACAGATGCATTGACAAAATATAAGCTGGAACGTAGATCTTCACAGAAAACTGCAGAGAGAAATGAGAGTACGAACAGAAATGTTAGACATGTTATTCTAAATTTTTGTTACTTCCTAAAACTTGAACATTGTATGGAGAAGTCTTTGAATAATTAAGCTGACGAGCTGTAGCCACTATTTTTCAACCCCACCACATAACAGAAACACTATCACATTTGACAGAATTGTGCTATCCTGCATCTCTGTTTTCCTCTGAATTTAGGCCGAGTGTGTTTTTCCCTGGTTGACCATTGTGTTCTTGCTCACTGCAGCAGAGGGAGGTTGCAGGAGTGTGTCTTGTTGTCTATGAAGAGACATTGCAGCAAAGCTCTGGGAGAGCAGCAGTGGATGGAAATAACAGAGCCAGCAAAGCGCCAGACCTGCCTACACATCATGCATGTCTGTAGACACACCCTTCCACTAAAACATGCAAAATATCCGTGTACATGACACGGAACACTAAAGGGAATCAATAAATCGATTGATAGTTAATAGGGTATAAGATAAAAGTCGTCAATCAAGCAAAAACGGTAAAAAAAAGATTTTTAAAGGCATTCATTGCTCTTCTCTGTATATGACTGTACACTCAGTATTTTGGGGTTGTCTCCTTTTTCCTGATATTCTGTTTAAAGGCTTAAAGGGATATTCCGATGTAAGTTTTAATCCATGGTCTGTGAACAGACTGTGACACAGAGTAAGACCCCCCCTCGAGAGATCAAGTTTTCCGACCGCTAGATTACGTAGTTTTAGCAAACTCAGAAAAGACAGCACGATAACAATAGACACTGCAGTCTATGCCTCCAACCAAGAAACTACCATTAAAAAGCCACTCATAGCCGCAAATAATGCTCAGAACAGCACAAAACTTCAGCAACTGTACAAAAAGGGCACATTGTTAGAGGCATCAAACATCTGCTAGCTTTGCCGGATTCCTACTGAAAAGACAACACAACTCACCAATCTCCTGCAGCAGCTTGCTCGTTGTGGGGAAGCCCTGACGAGTTGCACAGCCAAGCAACCATACATTCTCTCTGGACAAACTCATTTGCATCCATGCTTTCATCCGAATTAAAAGCTGTCATACGCTTCTGTTGCCTTGTTTAATCTCAGATAAAATAAGTAATATATCGCTGTTACAATTATATTGTTGCAACACTCACTGAGAATCAGATTCCACAATAGCAATTTGGATACCATCGAATAAAAAAATAGCACTAAAAGCTGCTATGCGGTCAATTTGTCATGTTCATCCCCACAGTGTGCAGCAGACGATGTTTCCAAGTCTCCTTAACTAATGAAGCAAGTCGGTGTAATGTGATGCACTTCCTCTGTAGTAAGTTACTGTGTTGGATAAAAACTGACAATGCAAGTCGTTGCTGTAATGGACAACCCACACCGCTGGCATGAAGCCAGGATATGTATACTGGCTGAATCCCAAGGAAGGATGGAGGACGTGTTTCATACATCCACTGCCTTTTAAATGTCGTTCCTGTTATTTGAGTTGGGGAGAAGATAAACAGTCATAATGTGAGATGACTGCAGAACCCCCGACTGGAAGAAACATTATTAGAAACCCGCAGTTTCGAGGACTCTTTCTGTAATATCTTTATCCGCCTTCTGCATAATCTGGACAGTTTCTGCACAATAAGAGAGAGAGTAAGTGTGTACAAATGAGTGATGACATCCAACAGCCGTATTGTAACTACTGTTCAGGCAGATTTCTTACATTGCTTACTGTAACGTATTAGGTGGAACGGAGAGCTTAATGCGCTGGAACTAAAAGAAACAGAAACACATGCAAATAGACAATCTGGTGAAGAAAACATCTTCACCTAAAGAATACTGCAATATTTGTTAACTTCTGCTTTTTTGAACAGGTTTTTAAGTTAAATGCCTGTCAAAGGTCAAGCTTTGACTTATTGTTCTACAACATCAACTAGGTCAGTGAGTACTCTTAATATGATTATCCTTTACTGCTTATGGCAGAAATACTGTGATGACCATTGGAGAAGAAAGCAAGTGTTTTGGACAAAGAGCAGTGAACTTTCAGACCATCACGGCCCATGGCGTCCATCCAACCTGACTGGCTGGACAGCTCCAGGGAGGGAGAGAGTTGGAATAAGAGCCATGCTAATCCAGTTTGGTTTAAGGCTGCTCCTGGTTAATGTCTGGTCACAGGACAAGTAAATGGACGAAATAGGATTCAGGCCAGCAAATCAACGTGAAATCAAAGGCTGTTGTGCCCACAGAGACCTGTCTCCAGTACAACGCCTCGGATCAAGCTTTAGTACTTGATGTGCGGGCCATATTCTGTTCGATTTGACCTGGATGTCTATAGCCAAACATTAATTTTTCACTTCTGGTGATTGAATTTACACTTCAAATATCATAAAAGTGGCTTTCATCTGTGAGGATTATCTGGCTGAACAAAATGTGTAAGCATTATAAACCTGTGTTTACCACAGAGCTTATTTTATGCAATAATCCAAATTCCGACTGAACAATCCCTTGGGCATTTCGTTGAGGAAACCAGGGTGATGCTAACTTTATTTCCTAACAAAAAACTCAACCCTGTGGCTCTCTATTTCAAAATGCCACATAACAAGATGAGCTGTATATAGAGAAAACACAAGGAAGAAGAGAAATGCAGCAAGTTGAACAGGACAAAACAGCTTGACTTAGCCTGATATAGGCTATGTTACACTATATACACTGTGAATGTACACTCAGTTACCAGTTTATGGGGTTTCTAAAACTAATGTAGTCTAATACATTTATATTCAGCCTATCCTCACTGACATAAATGGGGTTGATAAAGTATTAGAACTACCTCAGTATAACATAATAAAACTTAACAGCACAGACTGCAGTCATTAAAATACCTTCTCCAAACTGAATCAACACCTCTCCTTGGAATAAAAGCTGAACATTATAACTTTCATCAAGGCTTTGATGCTCAGTGTTTATAGCTGTAATACCATCTGAATCACGCAAACAAAATGGGAAAACTTACATTGCTCATTTGACTACTGATGGGGAGTTAACTCACGTTAACTTATGCTTTATTTCTTTGCAGTGTTTTAGAAAACAATGCTGCTGAACTGCCCAAAACTCCTCATCGGTAGCCCCATCTTCAATTCTGTGACTTCTTGAAATCAAATTACATCACCAAGTCTCACATTGGCATAATAAATGCCCAATGGCTAGTTTGATTTACCGCAGCTGTTAGTGATGCTGTCTCAGGTGTGTGTGAGCTGTTCAGTCAGAGCACACTGGGTATTTGGAGGGCGGGCTTTAAAGACACAGGAGTTAAGACAGATGGGAAATACAGTACAGTGCTGCAGCACCGGACAGTATGAGAAAATCGATGTGCCTTTTGAGCATTAAAAGCAAATGAAATTATT
The DNA here is from genome assembly GCA_903131615.1 of Diplodus sargus. Taxonomy (NCBI): domain Eukaryota; kingdom Metazoa; phylum Chordata; class Actinopteri; order Spariformes; family Sparidae; genus Diplodus; species Diplodus sargus. Next base: position 5,642,733 of record CAEMYA010000025.1, read on the forward strand.
CTAGCAGTAACCCAAAATAAAAATATGAACCTGAAAATGAGGATGATATGTCTCCTTTAAGTCTTCTCTGTCATCACTTCAGATATATTACCCATCTTGGTCAGTGACATTTTGTACTGTAAGTTCTGTCTTTACAAGATCATACAGGGATAACAGCAGATTGGTACTACGTCGACAATATGAGGAATTACATTTTAGAAATGTGTTTTTGTTTGAAATAACATTATTGCTAATTAATGATGGTGGAGCGGAACCACCTTCCATTAGTATGTCTGCATGGATAAACACAGTAAGGACTGTTAAGAAGATTTAAGTTCAGTCAGTTAAATCTGTAGGGCAAACCAAATAAAAAAAAGCTAACTGTAAATTACTATTCCACAGTGAACAAAAAATGATATAGTTAAAGATTTGTACAGTGTGGACCTTTAAACCTAATGTAAACAGGGGTATTCTGTAAAAAGCCAGTGTCAGTCACCTACTTTAATATTTCAGACTTCTCTACTGTATCTCTACAGTCTTTATCGTGGGCTCTCCCCTCCTGTCGCCAGCCTGCCTGCCTGTGCGACAGCTGCCAATCCCCCCTCCCCGGAGACCAAACATTTTAGCGCTTCATAAATTCCTAATGAGCGCGCTCAAATCACCGGCCACTTCCACCCACTGGTCGTTCAACCTGTTACGACAAACAAACACTGTGGCATACACATGTTTCCGCACATTTCTAGCTGCACTCACTTCACACATGCAGTACTCTGAGGGCCAGGCCTGGAGGTGTTGAAAGGCGAATGGCTGTAGTTGTCAACAGCTACAAGACAGTAGTTTCTTATCCAAGGAGAGGTAAGAAAAGGCAAAAGAGCCAAGGCACACATCGATTGTGAGGGAATTTTACTGACAGTAGCCAGTTTGGCCATGATGAAACATGAACATTAATGACCTCAAAACACTGATCGTCTGGGTGTTTAGATACAGAGTCAAACATTGAGGTGTCATTTAACCAATAAATGAGTAATCTGACAACAGTCAAGACCTGGCAACACACGCATGCATGTTTTTGCCTCCAAGTGTGCATGTATGAGGTTGTATCTTGTGTGTACTGTGTGGCAGTCTATCCTATTATATAGTTTACAAGCAGATGCACAAATTTAGCTTTATTGTTTTGCCATCAAATGACTCTACTCAGAAATGTCTTGATTCATACAAATAGTTGAGGACAGTCACTTCATTTAAATAGTGTTGCCAATACCAAGCATGGGTACATACTACCAACTGCATCAACCTCAATAAAGACTGATTACTTATGACTATTATGACACATTTGATAAACAAATTAAAAAGGGCTCTAATATAGCTGCATTAATGCAGAACAAACTACCCTGTATATGAAACAAGCAGCAGTGAAAAGGCAAAGATGGAGGTACAGGCTCAAATAAAACCGTTTACACGGCTCACTACCCATAATGACACATGCTGCAGAACTTAGCAAGGGTTAATTTATGGCCTTGTAATCACACAGAGTAACAGCTTGTCAGTGGTTTTCTCAAGTAGGAAAATCTGCCATCAAGATGATCATAAAAAATCTCAGCATCTGTTATGAATAGCAGGCAGCTACTGTGACTGTCTGACTGATCAGCAGACAACTCTTTCACCACAAGTCACTCCATTTAGCTCTAAAATAGACCTTTCTTCCTCAGCATACATTTCTAATGATCTCCCAAATACCCTGGTCCTTATTGAAACCACACTCACTCAAACACAGTGAGGAGGATTCCGTTTGTTTGACACTGTGTGACTCCTTGTAGTTTCAGGTATTATTCAGGTTTCCATACTGTAGTATGAAGGATCTGATTTGTATTAATTTAAGGAAGAGTCAATCTGTATAATCTGAAGCAAGGCTGCCCAAAGTGGGGCCAACGGGCCAAGGTGAGGCAAGATTCCATTTTTTCCAGCCTAATGTTTCTTGACAAAAAATGTAGAGATGATTTTTTTCTACAATTACAAACCACTGTCTCCAGTATTTCTTTATGGCAACAGTTTTCTTAAAATATGGAGAACCCTTGTTTTCCTCGTTCCTAACCTGTTTATGCACACCTGAGGGTCAAAGGTTATGATATAGTGAGCAAACATGGATGGTTTGATATTTCATAGCTTTGATGAGTTTTGTTGTGTTAAAACTTGTAGAATATCTACCTCTTCTCTGAACCCGTACAGAACATAGCATATTGCCTAGAGCCATACTGTATCAGTGTGTGTAGACACTGCACTTGTTAAGTCAGTCAAATCAATTTGGCTCATATCATCTGCTCTATTTATCGGGAAAAATGTCATTGATGCCATTAAATAGCTGATAATATACATTTCCCAATGTTGGGTCAATATATATTGTGCATCTGTTAATAGCCCAGGCCAACAACTAGGTTTTTAGTTCTGTCTCTTCAAGGGAAAAAGATTAGGTATCCCTGATCTAAAGGCCCTACTTAGTTCATACAAATCTAATGCAAATATGTAAAATATATGGTGCCAAAAACTGTGGACACTTGAAATAAAAGCATTGGTGTGTATTGCATTTTACATGTTTTAGACACAGGCTGTGATTTTCTTCATAATGATGTACAATTGTGTCACAGTGAAACCCAGGGTTGACTTGCATTAATGGGTTTGGTACCTGAGTTCTGTTATTTCATAATACTATAATGTTATATTGTATTTCAGAAGACCCTTTAGGTTATGTTTATGTTATTGGGCCATACTGCATGAATGTTCTTTATGAACTGCAGGTCACGTAAACAATAAAAGGAAGCCCAGATTAATGTAATGTTAGTGTCAAACAAAAGTTGAAACGTCAGTAGCAGAAAATGTTTTTAATATAATATTTTTAAACAATATTGTGCGTGCAATAAAAGGATGTTCAAGTAAAAATTAAGACAAAAAGAACAAAGCTCTATGGCTCTTTTAGTCATTTTGCATGCACTCTGCTGTCAAGTCACTAAGGAGCTACTCTTAAATACTAGATAATGAGATAAAAAAAACAGTTGAACTGCACCAGTTAAGCTTCATCCTGCTCTGACCAACAACTCTTGAGAAAAGGTCAGTGGGGGAAGGAAAACAAATAAGACTACAATGTGTGGATGTCTGTTTGTCTTTGTTCAGAGGGTATGTACATCCCTGGTACAGTACATTGTATTTTACTTGTAATCATCCATCAGGGACATCTCTGTAGGCAAGCGTGATGGTGCTGCAGTGGCTGACACTCTGTCAATGAGGCAAACAGCCATCATGCAGCCTCTGGTCTGAGTGTGTTTGAAAGGTGACTGAGTGAAGAAGAGAGGCTGCCTCATAACTGCTTTTGTCTCAATCCGCTTTTCACCAACTCATAAAAAATTGAGACCCCCACCACCCATTTCTAGGTGGTTGACTCCTTAAGAGGAGAAAGCCTGATGGACGCAAAACCCTGCCAGATCCCAATAGTTCAGATACATACAGTTGGAGTGCATTTATTTTTCAATGCAGTGCCAAAGAAAACAGTGAGGGTGGGGGTTGAGTGGGCAGACGGGAAAGCGGAAAAGCACTCCAACAGTAACATGCAGACATCTATTAACAGAGAGAGACCAAGACAGAATGTAAAGAAAAGAGGTGCCATGACAGAGGTCAAAGGGATGCTCCAACTCTGTTGTATCCCACCATCACCATCAAATAAAGACTTATTCCTTTCCTCTTCATACTTTTCCTCCACGCCACCATTTCCCACTCAGCTCCGTCTGGCTATATTCCTTTCTAACCTTCACCTCTCCTTCACGCTCCTCTGACCCTGTCTCTCACATTCTGACTTACTCCACCTTAATACGAGGATGCAGGTGCAAAAAACAATGCATGTGAAGGGAGAGAGTTAGAGTGGTGTTCTGGGTTTCACCCTGCACCCAGCTTCCCACTGACTGTCTCTGCTGATGTGTATTTATCATCCACTGAACCTTCACAAGTCCATGCAACTGAAATGCAGTGCAGCCTAAAATCTAAAGACTGGGGGAACAAAACAAACACACAATGCTGGTCCTGGTTAACAAATAACAATTTCTTGGCCACAGGATTTCATTAAAAAAAATTCCTACTTCATCATACGTTACTCTGCTTGTACAACTTGTCCAATAACTCATTCAAATCGGCTTAATGGTTGAAACTCCTTGCAGTATATTTCCTCTGACTCTTGACTGAGAATTATCTCATGAAGCAGAAATTACATAAACATAATTTGTAGGGGGGATATTATTTGAATGTTCAGTTGTAAATTAATATCCCAAGACAAACCAGCCCAATTTATCATAATGCTTGCTTGCAAGCAAAGGAGACAGTATGTGGGTGGCTGTTGGCTGTCATCAAGTGTGTTTGTGTACAGCACCGTTAAATAATAATCTCATTAACGGCTGTCATAAAATAGTAAGATGTAACACATACAAATGCGCATCTCACTGATATGTAACGCATTGTTTTTTGCAGAAGGAAGCAGCAAGCTTTTGAGGATCTATTGATAATTCTGGGAACACAGGAGTAAGATCAAAACAAGAGCAGGCTGAATCTTGAAACGGGAGATGAAAGATTTATGTGGACCCTATCGATAGTCGGTCAGCCGTCAGCTTGGTTGGCAGATTAAGGCTGCAGTCTGCAATGCTTTGGTCCACATCTCAAAGGATTTCTGTCTCTGGTGATAGCACGGGTTCTCTGAATCTTACTTTAAAATGAATTATCTTCATTAGATGTTGCGACTGCTTATTAAATTGACCTGAATAGTGTGATTGGGACGCTTCTGAAAGTTAATTCTTGTGTCCTGTCTCGCATGGTACACTGAAGAGATTAAAGATTTTTTTTAAAAACACGTTGTTGCATCCTTATTTTCACATCTCATTCCTCAAAAGTACAAATTGTACAAATCCTTACAGTCCTCCTATCTTAGTCTTCTTGATATGGCTTTGGCATCACAGACATACCAGCACAATATTCTGCTGAACACCAACGCACTCCCATGCCTATCATGCCCACACACATACACATACACACATATATACACGCACACACACATGCTCTCACTAACAGTCACCATATGCCCGCCTGTGCTGCAGCCTGTCTTAATCGACATCAGTTTTCCATGAGCCAAAACCACAAAGAGGAAAAAGTGATATCGTTCAATTATGAATCACACACATGTATAATAGATGGACACTTTCTTCTGTGTTTCTGTCTTAGCTTAGAAAAGGGGCAGGAAGAGGGGTCCTGTTGGGTTACTGAGGTGGGTCTCTTCTTCTCACTGTGTGAAATAATGCTTGGCACAGCCCCAGATGTCAGCACCTATTGGTGGCAGGCCCTGCTGAAGCCTCTAAACATGGATTGCAGGTGACTCCTAATGCAATGCTCCCATAGTGAAGCCTCTGCTACTGTGTTTGGAGCTCAAGGGCACCAGACACGCTTCGGTCAAGGAGAGTGCATGCGGGCGTGTCAGAGGGATGTGGGGGGATGAGCGTTAAATGTCTAGGAGCCCACGAACATGGAGGCTGACATGGGCTTGGTTGACAGGTGACACAATGAGCAGTCAGTGCAGCCAGTAATGTTTTAGCCTCCACCCATTACAGAGAATATTTCTTATAAATATTTTTTAAGTATGTGGAAATCAAACATCAAGACACTGGTTTGAAGAAGCACCAGTTGCAAAGATTCTCAATGATATTCTCAAGGATTAAACACACAAACCTTTTAGCTTTTCTATAATGTGTTTAGTAGGAGCCCTGAATCTCCACTCTGACAATGCCCATCAGTGGTTACTTCCAAATCACCCAGGCAATTTATTTAAGTAAATGTCTGATCAATACAGGTCCCACTAACACACAACATAAATAGGCCTATGCATTAGCCTGTGCATTAGCCCAGTGATGTGTCAGGGGCTTTTTGCTGGGCCTGTGTTTACCTCAACCAAACACCATTAATCAACCTCAGATGAATGTGGTCACGAGTCTCTTGTTTTCTTGCTGAAATGATAAAAAACTCACTGATGCTTCACATTATTTCATAATGTCCTGGTTGACTGCTTGGCTTTCTGCAACAACAGCCCGATATTCACCCTTTCTCCAATGATTTTATCACATTGAATTAGCTATTAGCCACAACATGTCTCCCCTGCCCAAGGCCGCTAATGTATTTAAACATTACAGTCCAATTGGCTCTCAGCCACAGTGTGGCCCTCACCAGGTCAGGGATCTCTGTGGTGCTACAGTGGGCACCCGGGCATCAAGACATTAGGGCAACTCTACTGGGGCAAACAAGCATTGAGCCACACTGACAGCTCATGGCAGGCAATGCAGGTAATTAAGGCAGGGCTCTGCAGAGACCGCCTAGGGAGGGAAAGAGTGGGGGGTGGGGAGTGCAAAGGGGGAGGGATAGGGAGGGGTGGAGATGGGGTGGAGGACAGGACGGCCTCATGATGACAGTGAGTAAGCATCCAAGGTCCCCCCCCCCTTCCCCACAACCTCCACCCCCTCCTCTCCTGCCCGAGGGGTTTACACAATAAGCGGTAAAGAGAAGTGCCGCGCTGATCCGAGATGCAGATCGGGAACAGGGTCCCCTCACTCTCCCAAATCACCGGCTCCCATTTTGCCCTCATGAATAATGTCGAGGGGTGCGCTCAGTGCCACGGAGCCGCTATGTAAAACAATGATACCCTCCTCTGATGTCAACTCTCTGGAGGGTGAGACGAGAGTCACTGTGAAGTGAGTTAGTTGATGCATATGAACGCTCATTTACATGAGCGCCAACAGCAGAGGAGGGAGTTCCCATGTACTGGGTACTTTGAAGACCTTAATCAGTTACATCATCAAGGTGGAAATGGACAAATACTGCAAAATGACTGGCACGGGGGAGAGATGGAAATTAAAGAGTGAAATGACTAAGAAGTGCAGAGGAGAGTAAGTAAACAAACTCTAGCTGCTGCTACTGAAGCTAATATGCAAAGGCACATCAAGAGAAAGAAGCGAAAGAGGTAAAAACAACCATATGAGACATTCATAATGCTCCATTAGCCTTCTTAAATGACACAACACTGAAATGACAGGATGTATCCAACACAGCAACTTCTAATATTATTCCACATGAATATCAAAGTGTGAATCAGAGCTTGATGTAGACGCTGGTTACATCCCAGAGCTCTGGAGCCACAGAAGTTAACTCATACAATATACTGTATTAGAGAGCCAATTCAAACCCATACAATAGCCATGTATGCCTGTTGTTTTGTCAGTGGGACTATAATCTTAAATTACTCAGGCTGGGGTAAAAAAAAAAGTGATAAAGAATCCCTGTGGCAAAATCAGGCAGTTTTACCCTGTTTAAGTGTTTGTGCTTAGCTAAGATAACTGGCTGCTAGCAGCATCTTCATAATTACAATACAGAAAGAAATATGTATCAATTCCCTTATCCACAGTAGCCCCATGCAAAAAATCATGAAGCATATTTCCAGTATGCGTAAACTATTCATTTAGTTTGGGCATTTGTCACTGCTACCTTCTGCTTTAGCATAACAAAAAATCATAGTTATGAAAGAACACTAGCATCAGTCACTCACATCAGTGAAGGATTAGCTGTCTTAACATGAATCTGTTCACATGAACAAAATGTAGGTGGTGTTGAATTTTGGGTGATGTAAAATTTGAGTTCTTGTCTTGTCATTCAACAAAGTGCTGAAGTAAATTTTTAGTGAGGGCTTTTTTAGTTAGAGCTGATAGTTATTGACTTTTTTTGTCTGAACAGTTCTACAGTACTTGACTCAAATTTGCATGCAATATATCCAGGCACAATATACACTGTGCATGCTTTAGAGAGGGGAAGAGAGGCATTATTCCTATTTCAGTAAAAATTCCTCCCACCTTTGCTTGCTATACTGTCAAGTGCAACTCTGACTGAGCTGATAGACGGAGAGAGGGAGCAGGGAGGTGGATCTCAGGTGAGCTGAGAGGGAGGACATTAAACCCAGCAGGGAGGAATGAATGAGGAGATTAGCTGAAGTAGTAAGGCTGAAAGCTGGAAGATCATTTACATATTATACTAGAGCACAGCACAGGAGCCTATAGCCTATATATATATATATATATATATATATATATAT
>CAEMYA010000025.1:5650901-5663753 GCA_903131615.1 Diplodus sargus
TATATATATATATACATACACATATATCTATATGCATGAGAGTAGAATATTTACAATACTAAGTACAAATCTGATCAGAGTTTTATGTTATTCTGCATTCTGCTAATGTGATCATGTATGAAAAACGTTATAACATTATGATGACTAACCTATTCTTTTTAAATAAATTTGACTAGGTTTGACATATGACTGAAGGCGAATGGTGACTAAACATGTTGACATGACTGACTGGGAGCTGAAATGCACCATGAGCAAACCACAGGGCAAAAGTATGACTTTAAAATGCTTACTGTTCAGACAGTCTGGATATATTCTGTCTGCTATTGGTTGATTTGACTTGTCTTTACATGAAAAGTATCCTTTTAACACACAGGCAGTATGTCAATTTCTGCCAGATGTGTCTCCATTTAGTAAGGATGAGTGAGCACACCATTATCTGTATCTCTTCAACCACCATAATTAGCCATATCCTTATTATACTCAGAGTGGTCGGGTTTTGAACCAGAAGTAGGTGGTACTATAGCTGGAGGGATGGGACTGGTGAGAAGTTGTTCATTAAATCCTGAAATGGACACTTGTTGATCAGATGTTGCTCTATTATTATTTATTAGAAAACGATTTACAGAAGAGCATCAGAAAAAAGCTTCAGCTTCAGATTTTTTTTTGTTCACAAGGGTGACAGAACTATACACAGAACAATTCTCTAATGAACTTCAGTGGATAAACTTCAGACAGATACCCAATGATGGTTTTTCCTCCATCACAACTATTGATATAGAGATATTTTACTCAGTGATACTCATACTTGTAAAAAGTCAATTATCTGTATACTGACACTACCTGTACCTGTATCTGTATCCAACCATTTAGACACAATTAAGAATGAACTTAAAGTACATAAAAAACACAGTTAGCTGGTAAAAGTGCATCTAATGAATTCCAAAACAAACAAAGAGAAAGCAATGCTCTCACTCATATTTCTGTCCAATCAGCGCAGCTGCACCATTAGATCAGCCAAATGCTCCATGCAAGGCACTATTCCACTGACACAAGTGAGCAGGATATGAAGATTCTGTTTACATAACAAACACATGTACATCAGGTTCCCTGGGCCTTGTTTTGGGTTATGAACCAGTAATCCACATTGGGGAAACAATGAGATGTTGTACTGTACAGTATAAATAGCCCATTTGGACATTCTTTTTCTTTCCAAAATATGATCAAAATGTGATTTTTCATTAATACGCATCAGTAATGTGGATATAATGACTAAGTGGTTAAAGGCGAATATCAGAACAAGTAGAACAGTCTAGTAAGTTTAGAAAAATCACTTTGCTGTCATGCAGCTTTTTCTAAACTTAACTCATGACATTACAATGTCCAAAATCTTAGACAATATATAGTGTCATATGGCCCAGCCCTACAAGAACAAGTATATTTCCTTAATTGTTGCATGCATTACTTTCATTTTACAGGCCTTATAGAGATAAACTTAGAATAGATTTGCTTACATCTAAATAATAGTGGTGTTTAATTTGCAATGCACTAGCAAGTAATTTAAAAATATATCTTATGGTTTCATTGCATCACAAAGGATAAACTGAATATAGCTTTGTCTGAATCACATATCACAATAAAACCTTAGCTATTTTTGAATACTTTTCTTTTATTAGATTTGTTATAAGCTACAACAGGAAGGAATTTTGCTTTATTGCTACGTTGTTTTGCATCATCTCGGGGTGCTGAAAACAAAAGCCATTTTTGCAGGAGAGAAACAAAGAGCCGAAATAAGCTGGCAGTTGACAGTGGAGGGCAAATCAAAGTCCTGGGGTTAAATGGGATTGTGGGTTAGATGACTAGACATCGTTGCCTTTCCGCTCACAGCCATCCTCCTGTGCCTCAGAAAAATATCACCCCCACCCACCAACACTCACTCCCTCCATCCCTACCCCCCCTCCTCCCATCAACAGCCCTCCATTTGCCTCAAAGGCGAGAGTATTTCATCTTCAGTAACCCCACTGCACGAGTCCTCCCTTATTGCTGCTATGCAAACGCATGGTGAGCCAGTCTATTATGTGGATCTGTGGTTGATTTTTAGAAACTTTTTTTCATTGGATCACTTCAACTCTTAAATTGACCTTCAATCAAGAAGAAATAACCAGACTGAGTAGTCAAAGCAGTTATACCCCTTGTGATGCCAGACTGGCACTGAATCCTATAGAGGGCATATAATATAGGACCCTCATTATTTAGTCCTACAGGAGCCTGTCTATACAGCACAATCATAAATCACCGTGATGGATACACGGTCAATTGAGAGTAACAAAGACAGGCAATGGCTGAGAAAATGGCAGCGATCTGCATTAGAGCTGCACTCAATCTGCACACAGACGAGGCTGATCCTATATTAATCATCATGTTTTCAGTGATTACTAGACCACAGTACATCAAAAACAGTGTTGCGTTCATGTTCATAACAACGTCCCAATGCAGCCTTACATACATCTCTCCCTGTCCTTCATACCTGGACTGTGTGCCTCAGACAGCCTGCCTGGTGACAAGGGGGCTCTGCAAACACTGCCAGGCAGCAAAATACATATCAACGTATTCAGAGCGTTTAGTGCCTGGGATTAATCAAATTATAATTTAATCATCTGATCAAACAGCAATTAGCATAATCACTTCTGGGGAAGGCCTGATAGAGTGGAGACTGGAGCGGAATGGAGCTGGGGGCTAGCAACACTTTAATGAAACATTTGCCTGAATGTTTGAAAATGTTACAAATTTCGGGCTACAGGAACAGAGCAGGATTTTGAATGCTAATCAGCACAGCTTGGTTACGCCTAATGAATACGTCCAATAGTCAGCCACAGGGGAAGAAATTGCCAGTGAGGTCCAGATATTATAATTTCTTGTAGGTCTTTTATGCTTTAATATTCTGTTTTTCTTTATAAAAAATAAATAATATATTCTTTCTATGTTAATAATATTATGAAATATGATTGTTCATTTATATTCTTACTTAATTCCTGTTTTTTTCTCTTCTATCTAAAGAAGCCAAACTCTTGTAGAGCAGCATATTATGGGTATTTATTCATACCAGTGTTTTTGTTAATGTAGCAGTCATCTCTTCCTATTTTGTTACAAAGACTGCAGCAGAAGGACCTGACCACTTGAGAGAATCAGGTTCAAAATTTTTTGTGCTTTCACTAATTACATTGTACATATCTTGATTAATGCCTTTTCTCCTTGTTTACCACCCATATAATTAAAATCTAGTTGTTAACTTAATTTCATAGATTGTTGAATTTACTGAGTTTACCAGTCATACTTCCCACTTACACAGGGGGAAAAATGGTAGGTCTGAGGGCTAGTATTAATTGAATATCCACAAAAAATAAAAAAAAAATTAAAACTAAATCACATTCTATACCATCTATGACTTAAGCCAGGCCAGTGTATTATGAATTGGAAACAAGGGGAAGAAAAATGTGGGTTGCTCTATTTATGTCGGTCATTATTGGTCTCATCTGTGGTTGAGGAACAAGTATTAAGTCATATTTACTGGAATACATATTTACTTTATTAGAAGTAATTTACTAAATGAATAATATCACTGATATGAAAACATTTCGACTCATTTCATGTTTGATGTTAATTGAGGGCGCCTCTCCACTATCACAAGTGAAGCCCAATCTTACTGTACATCTAGTAGTTTTAAATGTAAAGAACAGAGTAGGGGTCTCTGTCAGTGCATTTCCCACTTCTGTCTCTTCTACTCAGAGATATACATTAACAGTAATAAACTGGCACACATTAGACAGACAGGTATGGATATCCAAGGACATCAAGTGAGTCCCTGTAGCGCAGTGGACCTCAATAGGCAGCCCCCGGGCCGCATCCGGCCCGCCAGCCTCCGGTTTGTGGCCCCCGAACTGTTATTCCTTCACTATGTGTTCTGATTGGGTCAGCACGTGTATACCGGGAATTGTCTCCATGCCAACAATACACAGACAGCTGGGTCACTCATCACTGCTGCGAGCACAATTTTTGACTTTCACTTTCGTTTTTGGAGCAGTTCGCATAATGACATTTTGCCAGCTGTAGGAGCCGAGTTTGCATGAAAATGGCATGTTCCAAGTTCACTGCTAAAAGAAAAGTGGACAGTGAAAATCGGCAATTCAAGAAGAATGGACTGAAAAATTTGCATTTATTCTCCCTCCAACCAGCACAAGACCCATGTGCTTCATATATGCCAGGAGACTATAGCTGTGATGAAATCATAAGATTTCCAATTATGAGACGAAGCACAAGATTTTTGAAGAGACATTTCCTCAAAATTCAGAATTAAGAACATCAAAAATGAATGCACTGAAATTGTCATATCAAGCTGCAAGCAGGATTCTTGTCACATCTATGACACATCAACAAAAAGCAACAGAGTGCTCACTTAGAGTGGTGTGGATTTTGGGTAAGCACAAGAAGCCATTCTCAGATGCAGAAATAATGCATGACTGAAGTGATGGACACAATGAAGGCAAACAAAAAGAGGAAATATTCAACTATCTATTTTAATGTATGTCAAAATGGAAATTACATTTTATTTTAGTTTGTATTTTTGTTGTTGTTTTGAATGAAAAGGACATTTTGTTTTGAATATTAAAGTATTACTACATGTGGCCTGACCTTTGAGTCATTGAAAAAAATCTTTGTGGCCCTTTAAGATTTGTATTTGAGTACCCCTGCTGTAGAGGTTGTTTGGCAACCAGACCATCACCCACGTAACCAACCTTCTCTATAAAGAATAACAGATGTTGTGCATCTACAGTACTTTGCACACTTTGCACAGTTCAGAGAACACTGAACATTTGTAAAATGTCAACTGCAACGTATTTTGCAGATCTGTTAACAGTATAACAATTTGCCACCATTTCTCAATATTCTATTTCCAAAAAATTCTACTCGAGGCAACTAAAGCATTATAAGAGTTTGTACAACTAAAATCAATTGGTAAGATCAAGGGAAAAAATACACTCTGGTTAAATATTTAAATGTCACTGATGACTTTTGCAGCATTTTATGAAGGTCAACCTGCTTCTACATGTTGCCGGGAAAATAGAAATTACTATTGCAAACTAGTTGTAAATGAACATAATGTGGAGACAGCATTTTTGTTTTTTAAAAACACCAGCTGAGCAGATCTCTGTTCTGACTTCTGTAAGCACAACAAGTCTCATCAACTCTATTATGACTCGATTCTGACTGCAGTTATCATGATCTCAGAAGGGGCCACGGTCATAAAAAAGGGAAATACGTAAAAAAAAAAGTCTGCGATGATAAAGACTGTACATCATCTTCATCTTAACAGAGCCAGAGCTGCCAAACGAGCACCAAAATGTCATTGTATGTGTCTGAAAAAAGAATGTCACTATCTGCTTTTTGGTTTCTCCAAATGAAAAATCGAATTACCGTGGCCTGTTGACGCATCTTATCTGTCTTGTCAGACATCATTTATAAACTCGACAATGAGCAAAGAGCAATGGTCAGGGCCTTTTCTTATACAGTAGCCTGAGCTCAACCTGGATTAGTTCTTGCTGTACCTGCATGGCTGCAGCATTAACCTACTGCCCTATTTTACAGTGAAATCATACAGACACAAACAACACAACTAATTGTTATCTTGTTAAGTCACCGGCCCAGTTAACTGATGCAAGAAACTGTGGTCAAGTGTTACCTCTGCTAAGGAGGTCATGTTTTCACCTGTGTTCATTTGCTTGTTGGTTGGTTGGTTTGTCGGCAGGATAACACAAAAACTACTGAACGGATTTCCACAGAACTTGGTTGATGGATGGGTCTCGGCCCTGAATAGACCTGTGCGGATTTGGATAAACAGACAAATCCATTTTTATCATGGATCTTGCAAATTAAGTGTATTTAGGTGGCTGGTATCTGTGAGTGAATACAATTTAATGAGAAATATGATATAGTGGATTCAAATATATCTAATTTGATATTGTATTTGATATAGGGGACTGTTTGGCCTTGGCGTAGGTATGCGCTCAATGAGTGCCATTCTTGTTTTCATATAGTTTACTTACCAATACTGTATCTCTGTCTCATTGTGCTATTATACATTCATACAGCAAATGCAATTTTGCAAGAACACATAAAAATGTGTATACATGTCACACAAACTGCCAAAGGAATTCTGGCAATAAGCTTTCTACCTCACTTAATTGAAGTGATGTATCAGCCAAATACAGCCTTATTGAAACATACACATATCAATTAAGGGCTGGGCGATAACGCCTTAAAATAACATTGCAATATTTTTTAGGCTTTGTCAATATAACTCAATATTTTGAAATAATGCTGCAGCTCAACCACAAAATCAATTATCAAAATATTTTTGCTATCAATACCTTGATATTGATATTTTGGCAATATTGTAGAAATGATATTGACACATTAGCACTTAATAAATGCAATGACTGGGCAACAAGGTCAAATATCACAATATTTTGAACCAAATACCTCGATCTCTTCCACAACGCATTAACACAACAAGATTTGGATAAATAATCATCATTCATTTGGGTATGATGAAGTGGGTAAGCAAGTTGAACAAGTAGAACAGTCTAGTAAGTTCAGAAAATTACTTAACTGTAATGCAGCTGTTAAAACCAAGAAAAGACATCTACTTCCTACATATCACAATTTGCAAAATCTAAGACGATATATAGTCTTATACTAAGAACGACATAATGTATATTGCCCAGTCGTATTTCTAAATGTCTGGCTTTGGACGCAAATTCATTCACAGTTCATGAGTTATCAACAAATTAAACACCTGTATTGTGTGACTGTTACATCAGTGTAAAGTGTCAGATATATCTAAAGTCCACGTTTTGGTAAGCATCTATAACAATGTTAGTTTTTTTAAAGCTTCGAAGTCTCTTAATAGTTGTAGTATTTGGCTTTCTAATGACTACAATGCATGTTTCTACCCCATTTGCCATGACCTTATTAAATTCAACTTCATATTTTGCTGACATTTAATAAAGCATCACATTGTTCACATGTCCTACAATTCACCAGCCAAAGCAATAACAATAATTGTTTGAACATCATTATATACAAAAGGCTAAAGCATATTCTATATTCTATTCTACTTATATCAATAGAAGTAGATTGTGGTACCACATCACAATTATGGAACAGAGTACACAACTGTGACCCAATAACTGGGAAGAAAATCCCAAATTGCCAGTTGTGCCATTCTTCTATTTGATGTACTATTAAAATGTTAAGTCTTAATCAGTGTCCAACATTATGAGTGTCTGGTATCTTAGAAAGTGCCTAAAATAGCTGTGTTTCTACATGGAAAACCAGGCTGATTTGATATGATTCTTTGAGCTTTAGATACAACATAACACAAGCTGACTCTATGTTCCCCCTCTCTTCCGCCTCTTTTTCTGCCTCACTACACACTATCATCTCCTTAAGCTTTCTGGTCTGGGTTAAATGAAACCTTTAACAGTTCAATGTGCATCCATTAACATATGCTTGAGTCTACTCTCGTCTCAACAGCAAAGCTAAGGCGCAAGCAAACACAGTGACAAGACACCAAAAATATTGACCCAATCACACTGACAAATCCTGGTGATTGGTGAATCCCTGAAAAAATGTCTGCCACTTACATCTTCTAACGTTACGGTTCATGAAGTTGAAAAGAAAAATGAGTCTTTGTTACAAATCTTTTGAGAATTTACCATAAAATGTTTTAAAACTTAAAAACTAAAAATACATCTCTCTTTTAATGTTATGTTTCCAGTCTTGTCACACGCAATCTGCCATAAATGCCATATATATGTAATAAGGTTATAATGTTTTAAAAATATCTTTTCATAAATAAACGGTATTATAGTGAAAACCATAGTCCATAGTCAAAAATCATTATGTGATCAATATTCTGTGGCATCAGTTAATAAAGAAGCTCTGGTCAGAACTGAAACATGTCAACACAAATGTATTACTTAAAAAGAATAATCACAGCATTTCCAGTGGCTTACATCGTGGTGACTGCTGTTTTGATATTAATGTGCGACTGAGGAGCTGAGCTCAGTTGTTGTTTGCTGATGTGTGTTGCTGTAACTCTGTCAACCCATCCTGCCTCTATGTGAAGTGACAGATGTATACCAAAAGACACCAGTCTGCAAAGACCTAGTTTCCCACTGGCCTTAATATGACCTCTAAGCAGTGCTGTTTGGACCGGAGATAATGGGTCAAAATCAATAAAATAGTAACAAACTTGGTGCACAAAATCAAATTATCAAGATACTCTTAAGGACTAAACTAATGTTTCACTTTTCGCAATAAGAAAGCTATAATACTGGATTATAACCCAAACCCTGTCTCCTAGAAATAATAATCATACTGTAATATGTACTATAATTGACTCCTGTACACCTGCAACACTACTGGCTGAGCAATGGTCTGTTGATATACTGACTTTGGCATACACACCAATGAATGATGTCTGCATGTGTGATATTTTCATTGCAAAACCACCCCTGCTATCTGTGCTTGATTTATTATAATCTCTGTACCTAGCAGGGTTAATAGTATGCCTGCATAATTCTTGATTCAAATTAGCAGTTTAACTGCTGATGACAGGTATCCAGATGCTTGGGCGTTTTGTATCTTTAATCCTCCAGAAACGTTGTTCAGCATGAAGGAGCTGGGGGCAGTTTTCAATCAATCAATTTGTTGCTATGATGATCTGAACTGGAAAAAATGTACATTTGGCTCCTAATCTAATCCTTCTCAATCAAGTCTGGATAAAGTCATACAAAAATGCTTATGTTTTAATAAGCGGAGATACCCTTTCTCCAGCAGCCCCTTGCCATCCTAAACCGAAAGCTAAAAATACACATGCACAGAGTGATACTAAGAGCCAATTGAGAAGCTTCGCTGTATATTTACACAGCTTATTAGTGTCCAATTGAGCATGTGTCAGATCCCCCCCACCCCCGGCGTAGCCGAGCAAAAACAACATTATGCCATTTCCCCAATTTTATCTCTTCATAACTGGAATATGTTGTTCCCATTCCATTTAGATTTTAATAGACACTTCTGCAAGAGCACTTTAAAAGCTCAAGCACCAACGAAGTGAACTCTACAGCAGATTTTACTCTCTACAGCAGTGAATTGTTTGTATCTACTGTAGATGAGCTTGCAAATGTGTCCTCAAATTGCCAAATGGCAATTCAGTGAAAAATGGAGTTTGTATGGTTGATACTATTCATAAATGACCACTGCAAGCATGAACTGCAGTTGTAATTGTTGAAACATATATTCTACTAACAGGCATTGCAAATATGAATATTTAAATAAACAGCCATAAAGGGATACACTCAACTGACAAAAATCAACTGAAGCATTTGAGCAATCAAGCATTTAAATCAGATCAAGTGCTGAAATGAAATGTGACTCCCATAACTATTATCAGGAAAGAGTGACAGGCTGAAATCTATAAGGAAGCATCGCCAGGGTCACCTGAACAGAGTGCAGTGTTGCTCAAGCCCAAAGCCCACACTGCAGCAACACTCATTACCCAGGTCTCCATAGAGACAACCTCAGCAGCCTGTGCTGGACCAGAGCCCTAAAAGCCTTTATTTCAGGAAGCAACATCTCTCTGACAAGAAGAGGTGCAAAATGTACAATTCTGATGGAAGCTGCTCATTAAGACTAATCTTTGCAGGTCTGTTCAGGGAAAACAAAAGTGCAGCAGATTGAATACTGTTAAAGATGAACAATCATGACCATTTTTTTTCTGCCTACAGTCAATAGAGCATGGTACAGAAAGAAGCAACATACAAAGAGAGGATTGTCAAAACGCACTCTGTGTACCTCTTATTTCTGCCACAATAACAACACTTAAATATTTGAATCAATAGGAAAAGTCAGTGTCAAATGAACCGAGTCTGTTCATATGAATGATACTGCATCAGCAGCAACCACAAACGTAGCATTCATCACAACTACAAGTGCTGTTGCTGCCATTCAAAGTTTGCATGTAGATGTCTCTAGCAGCAGCCATTTTGC
Organism: Diplodus sargus; assembly: GCA_903131615.1. NCBI lineage: Eukaryota > Metazoa > Chordata > Actinopteri > Spariformes > Sparidae > Diplodus > Diplodus sargus. The sequence continues at coordinate 5,661,009 of CAEMYA010000025.1, forward strand.
AACGCTGTTGCCTGGACCAAAGAGACTGAAAAAGCCATTCAAAAGCAAAGCAAGAGATTGTGCTCAGCAAACAGAGATTTCAGCACAGCATTGAGTGAGGTCTGAAATGGACATCAGTGTCCTCTGTTTCCTGAAATTGTCTTGCCTCCGTTACAGAAAAGAGTCTTTGCTACAACGCCGTCTCTGCTTTTACTCCATTCTCTCCTATAAATAACCACTGCCTTCATTGAACCCTTCAGCATGGCCACAAAATGGTTTTCCTGTCATCTTTGCTTGACGCATCGCCCACCACTCTCAGTTTACATTGTGTCCACTTTGGATTTTTTTTTAACCCCTTTCCCTCCATCAGCCTTTCAAAAGATCCTCTAAATACCCAAATTTTCTTGCGAGCCGATTTCTGCCCCCCAACAAACGCACATCCCACCCCCTACCCCACAGCCCCTTGTCCTCCCCATTGCCCCCCCTTCCTTACACACCCTTCTTGTATTCGCTGTAAAAATCAGTCACCTTTAGTCCAAAATCAAACACAATTGGCACTTATCAAACCTATCTTTTGAGGAATTCACTGCGAACAAAACAGAATCTGGATGCATTTTGCAAGACATGCACTTGGGCAAGGGTGATAAGGGCTTGTCTCTTTTTTTTCCCAATCCAAAATGACTCCATGTCTGTGCTTCTAATATGGCGGGTGCAATGCCAGAAAAAAGCACAGCAGTCCTATTTAATCCTTTTTCAAGAAATCGCTCGATTGAATTAAAAGAAAGCATACAAACATGCAATCATATGTGCAAGTGATTTACTATTAAAATATCGAAACATATTTACTTATACTGTATCATGCAAGTAAATATATTACATTTTTCCTCAGCATACGTCTTGCTTGAAGAGTGGATTTCTAAATTAATTTTAGTGACTATATAGAAATTATTCTAGTTTCATTAAGCAAATAATTGCTCTGTTTGAATGCAATTACAAAAGCAGGTTTGAGATTTAAACAGACAAATGGTGAATACACCATGCAAATATGTGAATATGTTGCAACAAAATTATTCACTAAAATATGTTTTTTCATAACCCAGATATGTGAAAAAGTGATTGAAATCTGGAAATATGCAGATTAAGTGTCTAAAAACGATGTAGGAAAATGCACCCAGACTGAGGCCCAATGCAGCTGGATGACAGAAACTAAATAATCCCTTAAAGTATAACCTGAGAATGAAATAAATGAATCATCATATTTTATTTTAAGCCTAGAATTTACTCAACAATATTAATTGCATACAAAGTGAAATAAAAACAACATTAAAATGCCTTGTTCCTCATGCAGCACAGGCTGCACCTATCACTCAACCTACATTTCTCCTCTCTTTCTCTGTCTTGGTCCCTCTCGCTATTTGACAAAAGGGTGATCTTAAATGTTGACAATACTTGAATGGTTAAACGTTCTTATACCTAAACTCTACAAAGGTTAATGTTGATAGCCCCCCAACAAAAAAGAAAGAAAGAAAGAAAGAAAAAAGAAAAAAGAAAAACCCACCGCCCGTGTCAGGACATAGCAACAGCCTGTTCTCCTGATCAATTTTCCTGAACAAAACACATATCAATATCTTCTCTGTGGAAACGCTTGCAGACTATCTGGCATACTGTTTATGCACTGGGCCGGGCGGTACAATTAACATAAACTTGAAGTTTAACGTGCACAAATGCATCACCTACCATTCAAGATGCACTGGGAAAAGATGAGAGCCAATATCCACATGCCCCGCTCCGTTCAATATCCAAGCTTATGCTTTTTCTTCTTCTCTCCCTGCACTCTTTCTTCTTGTTATTTCTTCCTTTTATTTCTTCAACAAGTCAGTTGCAATGAAAGAAAAAGGGAGCTTGCAAATCTCTCTCTCTCTCTCTCTCTCTCCCTCTCTCTCTCTCTTTCTCTCCCTCTCTTTCTCTCAATCCTTCACGTTTGGAAGAAAATGAAGAGGAGGAGGTTTGAGTTTCTTGCTGCTGCTGATTGTCTCCTGGTACGGCGGGAGATAGTATGTGATCCACAACTGTGCGTCTCCCCCCCTTTTTTTTTGGACTGACCGCACCGCACCGCGCGGGGCCTCAGTGCAGTCGTCCCCCCGTGTCGGAGCGCTGCTCTGCGTGGAACATGAGGGAGCTCGGCTCGGTGCGCTCCGGTCCAGGTGAGCTGTGCCGCTGCTGCTGCTGCCGCTGCCGCTGCTGCTGCTGAGTCAGAGGCTGGAGACGCATAGGACGACCTGCCTATGCGCACACCCAACTCCACGGTTAAACAATTAAAACAAAAAAACAGAAGAAGAAAAAGAACAAAAACAAAAAGGCTCCGAAATCGGAATAAAGAAAATAATCAATAAATAATAAATAAATAAATAAATTAGAAGTCAATGCACTGAGAACAGCCAGACGTGTCACCTCAGGTGAATGGGAAAAAAATGCGTAAAAGTTGGATTTTTGTCGAGGATTAAAGAGCGCATGGAGTTGATTGTTAGCTGCGCTGGAAACTCATTCTCTCTTCGCCGCCTCTCTCCGTCCGGCGAGCAACAAGCACACGCATCTTCCCCCCGCAGCCGCACACACAAACTGCGCACACTAGTCCCTGCGCTTAAAACCTGCCCTGCCTCAGAGCACTGTGGAATAAACCCTCGCCTCCTTCTCCGCAGCCGCTGTTCTCCCTCTCCATTGCCTTAAAGGTGCAGGGGTGGGGTGGGGGGGAGTGAGGGGGTGCAC
>CAEMYA010000025.1:5663802-5680239 GCA_903131615.1 Diplodus sargus
GGGGGGAGTGAGGGGGTGCACAGCTGAACCTCAGAAGAAAAAGAAGAAGGAGAAGAAGAACAAAAAAAGAAAAACTCTTTTGTTTTATCACAGAGAAGACGGATCACGGTGTCCCACTCAGAGAAGGAAAACTGCACATTAACATAAGCAGGAGAGAATTAGCCCATGCAGGACATCCTTCTAGGGTTTGCCGGCACTGCTGTGGTGTAGCAGGCTGGAGGATGGATGCTGAGGGGTGGGAGGGAGAGAGGGAGGGAGAGGGAGTGATGCAGGCTACACCTGACTGGATACTATGTAGGCATTTGGTGAGGTGGAAGGAAAAAAAAAGCTAAATTATCTTAATTGGAGGAGATCAGATCCTGTCTTTTAATGTGTTTTCTGGATAATTTATGAGCCCCGGGGGCGTTTTGGGGATCCTGCCAGCCTTACCCCTGCATTCATTAATTGACCTTGACAAATATAAGCAGCGACCCCCCCAATGCACCAGGGGGCATCAAACGGCGGCCATGTCAGGCATCCACAGCCCCCTGCATGAGTTCACCTCCGTTCAAGACACACAGGAAGAGGAGGAGGAGGAGGCTGTGGATTAGTATGTGAAAACAAAGGCAAACATACACCATGCTAAAGACTGGATAGTGTTAATATATTTTATTTGAAATGATAATGTGTGACCTCCATATTAATACATAACAATGAACAATGAACCTGAAAATGTCAACTGTAGACCTCATTAATTTTTAAAGGATTATTTTGACTATCTGAAGAGACATGAGGGGAGCCGGCAGAGGATAAATGTTTCCTTGTGAGTCTTCGGTGAGCAAACATCCATGTTGTGTTTTTTTGGGCTTGGTGTTGTGATAAGAAAGTCACATTTGCATTATATGCTGAATGCGAAATGATTCTGAAGGCAGTGACACAATGGTAACTGCAGTGACATCCGCTGCCATGTGACTGCTTGAATTTAGCGTGGCCCATTTATGTTCAAATAGTGTAGCAGGCGAGCCATGCTTTAGCCCTGCACCCAGATACACTGTCTGTCTCTTAGACTCAGCATCCACATCAGACCTGCACATGAACATGCAATGCACCAGGAATACAGGACCTGTCACTGCCTGTCTGGGGCCTGCATGTGCTTCCAGCCGGGCATCCCTAAAATAAAACAGATCATTATCACTGACTCCAACCATCCAACCAAGATGGCAGGCAGGAAAACATGCGCTATTTCTCACACATTGAATACAAAGTATTTTTTTTGTTTGTGTTCAATTTGCCTAATCCCCCACCCTGTCAGTCTCATTGGCTCCCAGCAGTGAGGGGGTTTGTTGTTCTTACAGTTCTGGTGTTGTGTTCATTCTAATGTGCACGCCTCCTCTTCTCCTATTTGCCACTGTACAACACTGGTCTGCAGCCTGGCACAATACCCCGCTACCCTTTTCAAATGGATTATTATTAGAAACCATAGTGTACAACATATTCTGCTCCAGTTGCAGGTTGTACAGTACCTAAGTCTGCCTGCAAAGACAAGGGAACACATCAAGACCTATTGATATTTAACTATATGCATGTTTAGATTGAGGCATTTATTTATTGACATCATCTATTGTTTTGCCACAAATGCAAGTCAGGAAATTTGCTTAAAGATTTCAATTCCATTCAAAACAACAGCAAAACCCAGACAGATATATTTAATAGCTAATTTACGAGCACATTTATGAGAATAAGCCAAATCTCACAGACCAAATGTTAAAGTTTTACAACAGACACATCGTTGCTGGTTTGTGCTGTTGACAAAATACACACACAAAGCCAAGACTACCAATTACCTTGGCACTGACCCATTTCCTCACCAGTCTTGTTGATTTGTTGCCTTTTTTTTTGTCTTGCTATGCCCAGTCACTCAGCCATATGGTGAATGATTCTCTTCACTGTTTATCCCAGTGGACCGTTTAGGTTCAGAGATTGGATTAAAATCACTGGCTGCATGGTCACGAAGAGCTCAATCCCAATTTCTCTAATCCTCGCTTTAACTCTATGATATGTTGTGAGGTTATGATCAAATCAAGGGTATTATCTTCTATCTTCTTTAAATCCTTCTGTTATTCAATGTTAAACCTTCACAGACATTTCTGGGGCTTCTTTTTCAACTGATAAAGGGGTGTACAGTGCAGTGACTCTGGGACAATAAGTTCAATGTATTTTTAAACAGCTGAATGGTTAAAAAAAAAAATAAGAAAGAAGCAGCTCTGCACAAAGCACTGCTTTAGTTACAAAGTAATGTTATCATGTTAACATGCCCACAACGGCAACACTAACATGTTCAACATCTCAGTTTAGCATATTAGCATTCTAACTTTTGCTAATTACCTCTACATGCTAATCTTAACACAATAAAAGGTCCACAATTATAATGTTAACATGAAAGTGTAAGTGTAAGGTTTACCATGTTCAAGATCTTAGTTTAGTGTCTTACCATTCTAACATATGCTCATTAGCTCTACATACTGATCTTAGCACGATAACATGCCCACAACAACAATGTTAACATGTTAAAGGTTAGCAATTGTAATGTTCACCATGTTTACCATCGTAACATTTGCTAATTAGCCCTAACTTGTACAAAATTACCCATAGGTCTAATCACAGTATATTGATTTATCCAATGAAACAATATCTTGATAATGTAGAGCACTGGTTGTGAAAAACAAAAAGAGAAAGTGCACTAGAGTTTGCTTATACTGTGAGTAAAATGTGAGTACTGTACTTATTGTTAAACACAGAAACCAAGGCCTATAAATACCCCACACCACACATATAGTGACAACCACTTGTCAGGTTGAGGACCTGGGCTCAACAAAAGCAAAACCGCTTATTTTTACTCGTAATTACAGTAGAGCTGTAATCAGAAGAAAACACAAATTAGTCGTGTAATTTGTAATCATGGTGGGATTTTTGGAAAGGTTTGTATTCTTAATATAAAGCTTTATGTTACATCTGTATATTAATGTTATCCTATTCACTTAAACTCCTCTGTTTAGTTCAGTCCAAGTAGCAGCTCATTTACAGCATAAAATATGCACTGTATAGTGTATGGATTCAACAAAAAGCCAATGTACAGTGGGGAATAATAATATCCATTAATCTTAACTACAAAGAGCCAGATTCCCCAAGGGAAACTTTTATGGCTCTTATTAACAAAATAATCTCAAGTACTCTGATTATATTCAAACAATAAAATATATATCTGATAATGTCTTAAAGGTGACCACTAACTGCAGGTTCATCTTAATCTGTGACTCATAAGGAATAGGGGAGCTTTGCTGCCTGGGTCAGACTGCTGAATAATTCACACCACGTTATGAGGTAGAAATAGAGGAACAGTAGTCTAACGTACATCCTGAGACCTTCATTTTATTAGATCATCTTTGAATCCTTCTCTCTGCCCATAAATTCTGAACGGAACGTGAGACAAAGTCACAATTCAAGTTTAATGAGTCGACATGTCTCCAGAATAAAGAAATGGAGAAATCGTGTTCCCTTTGAGAGTAATTCCTTGCCATTAGAGGGAGGAAAGTGCTGTGTCTGCTTGAACATAAGCTATGTGGCATAAGCTTTCCACTGCAGGTTTTTTTTGTAACAAAAACTGATAGTCTGCTCCCTCTCAAACAACAAAGAATCTTTAGGACAAATTCAGTCTTGGATACTCCTAAACTGTTTATGTTCCTCCAATAAGAAAGGAGGCACAGCTGCATTTCCTCCTCAAATTTCTTGTGCTGCGTTATATTATCCTAATGAGACTACTGCTAATGAAGAACTTGGTATTTCTGCATCTATGAGATTGGACAACCCTTCAAAACCCTCATACAGTATGTCATCAGTCATTACAGGTGTTTGCTGGTGTTCATGTAAACAGACACAACTGGACATTTGCGACATGCTGACTTCATCTGTGTTTCCCTTGTGTTAAAGAGGCAATCCTGGTATTATCACAATGCCATTTGCCATTTACCTGATGGAGAAAAACATAACGCTCACAATTCGTCACAACTTTTTAGAAATCAAGTCATCAAATTAAATAGAAAAACACTGCTTCATTACCTGGCCACGAGCTGTGCTGGATAGGCTAAAATTAACAAACTGTGCTATTACCCTGTCAGTTTGCACTGATGTTAGACGAGCCTCATCAACCTGCACAGAGCAGATCCAGCCAGGCAGGAAGTCAAACAACAGAACGGCATAGAGCATCCGGGCAGTTCTCAAAATAAAATAACAGGTTAAGACTCAGGATATACATTCACAACAAAAACAGATGTTGGACAGATTGGCAATGAATACACAACAGACAAAAGAAAAAAAAAACATTTATCTACTGTAAGTAGTTTCATCACCCATGGTAGAAGAACAAAAATCTAAGAAAAATTATGAAATAAACACATTCAGAGTAAGTCAACAATAACAGGCAGGCAGGACGCTCTGCTTCTGAAACAGTCCCAGCAGGCTATGAAGCCACATGGAGGACCGAACTAAAAAGTGTCATACATGCGAGCTCACAGAGACGTGACCGGTGGAATCAAGGCCAAGTAGTAGGGGCAAGGGGTGTATTTGGGATTGGGACAGAGTGTCTGCACTGGACATGTCTTAATAAAACTTCATGCTTTCTATGTTTGGCCAATTATCTACAGCACTTAACTGAACAAAAGGCACTGAATAATGTGTTCCTAGTTTCAAAGTAGTTCTTTTGCGTGTTGATTGATTACTGGAGTGCCAATCCACTCCTGAGAGGCATTCATGAACTATAAGTTAGATGCAGTGGTCCTAACATACATTACAGTCCTTTAAGGAATGGATGACCAACTAAATGCCTGGTAGAACCCTGGTTAACAAGGCTGAAAAACACTAATTCTCCCTTATTGGTTTCCATAATCACCCTGCCTCATAAGGTAGCAAGCAACTGAGTAGACAGAACAGAGCTCCTTGATGGCCCACCTTAGTGGATCTATATATTGATTCCCCTCATTGATTACTTTGCATCTCACGGCTCAATGCACTCCTGTCCACTCCTGATTGAGTGGACAGCAGGGTCATCCAGAGGTAATTCTCAGATTTTAGGGCTTTTGATTTAAAGTAGCAGAATTCACAATTTGCATATTCTGAGTTGATAATTGTGATTCACAAAATGTTGTTCAATTTGTATGCACAGGGTATTCCTTTTCAGTTTCTACCTCCACAAAGTCTGTTCATATTTTCCTAATATATTGGAAAACCAATATGGTGATGTTTACTTCATGTTATAAAATAATCGATATTTGATTTAAGTGAGCCAACATGACATGCGGTTATATTAGAGCAGCTTTGAGGCCTTGTTAGAAAAATCTTGTATAATGAGGCGTTCTGTGGCTTTTTGTTAATTTCTCAGTGAATTCACTGAACTGTCTGGAGACATTTAGCTGCAAATGTTTTCCCTAATTTGGTGAAATACAGCATCAAGATGAGTTATATATGTTTATGCTGGTTGTGTTCATTTAACTGTGACTGTGATGCTACGCTAACCAGAGATATCTGGGAAGCCAGGGGGCTGGACGCCCGTCATTCACGGAGCAATAGTAAACATATTGGAGTTTGACTCAGCTGGTCCGTAACTGTCCAACATGGGGTGGCAGTGTTGCTTAGTAACCACAGCACATGACTGACCTTATCGGTACGGTCATAAAAATGTATGAAGTCCTTTTATTCATTTTCCTTCTCTCCTGTGCCCCCCTCCCCCCCCCAACACACACATAGATACACACAATTTAGATGAACACATTCACATCCTATGCATTGTTCTTGTGTGTGTGTGTGTGTGTGTGTGTGTGTGTGTGTGTGTGTGTGTGTGTGTGTGAGTAAGAGAGTGAGGGAGAGCAGCAGGGTGGTAATGAAGGACTCTACCTGACACATGCCACAGACTGCATCAAGCAGCATGAAGTGGGTGAGGTGGGGGACAGCATCCAGTGGCAGGCAAATCAGCAGCCAGGAGTCACACAGGAACACAGGAGACGATTTCAATGAAACACTTTTATCATGCCACTAAAGATATAAACATGCGAGGATGCAGATTTAACAAACAGAATGATATTTGGATTACATGTTGTGTAACCTATGAATCTGGGGTGTTTTCAGTATCACATCACTGTGATCTACTTAGTTGACGTAAATCTGTCTAGTTTACAGTGTCTTAATCTCAGTTTAATCCCCAGAACATATTTATGGAACTGACAAAGTATTATGCAGTGGTGGCACTGAGCACGACGGGAGGGATGAGGAAGCCAGGAGCAGTGCTGATGATTCCACACAGGACGTTAAGCACCACGTCTGTCAGCTCATCGACACAGTATCACAGCGACTGGCTTTCTTGCAAAGTGCTGCTCTGTTGTTCCCACAGGGAGCACAGATGTTAGCATTGCTGTCGCCGCCATCGCCATCTTTTTGCCCTGACAACATCTGCACAGCTGTGTTGTCGGCTGCCACGTACAGGCGGGAACTCCACAACCCGCTCTTGAACTGTTGACAGCTAGGGGCAGGTCGGCACAGATGGCAGAAGGGGGTGTCAGGGGACTGGCACTGGGTTGAGGGGGGTGGCAGGTACAGACCGGGGCTCCCATCTGGCCTCGGTGCTGGCACTCTGCCCCAGGGCATCTTCAACGTTTACTCGACAGAAAGCCTGTCAGGAGTTGGAAGTCACCTTGCGCAAAACGTTGTACTCTCTGGGCGGTTTCACTGGAGTTGAAGAGGGGATGAGGGTAGTGGTGGTGGGAGGGTGCAGCAGTCTGAGCTAATTTCACCAGACAGTGGAAGGAAAAGAACAGGAACTGACTAATTGATCCCAAGGCAAAGCTTGCCCAAGTTTTCATCTGATTCTGGTCAGGTTATCAACAATCATGGGGGTTTCATCTAATTAGCTGTGTTTTGTCAAAGTATACTCAGGCAGACACCAAAGAAGCTGAATATCTAATCATTCAAAGTGGCTTTTGCTCTCTATATAAATGTATAAAGAGAATCCATTCCAGTATGCATGAAAGAATGGCTGCATATTGTCCTTGAGCCCATGTTTCTCCTGTATATTGTTTTCTTTACTGTAAATTGTTGCTGTTCATAGTGTGCCTTGGGATTCAAGGTAGGAATAGGAACAAAAAATCTGTGCTGTTCAACAACAGATAGAAAAAAGTTTTGTGGTGCTCCTGTTGCATAGGGACGGAGATGAACTCTGTCCTGAATTACGGTATGTTGACAGCCAAATATCACCAAATAGCATTCTAGAAAATGGCTGGCTTGTGTATTGCAGGACAATTTTGAAGGTATTACCAGATAAAACTGTAACAAGTTGCTCCCACACTTTGACCAAAGTTTACCATTTATATTTAGTGACTGCAGTGATAATTATTTATGTTAGAATGGTATTTAAGTCTATGTTGTTAGCATTGTGCCTGAACTTTATTCAAGAGATGTAATAAAATGCAGTTTTCACATCAATAGCTGTCGACACTGACCAATTTTACTGTCAAATACATTCATCCTCACAATTTCCAGGTCTCAGTATCTCAAAGGTGAGTGATGCTCTTCTTCACCTATTGAAAGAGTAAACTGAATATTTTTGAGTTGGAATGTTGTTTAAATGAAAAAAAGCTTCTGAATAAATCACCTTGGCTGTTGGAAATAATAACTGCATTCTTTAAATTATCTGCAGCAAAATATTTAATCAAGAAAATATTTTATAGATAAATCAATAATCAAGCTTTTCTTTTCTTTTCTTAGGATGTTCATAAAAATCCAACATGCCAAACAGTATTTAATTGGTAACTTCCTATTGTCTTCTTCAAATTTTGATTTCACATAGTAGTTGTAATTATAACTGTTATTAACAATAAAAGCAATTTTTGTATGTAATGTAAAGTATATGTTTTTAAGTCACGATTTCAATTCTAAATAAAAAATTTGTAGAAATTAGTTTTCAATTTTAATTATCAACTTCAAAGGCAGTATCAACTGTTTATCCTGTGCGCACAAAGACAAATAACTGACAAAATTTGAGTTGATCAGACATCCTTTATTGATTTGCTGCTTAAGGTTTACTCGTGACAGTTTCGAGAAACTGAGTTTTGTAACTCCCTGTAATTCCCTTATTTTATACATAAACATATCTATTTATTTTTTGTTGAATCACCATGTTTTATTGCCAAACACTGACCGGCAAAAAGTCACTAGGATAAAGTTAAGCTGTAGTTGCAAAATATATCTTCGTTTTAAAGAAGAATTTGCAGATGTACATGACAGCTGTCAACCAGTGATCTGTTGATCTACAAATCTAGATGCTAGTCTCTAAATAGCACAGCTGTCAGTGTAAAATTGAAATAAAATCAAACGGAATCGTGAATATGGGGAATCATGACACCCAAAGTATAACTGTTTTCAGGCTTGTCTTCTACCTTTATGGCTGCCAAGTGACGTTGCAGTTGACGCTGAGTAAAGAATTAGGGTGCAGACCTCCCAGTACCCTCCCCATCCCGCATCACCAGCCTGGAGAGGCCGACTGGGCAGACCTGCAGATCACAATGCCTGTTGACTGCAGCATGGGGCATCGCCCAGTGGGGGCTCTGGCTTTGACCTGGACTGGCTGTCCAGGGCACAAGGCCAACACAGAAGAAAAGCGCTTTACGGATGGAGCATGTGGTCAGGTCATCTCTACTCCTTCTCCTCACCCCCTTCACGGCTCCCCCTTAATCCCAGCCTGAAGCTTCCTCCCCTCTCCCTTCCTCCCTCCTCCTCCTCACCTCGACCCCACCCCGTGTATACAGCATATCGCGAGGAAATGCCAACAGATGCCCAGTGTCTAAGACAGGCATTATGTTCTTAGTGGATGTCCTGGTAATTCTGGTTTTTGCCAGGCTGCTGATTATTACCACACTGTCTAGAAGTGGTGAGGAGAGGCAGCACAGAGGACAACAGGTAGCCATCTCTGCTGGCTGGGTCACGTGATGCTGCAGTCTATGCACAACAACATCTTCATGACCCAGAGGGGACATATGTCTGTTTGTAGTATATGGCACAGTGATGGGATTAACATTCAAAGAATAAACACATGCAGCTTGTTGGATAATTAAATATTCAAGTCATATTTATTAGTAATATTATCAATGGTACTGAGGGGATATCTAAATGGTATTCAGGGATATCTAAATGAGAACGCACCAACAGGAGCGTTTAGTGTTGTATTTTATAACATGTTACTCATCAAGAATTTAAAACCGGAGGAGCAGGACTTCATTTGCTATAAGAAAATGTGTCAATCATGGGGACTCGGGGAGAAAGTGGTTTGTCAGACCCTGAGGGGGCCACACTGACCTAAATACAAAATTGTCAACAGCAATCCTACACTGACCAACCAAAAGAGAACGCTGGGGACACAAACATTTAACTCTGCAAAGATGGCATCAGATAAAATACCTCAACTGGGAATCTCCAAAGGCAATCTTAATGTTTCATAGGACAAATTCACCACTATGGTGAATTACAACAGTACAGAAATAAGGTTGATGCTTTGTGAACGCAAAATACAAGTATTCACCTTCAGTAAATCAGACGGCCATGTTTTTAATGTACAAGGAGATCAGGTTATTGGTAACTAGCTGACTTATTAGTAAATCCCTTTGTTGTTCTTCTTGTTTACTTGTCTGAGGGGTTCACGCAGATGTTTTGTTTTCTTCTTATTGTTATTGACGTATGTTTTTTTACATGAATGGTGTAAAGAGATTGTTAAGATTAAAGTTGAAGCCTTCCAGTAAAGAGGATTTATCTCCATTGAGCTCATCAGTGGCACTGAGTTCAGGGATGAGTCAGTGAGGGCTGATGCCACCATGTGGTCATGGCTGGTGTTGCTGCTGGAAAACAATTTAAATCCTGCTATATCAGGACTGTCCTAATCAAGCTGCATGTTTGCCGTGTCTTTACATTTGGTTATTTCTCAAGTTCTAGTTTGCAGTATTATAATATTTCTATGCAATACTGTCAGGAGTTTATGTTTATTGTCAATGTCCTCGAGTGGACAAAGCTAGAAATGTAATCTTTAAATTGTGTTTCTTTTTCTATGAAAGATACTTAATCACCACAAACATATTGAAACCTATTTTTTTTAAAAGGCATATATTCAAGTACTGTACCTCAGTGCAGTTTTGAGGTACTTCTACTTTACTGGAGGGAAATACTTGTTTTGTAGTCATCACACTCGCAAAACCATGGCTGTATCTGCAGTACTGTACCATCTGGTACACCAAGTTCATGTCATCAATAATGCTTAAGGAAGTTAAAGGGTTTTGATGATATAAACGTTCTTTAAATGCATATACTATATTACACATGTTGGGTTGGGTTGGGTAATTTCACTCAAAATTGTATTGTTTTTAGTATCTATCTTCAGCATTACATACCTGGCACCAGACCATAATTCAACTGACCATGATCCAAAACAGAAACACATTTGAAATTACAAAGACAATTTCCACATTTGAGAAGCTGGGTCAAGAAAATGTTGGCATTTCTGCTCAAAAACTAATTTCAATAATTAATCAATTGTCTGTCAATAGACTCAAATAAGCCTTCTGTTCAAGGAGCTACAGCATTCAAATTCGGCTCACACATTAATGCCTCAGTAATATACAGTAAGAGCATGTTTGTGCTAATATTGACTTTTAATTAAGTGTTTTTACACCTCTTCCACTACTGATAATAGATTAACATATTATATAATGAACAGTGAGTAAATGTGAATATGATGAATTTGACTGTGGATAAACTGTGATCTCATGTGATAATCATTCGATAGGGATCCACCAATAATAACTAAAAACGTATAGTTCCTTACAGGAAGTATTGATTTATTTTTTTTCTTGATAGATGTGATTTTAGTTGTTTACAGTGAAATTAGAGAAATTAGACTTGCAGGTTATTGACAAAAAGAAATCAATGGAGATTTTCCTTCACCAACTCCAGCCAATATTCTGGACTTTTGTGGGTAGAATTTCCTATATGACCTTTGCTCTGAGTGTAAAAGCTGTGCACACAAGTACATGTGTTGTGAGCTGGGCTGCACCCGTAGCTCAATACTGGTTGACCTACAAAACCAGTGAGAGTGCTGATGTTCATCACAACCGCAGGACCCTGGTGTGTCGTAAAGACTCATGCTGATCTGAGAGTCTATGAGGCTTGACGCGTGACATCGACCTCACGAAAGAACAGGGGGGGAAAATAAACACATAACTGCCCAGTAACAAGGGCTCTCTCCTCATTGGCTGCTCAAGAATGTTGCATTGATCATACTCTTTGTGCAAAAATGACACATGTGGTTTTGATCCACGTACACACAGGCAGGATTACAGTGAAATGCTCGTACACACAGCATCTTGTGAGTGTACATGCATGGTCTGAGGCTTAGACGTGCACAAACACACACACACACACACACACACACACACACACACACACACACACACACACACACACACACACACACGCACGCAATTACCCTCACACACATGCATGCAATTACACATACACACATCTCACATTCACACACTGACAAAGTACTGGTGAGAACTAGGGCAGAACCACACCAGTAAGCCTCTTTTTGACTTAAATATTCTCTAAGAATTCAGTTTTTTCCCCACCCAAGATTAGCACTTAGCCCTAGTAACAGTGCTGTCATTTTGTTGTTACACATCACCCACCATGGTTCATACTTTATGTAAACAGTTTCCTTGTCTGTAATTGGCTGCCTTTAACAACAACAACAACACATATTTAATGCTTTTAACCAAGAACATTGATTTTGGCTAAGATTTTCAATTACATGAACATTTCACAGTCAATCTCAACTAAAAATGTTGTTGACCATGACTGGGTAAAAGCTCCCAGAATACTTAGAGGTTGAAAACCAACCAAACCAAAGCAAAATATTCAGGAAACACACTCAAGAAAATGATGATTTCAGATTAGAAATATTTCTTGGCAGTATATCAGTATCAGGCAGAATGTAGGGCTGCAACTTAGTACTGATTGATAACAATGCATTAATATTCACATTAATCCATACAATTTGTTCTTTCTTTTTTTATTTTTTATAAATGCTATTGCAACTTCCCGAGTTGGCCTTGGTGGATACTGGCTGACCGGCCGTACTACAGAATGTGGATCTACTGTTTATTCCATTGCAATGACTATACTGCAGTTTTGATGTTGAACACACGTCATTTGAAAAAATATGCTCAGTGTGTGCAGTGATAATCTATCAAGTTTCAAGATACAAAATATAATGAAAACTGTATAAAGATGGTGTAATTAAAAAATGCAAACTACACTGGGACTGTAATATTATCCCCTATCATGTATATGCATTATTAAGGAAATTTGAAACAGAAATAGGACATGATGAAGGTCTCCATTTTAGCTCACAATGTCTTGATTTGCATACATTTTTTTCAATTTGAGGGTGATCATAAAATGTTAAACTGATTGGACATTTTTTCAAAATAGTGTAGATCATTTTAAATACTTCTATTTGCCAATATGAACTATTATACATTTACATTACCTTTAACCCATACTAGAGCCCCCCTCCACTCTCTCTACTCTATGTCAAGTTATTGTGAGTTCACTGTGATGTTTGTGCACGAGAATGTTTTCAACTTCATCTGCTAAATAGGGGACATAAAGCTGCACTCATTATATCTCACTTTAACATAACAGTTACAGGCATTGGACAAAACTAGTGTGATGTGCAAGCTTAAAAACTCTCAACTTAAAAACTACAACTTTGTGTAAACAAGTGTTTGCACAAACACTAGAAATGGACTTTACAGTGAAGTAGGAAACATCTTAATTTTGAAATGAACAATATTTAAATTCATAGACTCTGGACAATATATGTATGTATACTATATTCTGGAGAAAGTTAATGTTATTTTGAGAATGTTCCACTAGTTCATTAGATTTTCCTTAGTAATGGAATTACTTGATTATAAGATGCATAACAATGTGCATATTCTGCATTAATGCAGAGACGGAGCATAATCGGTAGATTGCTGCCTATGTGGATCGTTGATTTTGTGAATTTGCTGGGAAGCACAAATGAAATGTGAGACATGTTTCTGCCTCAGAATAATTACTAACCACTTTAACTGTTTCACCTGATGCCATATAGAACACAGGAAGCAACCAACTCTGAGAGACGTACATGCAGCAGAGTCATGTTTGTGATGCCTGCCTAGGAAGTGTCCTGTCTTTGAGCCGCTATGTGAAATTTATAGTTTTGTAGATACCAGCACGGTTGTGATGCAGTGCAGACTGATTTATGCATGTTTCTGGAATGTTTATGTTCTGAGGTTGGTCATACAGAAACTGGCATTGAAAAGATGCAGTTTTTATAAAGTAGACTGTTTAGTCTGATTGTTAGAAGGACATTCTAAATAAAAAGGGACTTTGGATTTTTCTTACTGTTGGTATGAAAAGATTAATAAGTAGCCATGTGCAGTGATAGACAAAACTGTGGTTCATTATAATCGTAATCGAATGGAAACTTTGCCCAGTTAAGATTCACACCTGTATTTGTTTGCGTAATTAAAACTTGATTTACCTGGATGTAATTCCAGTTCTAACTGCTTCACTGTGGGCTATAACCTAAGGTGAAGGCCATAGGGATGAGATGTACTTTCAGCTGAAGCCAAACCAAACACCACAAGCTAAACACAGAAAATAACAGCTGTCCACAGGCCAAGTGCCACCCGTCTATGGGTGTCAGTTGGACTGCACCAATCTGGCAAAGCTGGGTTCCAGAATAAAACACCTCAGCTTGGTCCGGACAAAGTCCCCTCAGTCGATGCACCAAGCACCGAATGAGATGTGGAACCAGCTGTCACATCTCTGAGATCTGACTGCACCAAGGTCAAAGTGGTAGGCCCATAAGGCCATCTGGATATCCCACTGAGGAACAACATGCCGTGTGGGGGCCTCAACCTATGGGCTCCCTGTAAAAAGTTCTTCACGTGCAGGTGACACCTAGCCATGAACCTGCCAAGGCCATCATAACCCGCTGCACATGAAAAATCCTAAAACACTTCTTTTCAAACACTGGTTGGTGAATGAAGCGTGCATTAAAAATCCTTTTCTCAGGGTGGCTGAGTGACAAAGGGAGACGAGCAAAAGTAAAATCTGAGTAGTTGTTTTCCATGGCTAATCTTCAGGAGAAGTCTGTCTTATATGTAGTGCGATCATGGGAGTTTGCTTGTGAGTGACATGCAGGCTGGTAGTTGGAATCTTTAAAATGCACTTTCCAGGTAAAATTACCCCCATCATAATATAATGTTAAGTTCTTTCAAAATAGAGCTATCCAAGTTATCTGAAGGGAAAGCATGTATTTTTTCATATCGCAATATATATCACAGAAAACCAAACTATTGCAACGTCAGTTTTTTACAGTATTGTGCAACCCTACGCTGCAGCTCCAAAACTGAAAAATCATACAATCATGTAACTAAACACCAAGCAGACAAAATGTATCTCAACTACATATCAATGTTGTAATAACTGGGATTTTTAGACAAAAAATAACATTTTCATATTCCTTACATCCTCAGGAGGATAGCTCTCAGCCTAGAATTGACCAGAACAGACTCTATGAACCTGTGGTGCACGGATCCAGGATTTTTTTCGCATGTCATATTCGTAAATTTTTCAGGGAATAATACTTCGTTAAAAAAAAAAAAATCTGATAGATTTAGTATCTATAAATGAATATCATCAATTTGATGCAGATTCTAGATCTGATGAGATTAAATTATGGCTAATCAGTTATGGGTCATTTAAAATTTAGAGTGTTACAGGGCTCTTCAGTTTGATATTAGATGTGGCTTGACTGAATTGAAGAGGGCCTTGGCAGAGGTATGCACTCTAGTCCCATGAGTCCACTGGTTTTATATTTTCTCATGCTGTGGATAACCCTGAAATCCTATCCTACTAACACAACCTATCCGCCAGTCTTCAGCTAAAACAAACAAATCTAACAAATATTCCTTTCTATGCCTTAACCATTAGGGATCTTCTAATCCAAAACCACCATACATGAAAAAACGCGAGGTTACAGTGACAAACAATGCTTAAGTAGACTTGTAGCAATGATCTTCTTCTTTAGCGTGTATTCCTTTTAATTCATGCGGTAACAGACGAATAAAAGAAATAAATATATAAAATAAACTTTAGAAAGGAAGGGGTGTAGTGTGACACTAATGGCTCATGTTCCAGATATAACACTAAGCACATCACATAATGCACATAATGAGGCTTCTCTGGCACCTTAAAGACAACTTGTGTAAATGCAGTAACTGACACCACACACACAACAGCAGACCAAACAGGGGCTGCCCCACACTGAACAGGAACCTTCGGACCACCTCTGTCTAAAGGTTTTTGGAGCACAGATGTATCTGCTGAGCTTGGCAAGATTGGATACTCAGAACAATATGCAGACCAACCAACAGAAGTTCAACATGTCAGAAGTGGGTCAAATGCGTTAATGCAAGACTACTTAGCACCTCCCCTTTCATGTGCATTTTGCATGCAACTCTACAGCTTATCCCTTAGCTGCAACAGAATCTGGAGAGCTAATTTGGGGATCTGGTGAAAGGACTGTTTGCTTAACACACCGGGGTTCCCTGGCCTTCCCACGCCTCATTTGAGAGGCAACAAGAAAAAAGGCAAATGGATGAAAGGCGGTCCCCACAGTTGGAGATGATGCACCAAGGGTCCTCTCGCTAAGCAGGCAGCTATTCAAATGAGTGGCTAATTGTGGCATCTGTTAACCCACTGAAGAGGTGTCACTGCAGTATCATGGGCCTGTTAATTGGTACAAACAGGTAGCAGATGTAGGCTCTGAGATTGAGCATCTGCCATTTAGTGAGCCAACCACCATAAGCAGTGATTAGACAGCCATGCTGATGGAAAGAGATCAAAGAGGAGAGGAGAAGAGAGGAAACATTGATAGAGGCAAACGAGAAAGATTAACCACTGACTACATCCTCTATCAAGATGAGTACATTTTGCTTACAAAAGGGACGTTCCAGGTTATTTGTGTCCCTTCATTTTTGCAAAAGTAATGTATAGATTTCTTATCTTCTGTAATTATTTGCGGAGAATCATAGAACCATAATCAAACAGGTAGAACTTAAATTCTTCTGTGATTATGTATCTTTGAACTGAATAAAACTCTACTCCCAATTGCACAATACACTTCTGAAATGCTCAAACACAGGGAGGGGGTAGGTTTTGTCCAGTATCAACAATTCTGCTGACCAGGAGTTGATAAAAATTGTACAGTACTCGTACAACAGAAGTCACTACTCAAAATCTTGATTTAAAATA
>CAEMYA010000025.1:5681444-5696204 GCA_903131615.1 Diplodus sargus
GGGATAACTTTGAAACAGACAGACATTTTGACTCCTCAAAGCAGAAAAAGGCCAGGCTGTGACCAGTTAAGCATGCAGCCGTCATTATAACACAACAACTTCAATGAATACTGTTTCATGACAGTATTTACAACAGCCATGAGCCACTGCTAGTACTGAACCACTTGCCTGTGTTTCGCTAGCTTGCTAACATACACATTCAAAAACTTTGTGGCAAGAAAAAATCACACAGGAAAGACATATGGCAACAAAAGCAAAGC
The DNA here is from genome assembly GCA_903131615.1 of Diplodus sargus. NCBI lineage: Eukaryota > Metazoa > Chordata > Actinopteri > Spariformes > Sparidae > Diplodus > Diplodus sargus. The sequence goes on from CAEMYA010000025.1 coordinate 5,681,705, forward strand.
AACTTCCATTTTTCCAACACAGTTCTGGCAGTTTGTATCACCAGCTCACCTGTAAAATGTGAAAATCATGTTTTGGTTTGACAGCAGTGAGTTTCTGCCTCTCCTCCTGAGCTCACGTCCTCAGTTTGAGTAGACCACGGACACACCTGCCTCACTCAGCCCGCTCGCGCTGCTCACAGAGCGACAGTGACACCTGCTGGTGGTTTGACGCTACTGAGACTACTGTCCGAGAACAGCATTGTGATCCCTTCATAAGGAAATAACCAACATGTAACACTCTTTCAGTATAAAAATCGTTGAAAACTCATTTCTTGCATTTACATATATATTATTCAAATTCAGGACGGGGTAAATTAGTAATAAAATGTATTGTTAAAGAGTGTAAAATATTCTGGACTGCTGAAAGGACTGAAGGTGAGGGTGATTATTATGGTTGTTTAGTCAAGCTGCAAAAAAAAAATATATCAGATATCAGTGTTGATCATCAGGGGACTGTTGGTTGACTGATATTATCAGGATACACACAGCGCAACATACCCATGTGAGGTACGTGTTACTGGCTGTCATTACTTTTGCAGGTATTTGGTCATAAACCAAAATACTGGACACACTGACAGTTACACCTGATGAGGGTGCCTCGTCAAAAGTTATGCCAATGAGTTTATCATAATACAATTCATCTAAAGGGGAACACGATCACACAAGAATCTAATACCTTCCTGCGAATGTCTCTTATCCAGAGTTTGTCCGTGATCTCCCTTTTCAGTTAGTTTCCTATTAGACAGTAATGTAGGCTTTAAGAAGCACTTCTGTTCTTGTCTTTTCACTCAAAAATGGCCTGTCTTTGTTTCTGTCTCTTGTTACCAGCAGCAACTTAAAACAGCATTCATTTTCTGTAACAGAGGCACCAGTTCATCAAATCCAAAAGGTATGTTGTAATAATACTATTTTTCTATTCTTCCCTATATACTTGCATGTTTATACAACGTTTTTTTTATAGCTACAACAACTACTTCTACCATTGCTTAAATTACTTCATATAAATGTAAATATAAGAGTTTTGGTTTGATTAACCATAATTGATGCTGTCCAGGATCTGAGGTAGGTAAGGAGGTAAGCAGTTGTATCGCCACCATACCTAATCAACATTATAGAATATAGCAACATGCATATTATTAGTATATATTAATAAAAATAGTATCTGCTTTGGATACATATGGATATTACTATGTACATAATTGATCTCTTTGTCTTGCCATCCCAGACAGGGTAGTTGGAGATATCTTCTGGAGAAATGTCATTCTGTCTAACCAGGTAGCAGGGCTGGTAGTAGGATTACTGGTGGTAGGAACACAACAATGTTAGTTACAGACACTTGAAACTGCAGCAAAAATCTAAATTTATACGCACACATTTTGTCCAATATTTTCTTTTTGTACAGTGCTGGATGTTCAGTGAGCCATTCCGATCACCATGGGCTCCAACAATGGGACATCAGTCACCAATACCATTGTTGCACTAAAGCAGGCTGGGGAGAGGTTTGAGTTTGAAAGGTATATCTGTGTGTTCATTATTTATTTTATTTTTTTAATTTGCAAACCACAACCAAGTATGTAATCTATTAAATGCATTTTGCAGAATTAGTCTACATCAAACAGTTACCTGTTACGAATATTTTGCACAATTTAACGAAGGGAAAGTGCCCAGGGACAGAGGATTAACAACATGTCGGACAAAGCAGCTTCTGATGTAGAACGGCTCAGTGTTTGACACTGTGCACACCTTGTTAAGGCATAGAAAGGTGTATACTGTATCGTGTTACAATTTATGGCAAAACAAACTGTCGATGCCCAAATTTTACTAACAAAAAATAATTATCTTATAAAGAGCCTGCAAGTAGTATTACCATTACTTCATTTAACGCGTGACCTCTCTGCGGGAGCTTGACAGGAGCAATAAACTGGGATTCTTTTTACTGTATATTCACATCATACCATGATTCTCTCTGTGTAGCTTGGTCAGTCGGTCATTACAGCCATTGCTACAGGAGACCATAGTGTGAAGAACAAGAGTCTGCTGAAGCAATGGTGTCAAATCACAAGGTACGTGAAGGTACTGGTATCATGTGTCGCATCTAATGTAAGTCACTGCCTGTTTGTTCATGTTGTCGCTGGGTGGCACGTTTGTTTCACTTTTAGTTGCGCTCATTTCACAGGGGTTAGTCGATGACATCATGTTCATATGGTGAATGTGCGAAACTAGAAGTGTACCGAATACAGTAGTATTTTTACTGCTCTGTATTTTACATTTCTGAAATGCCCCACCATCTCTTTGCCTCAGCCTGCACTCTACCTGTTTGTCGTTGCTGACAGGACAATGAAACGTCCTGGGGGAAACACAACCTTTCACAACATACACAAAAATGTATGCCGTTTTGTCAGTTAAGGATTTCTGTGACTTAGAAACATTAAAGGGGACCTATACCTCTCACGTTATCGCTAGCTTCTTTATTCACCTTATACTGCTTGGACTGGGAGGGATGTTAGCATGGGGGCTTTCTTGCCCTCGGAAAAGGTTTTCAGGCCAGGGTCAGTTAGGGGAGTTAGCTCATTGGGCTGCTAACTGCACTGCTAACTGAGCTGACCATCCAAAAGCTATAGCTGAAGAATAGCTTCAGTAATATTTAACCTGTGCATTGGTTATCAACATGCTCTGCCAATGAACCATGCTGATTACTCAGTGTGAAGATGTGCCAGTTGTTTTCAGACATCAGCATCTAATTTTGTTTCTTGTCCTGAGCATCAACTCCTCATGATGTCACACCTCTGTCTCTTTACTCAGCTAGGCATCTCTATGTAGACTGTTCTTTCTCAGACATTGTCATAGGTCTGATCATTCTGGTTTGTTCCCTGGAGGCCTCTTGCTGAAGGACCGGTTGGCCAGTGCTATTAATGTCATTTATACAGGTCATATAACAAAGGTAAAAGTAGAAAAACCCAAAGCTTTTTAATTATCTTAAGCTAAAATTGATCTTAAATTGAATCTAAATTTCCAATATGGCAATGTGCAGGAACATTGCACATATTGTACTCACATATCATGAGTCAAACTGAACCTTGTGTTGATTTGTAGTTTCCTAACTTTTACCAGAAATAAGCTGTTTGTAACTGGACATTTTTTCGGCTTTGCTGTCCATTTCACGAGGACTTGAGTACATAATGGTTAAGCATATGCTCAATGTGCAGGATAGTTATTCAGTTCCAAAAACATCTCTACAATTTAGAAAAACTGTTTTCTGTTAGTTTATATTTTTTTTCCACATCTTTGCACCTTATCTTAATTAATCATACTATGCTATCAGCTGACTGAGAGCAGCAGTCCAGGAGATGAGCTTGCTACCTGTCACACAGGTGTGCAGACTCAGACATAAACACACATACACACACACAAACAGAGATAGAGGGAACATTGTTTTATTGTTGTTACTACTGTCATTATATATTTGGCCAAAAAAAGGGGGAAGATATCAAACATCATCCTGTGTCTTTCCACGGTGCTGACTCATTCAAAACCTGTGTCCTATTCAAAAGTACTGTTGTTTTTCTTTCATTTTTTAACTCTCCCGTTTGTCTCACTTTTATGCTGGCATCTTTTATCCTCATCTCAACGGTTTTGTTTCAGGTTGCTCTATGTCATTTTATCTTTAACCTCCTTGGTATCTTGCTGTGTTACCCCATACCAGCCAACCACTTACCCATACATATGACCTGTGCCCTCGGCAAACGCGCTGCCAGGTACTATGAGCAAAAGTTTGTTTTGTTTTCTGAACCATCGGAGAAAATCAGAATATTATATTACTAACACCTTTCAGCCTGTTCCGCTGCTTTGCTGTTTTGTACCTGCTGCTCTGCTTCCTGCTGCTCCCATCCCTCGTCTTTGCCCTCTCTATGGCTGGGTGGAAGGTAGGGGTGGGTATTGGCAAGAACCTCACGATACGATACGTATCACGATACTTTGGTCACGATACGATACGTATCACCATACTTTGGTCACGATACGATACGGATCACGGTATCACGATATTGCAATATAAATAAAGATGAAAACACAAGTACCTGTATATGTACATCAGATGATATTGATCAGAGGACAAATTGAGTCAAAACTATTTCATTCAAAACAGCCTCTCCATTTTATTAATTCCCATGAAATTTCCGGGCAGTTATATTCTCTTTGTCCAGCTCGTTGTTCTTGCTATCTCACTTAACTTTGAAGCCAAAGTGCTTCTAAACATCAACTTTAAATTGCGAAGGCGTTGTTAACTTGCCATCCATTATTATATATCGATATTTGGAGTTGAAAAATCGATATTGTATTGGACGGCAAAGTATCGCGATATATTGCCGTATCAATATTTTTGCCCACCCCAAGTGGAAGGTGACGACCGGTACTGCCGTACCAGTCTTCATGGTGATTATATTAGGTGCAACCATAAACATGCTCCAGGCACGTAGACCTGATTGTTTGCCACTTATTAGACTGCAGAACTGGGACTTTCTTCCTGTTTGGATTACCTCACTGCAACCTCTTGATGACCTCATCCCAGTATGACCCTGTTAAGCAGGCGGGGTAGAGATGAGACTTTTCAATTCAATAATTGTTTTAACTGATTAATTACATTTCTATCTGTTGCCTTCTATCTAACATTGTGATATAAACTCAACCATCAAACTTTCTGGTTGCGTTATGACACCATTTTACCTCTTCCTGGTTTGCTCTTCCTGAGAGATTGATATACACCTTGGTGTTTTGTTCCCAGGTTGGATTTGCAGGCAAATCAATGGCCCAGTAACATCAATCGAGGACATTTCTGTCAACCCTGAGAGCAAAGTCAGAAGAGTGGGAAGGAAGAGATTGATAAGAGCTTGCAGAGACAATCCAAACTGGAATAACCTGGATGTTGTGTTCTACAATTCAATCAGGAAAACAACATAAACAACACAGCAACCAGCATGTCTTCAGAGAACAATAATTCTAACTTGACTAGGCTTTAAAAAGGATGTTAAAAATTCAAACTCATTTAATCTCTGTTGGTAAAAAGTATGCAAATGCACGTATGTGTTTTACTGGCTCAGGTCTTACAGTAAATTAAACTATCATCTGTCACGTCTGCCATCTTAAACACACTGGAGGTGCTGCCTAGATACATTCCAGTTTGTAGCTCTTTTAGAGAGAGAAATGTTGAGGTATATATACAACACACAGAGAAGGTGAGTCACTCATGGAGCCGTGAGAGTTTCAAAGTTGGCACTGAGGCTCAGACGGATACAGAAAAAGAAAAAAAAAACAGACTGTGGTTTTTAGCCGTCACTTTGACAGATGGTTTAATCTCACGCACAGCAACACGTGTTGCCCATGAGAAAGTTTTGTGACAGAGTTGTGGGTTAGTTATGCGTGGTATGGTGAAGCTTTTCAATGTAAAACTCTGGGCAATGAAGTACACTGAGAGACACATGCATTTCTTTGCATGTCTTTTGCACAAATTAAACACCTCTTATTTTCAGACAGGTTTGCAATGGGCTCACAATGCAGGTAAATGAATAATATAACCATAGCATGCCTCCATACTTACATGTAGGTGCTGGAAGCATATACTTTTGAAAATGTGAAGGGGGTCCCCTTAAAAACTACTCTAGTTTGCTAGTTTGACAGATGTTGAAGATGTATCGTTCACAGGCTTTTTAAAGTAGAAGTCACAGCACGTCTACCCTGAAATGGAAACTCGCACCTCAGGTGACCTCCATCTACAGCCTCCTCTACTTTTTTATTTAGCTTTCAGCGGTCTGCAGACGTGCCTCAAAGTGCTGTGAGCTCGGGCTCTTTCTACATGGTTTTTTTGTTTGTTTGTTGTTGTTTTTTTAAATGAGCTTGTGGTTTGGCACTCTGCTTTAACTTCGATGTATGTATAGTTTTAAAGAACAAATTACAATTGTTTTCAATAATATAAGAACAAAGTCAGCATATGAAGGGCAACAACTGCATCAATTTGCGAGAGTCTATACATTTTACATGCCATTCCAGAAAAAGAAGGTTGCCGACTGTACACGCATATCCCTTTAAGACATGTGCAGAGCAGAGAATGGGTTATGAAACCTCAAGTATGCTACCAACACGATTCAGCACAGTGTTTCCATGAGCCACGCGCTATTTCATTTAATGGCGGTGAAACTAGGTTACTGCTGAATTTAAAACTGATAGAAGAGGTTCACATACAGAAACCAAGAGTGACATTATTTGTATTTGACTAATCATACAGTAGTTCTTAAAAAGAGAACATGCTAGTCTAGTGATGTCTTAAAAACCTACATGCACTATAACACAGTTTCGTAGCGCTGCTAAGATTGAGCATGTCACCACAGATCCACGAATCCAAGATGTAAACGTGAAATATGTTTTTTATTTTTGCCAAAAGTTTGAACAACCGCGTCAAAGAATATTTCATAATCTTTGTGATTTGTCATCTTTTTTTTGTCCCCTGAATTAGGGGAACTCTGTATAGTTGCTTTAGTAGCTGAAGGTAGTAGTATCTAAGTCTAAGTCTTCTAAGTCTTTCGATGTGTCCGGATACAACCCCCCAGACATTCACCAGACTCACAGGTTATGGCCCATAAAGTACATTTATGTTATAAACACAGGTATTTGGTCATAATTCTACCAATTATTAAGATGTATTCTATTCAGGAAGTGTTTTAGGATACTGGAACCTTTCATATTATGGCTAGATCATCTCACGTGACACATGATAATTAAGAATTAAGTTGATGATTATTGTCAGCATTTTTTATCTGAGTGATGTCAGGTATTGGTGTTTTGATATTCAGCACATTTATAACGAAAGAAACTTTTTTAGGTGCCATGTTGTGAACGACAGCACAGTAACCTCTTCCTTGATGATCTGCCACATAGCAAGACAACAAAAAGAGAGGACGATAAGCCAGCCCCCTGTCACTGGTACATTTACGGGTGAGCCTTAATCAACCACCAAGAAGACATCGCACCATTGTGAGACATATATTTTTATCTTATCTTGTGATTTTACAGTTTGTCGAGGGTGAAATTTATCCCCCCTGTTTTTTAGAACTGTCTTGATTATAAAAACAGATACATGCTATTCATATTGTTTACGCGAGCTTTAATTGAAACTTACTTTTCAGCATTAAACTAAGAATTAATCTGGATTTCCGTACAGTATACAGGTTAAATTAAAGTAGATATAAAATGCATCATTTTAACTTGCATTTGTGTGTTACAACAGAAAAACAATGACTTCCATCTTCATGATCTTCACTTTGGCAACAACAGCTCTGGCAAAAGGTACATTTGAGTATAGAAGTATGTTACTACAGTCAACAGTATTGTTTACAGTAATTCATGATAATCCAGAGGGCAGATAACATTACAAAGACAATTACTTAATTGAGAAATGCTGTCAATAAATCAAACTTGTTTTTTGTATAGATGTATGAAGCACGAATTCAGCAACAAAATAAAAACGCAAAATACAGATTTGTGCTCAGCTGTATTTTACATTAAGCATTGCGTGTTTTTGTTTTTCTAGGAGCTATTGAATGCAATTTCTCTGAACCTACTGGACCTCGACAGTGTTTTGGAGAAGTGGGGCAGCCGCTGATTTTTCATCTGCCAAATCCAGTAGATCCAGATATCATATTAAAAAAGGATAACAACCACCTGATTTTAAAACTTAGAGATCACAGTGTGACCGTGCATGAGGAGTATGAGTCATTCACCGATGGAATATTAAAACTGGGGAACGCTACGAAAAGACACGCTGGACATTACCTGTTGGAAGAATTCGGATCTAATGGAAATTTATTGAAACAAATCAATGTGCATCTAGAAATATTTGGTGGGTAAAAAAAAAAAAAAGATACACACTTTAGAAACGCTTTTCTCTTGCAAAAACAAAAAAAATAGGTATAAACATATACCCTGTATAACAATAAGATTTTTATGGAAACCTGTGAATATAGAACGACACACAAGAATATAGCATTAAACAGAATATTGTCATGTACAAACAGCAAAGCACGTTGTGCTTCATCTTAAAACTTTGTGTTTTACGCCTATTAATTAGCCTTATCTTTGTTAACCAAACTTGAAAAACACATATATTCATAATTATTTCCTTTTTGTTTCATTCCACAATCTCAAACTCAGATTTTCTAAGTTAAATCATAATTAATATGCACACAAAGCCCCTTTCTGATAAAAAAAAAAAAAAACATTTAGAAAAATTGAATAGTTATTAAATAGTAGTAGTTCGAACTTTTTGGGAATTGGAAAATTAGGAATTGGAATAATGATTGTGTCTGTGTGCAACTACTCCACATACCTTTAATTGTCCCCTGGGGACAAATTTTTAGTTATTCATTCATTTTTGTATTTTTTACTTTTTCACTGAACTACATGCTACTCTGTTTTTGTCTTCCAGCTTTAGTGTCAAAGCCAGCTGTTTCTCAGATCTGTTTGTCACCAGAACAGATGAACATCAGCTGCTCCTCAGAGGGAAACGAAGTCGACTTCACTCTGACCTTGGACGGTCACTTACTGCTGCAGACCAAAGGCCCCAGCCTGTCGCAGAGCAGCTGGGCAATAAATAGTCAAACTGAAGACAAATCCAGCGTTTCAAATGTCACCATCGGCTTATACGGTCAGCTGACAGGACACTTGATGTGTCGTGTTTCGAACAATGTCAGCAGAGATGAAACCATTGTTCACCTGACAAGCTGCAAAGGTAACGTATATAAAGAAAACATGTTTGCCTTCATCAGATCTTCACTGTAAAGTATTTCACTTCTTTTTCCATTTTTTTTTATTTTAAAAACATTCATCAATAACATTTAGCACAATGAATGATCAATAATTTGGTTTGATATTTGTTTCCTAGGTGTTCCTTCCTTCATTGTTGTGACTGTGGCTGTGACAGCCAGCGTTGTCACTCTCATTCTCCCCGTGCTGCTGTGTCTTCTTTTAACAACTGTTGATGAAGGTATGTGAAAATGTTCTCCTAGGTCTCCATCTGTCTCAGTAAGGACCGTGCTGACATTAAGTTAATATTGCAAAGTTGTATTAAAAAGGTAAAATAAAAAAAATAGATATATGCATTCTTGTCAGACAGCCTCCACGAAAATGCTTATGTAAAGCCTTTGAAGAAGATATGATAGGTTACCACTCCAAAACATATCTTATAATTTTTTAACTTTCTTTCAGGCAAGTTTAAAGTTGGGATTTTCTTCACAGAGGTTGTCTACAAAGTACAAAAACCAAGGGACTGACAGACCCAACTCAAACCAGAATGCAAAACAGCTGTTTCTCTAAAGCATGAATAGGCACCAGACCCCGAGTGTCACCATCACTGGACATTATCTAACCTCTCTGATAGATAACATGTGATCAGGGATCATTGTCCCTGTGTCTTGAAATAAAAAGCTGAAAATACTTTCCAGTGAAGGTTTGTTTTTTTTTTTCTGTGATTAAGGAACCTTTGACCATATCTATGTTGCACTGAGGCCTATTTTCACTGCAAACTGAATGATGATTTTCTCTTGATTCTCATGTTTTTTGCTGCTCAAAAATAACCATGCTTTCATGTGATTTTAGATTCTCTGATTTGTCTTTTAATTATATGACACTGCAGACAAGTTTTGTACAGTTAGTCAAAATGTTTTTTTCTATTTTATTTTATTTTTTTCCCTTCTTGTTATTGGTATACCATCTTTGTGTGATCGGGGATATTTGTTACCATATCTAGAGTACATTATGCTATAAACTTTGTCAAGCCGTTTCATCTCTGTTTAAGCAGAGTGCTTCCTATTGTGGATTTGGATTTTTTTTTTAAAGTCACTTTTTAAACCACGTATTTACTCTTCTTAAAGTCAACGTGCTGAAAGTGTCAACAATTACAGTAATTTGTTTGATTTGCAGACTTGTGAACCATTTTGAAACTTGATCATTATATATTTTTTCAAAAAGATTTCTTTTTAATGTATTTTTGAAAAAACATTCTGATCAAGAAACTGTTTTAGTTATACACTGTTTATAGAGAGTGGCGTCTCTTGACTTTGATTTGTAATTACTACCTGTTGTTATTGTGAATTGTGATTTGACAATAAATAGTGAAGCTCATGGTTGTATACTGTAGAAGTACATGCTGTAGGCAATGTAAGGATGATTATTCCACAAGGTGGAGCCACATTTCACAATGATCACGAAAAAAACAACACGTTAAATGTTAGGCACCTGTCTCCATTTTAGTGTGGCTGTTTAAATGTGACATACACCAACTGTGACAATATGTAATTCCCCTCAACCTACCTTATGTTAAGAGTCCAGACCAACTGTGACAGTCCACATGAGCCACACGTGAACTCTATTCTTTTAAGCAATCATGCTCCAAAGCCTCGATTGGTGCACTGTATTCTAGTTCCTACTCTAGAAACTATCATTTGCAGTAATGATTCATTTTTTGTCTTCTTTTGTTTATAGCAGAGGTAAAGTCAGTGTCTCCCGTAAGAGTTATGAGCCTGGTCGCACAATCTATTGTTAATGGTGAAGTGGATCTCTCAGCAGAATTTGACATCTGTGGGGTCAGGCAGTGTTGATTCTCCTACCAGATCATTCAGTTTACCACAGCAAAACCATAAGTCTTTCCAATTTACATACAGTACACATGCATTGGTCTGCCACTGTGGCTGTGGCTGACGCAAAGACGAAGAATGGAAATTGTTGTGGTCAACACCTTCTTCTGTTCTTGTTGTGTGGTCAACCCTAAACATGAGTTGCCTTGGTATTACTTCCTTTGAGTTTCTTCTAACAAGCGTTGTTGATGCACACTATTGTGAATAATTTTGAGTGTACAGTTTAAGAATAAATACAGTGAGGTTTCATGTTGAGAGGCAGGAAGTCCTCTCTTTATGGCATTCTTTGTGAAAATACAAACTCTCTCATCGTCTCACAGCTTTAACGCTTGCAATTTTGTTCAGTTAAGCCTTGAGTCTATACATCATTCATATGGTTAATGGCAATTTTATCTGGAAATGGCAGATTATTTTAACATAATATCTACATAAATGTAGAGAGGACCATCATCAGCAGTCATTACTCCTCTGGTCCATGACTCTAATCCAAGTTCAAAGGTTAACTGATCATTAGAAAATCCTGAAAACCCTCACCCTGATTAAAGAGACAATAAAATCGGCCATCCTTATGGCACATATCCACAGGGACCGTCGTTTCCTCGCTTCCATTCATCGTTGACATGAGCAGCTGTGCAATACATTTTAATTGCGTAGTAAAAAACTGTCAAAACAAACCATTATCAAGAAACAATGAGGAGAAATTTAACATCTGCATGGCTTACTTCTCTCTTTTTTCACGAGCTATTCTTATAATATAAGAGAAAGTTCCCAAACCAGCCACCATTTTGGCCTGGCTTGAAATCCCAAAGCAGCACGTGTATTTTCGCTTGATTTTTTGGGGTCAAGCGTCCAATGTTGGGAGTCATCCCATACCCTCAAATCAAGAGACACTGCTGTAATGTTAATTGAGTACAGGGGTGCCGCAAGGGATTTTGGGCCCCATGAAAAAAAAACTAGTTGGGCCCTTGTATAGGTTGCCCATGTCTCAAAGGGCCCTCTGTCAGTGCCGGGCCCTTGCAATCGCCCTAACCTTTCCCCCCGTGGCGGCGCCCCTGATTGAGTATCTGAAGGGTCAACAGCCAGGGGAAAAAAAACATTCTTCTGAAACTTGTCGGCACATTTTTCTTCGTAGAAGCATAGCCTAGTCAATTCGAGAAATTGCCAAGAACCTGGCTACAGACAGTTTGTGCTGTACTTTGTGGCAACCCACAGACGCATCGCTGTATCAGTGTTAGGTGTCGCGTGTGAAGTTACTGGGAAACAGAGACAACAACACACCAACCAAAAATAATTTCCGTTCAAGTAGAGGTGAATGAAGGGGATTTGTTTTCTGCTCAACATGACACTCACACAGGTTCACAGACAAGCTGGTTGCAGTAAACAGACAGAAATAAATCTAACACAATAAATGTCTACCTTTGAAGAGAAAAGTCCCAACAACTCCCAACAAACGGACTGAACCTTCAGTGTCTGCAGCGTGCACTGACAGATAATCTATACACTCTAGCTGAAACCATCTGTATAGCACCAGTTCTAATAAATGAGCATGACATTTATTGATACTTGATACTGATGATGGTTGTGCCGATATAATCCTGAATCCTATTATTTAATATTGTTGTCTCATCGTTCGACTGGAATCAGCGTGTAAGCTGGTAATCAGTGCTGTGCATGGTTGCTGCATTGTGTGACCTCTCGCCTATTTCTCAGCAAAAGTAGAGCTGAAGTCGACCTGTAGACAGTCGTATCGACATCATAGCAGCATTTTACTAATGTCTGTGTCTGTAGAATATGTTTGAGACCTTTCCTCGCTTACTCACAGGGGATAAAGGAAAATCGCATCATCGTATTAATTGATAATTATCTAAGTCACACTCCATGTAAGCAGACGTGGCGGGCAGGAGCCGCGCTGTAGCAGCAATGAGCCTGGGTGAAAACAAACACTTGAGTGTGCAGCCACCACGCACTACACAGGCATCCGGTGTGTCCAGTCCGTTACTTTCAAACGTGATTGTGTCAAGACTTCCGGTTCAAATGCAAGGCAGAAAAAAGGACGTGAAAAACTCTTTTCTTGCAGTTGTTATGGCAGCCTCCTACCGTGCATATAGAACTAGTCATCTTCAGTCAGTAGCAAATAATGCCTTATTAACAAATTAAGGCAGATTCCTAACCAACAACATCCTGGTTCACATGCTTAATAGGCCCTGGGGCAAGTGGGATTCTCCAAGCCCTGGATGACTGACTTGCTGACTCATACGAACTCAAGTCAGCAAAAGGAGTCGAACCATTATTATATAGGTGAAGTTGTTAAAATGATTTATAACAGTAGAAATGTACATTAGGCTCAACAGCCAAACGAGGGTTAAGTTTACTCACCCTCGTTTTTTCCCCTGCCTGTATTTGGGGGCCAGCCTTTATTTTTACCGCGCTTACCGTCCCGCCAGCCATTGGTTATTGTTTGAGCAAATGCGTATCGCTGCTGCCGCTGTTTGTGCCAGCCTTAAATACACTTCAGTGTGGAGTGATCTGAGCTATCCTTCCCAAGCAGCAAATCAGGTGCAAGACTGTTCAGTTCATTACATGTACCTCTATTGCATAGTGTTGCCATATGGCAACAATTACTTTATCTTCATTTTTCTAAAAAGCTATGATATAAATTTCTTGTTTTTACAGTTAGGTGTGAAAAGGGAGCTTTTACTTTGAAGTACATAACATTTATGAGGTCACATCACCAGGATATCCTGGTTGCCAGTCCCTTTTGCTCATGGACATTTGATATGTAAACATCATTGTGTGGGGCTCCCGAAGACCGTCTTTTATTTAGAATTTTGGAAAATCAAATAAAAAACTGAAATCACTATCTGAGGTAAGTAAACTTTATTTTTTTTAACATTTAATTCCGTTTTGATGTAATAGTTTTTTTGTAATATGCTAAAATACATTTGTTGCCATATGGCAACAGTATGCAAATATGGAAAATTCCTGGTGCATTCAACGTAATGGAGTCCCATTGACTTATATAGCATGAACCTACCCTAAGACTATGTTTACAACCTTTGGTTATATTTTAAAGGTAAAAACATTATATTTTTTTTATTTTGTGATTTGTAGTGTGGACCTGCAAGTATTCCTGGAGAAGGAAAAGATCCATAGTGGGCCATGAAAGCAAAAGGACGGGGAACACATGAAGAGAAGATGGCCATTCACAATGGTGTGAACCTCTTTGCTGTCAAATGGTTTGACAACCGTCCTGATACCCTCCTGAGCACATTTGTAGCAGCAAACCCCACCACACAAGTCCTTAGATGGGATAAGAAAGAGAAAGAGGTGATCCGTGTGATTCTTTGATCGCCCTCTATCGCACCAAGATCAGGTCCAAGAAATGGTACCACCGCATCGTGTTCCATATGCTCGACCTGACCCTGGTACAGGTGTGGCTTCTTTACTGGAGAGACTGCCAGTCCCAGGTGCCTGAGAAGGTCCAGCTCCCACTGTTGGACTTCAAAATCCAAGTGGCCTCATGCTTGTGCATGGAGAACAAAGTCAACAACAAGAGGAATGGGAGACCTTTACATGCTGTGGTGGTGGAGAAAAACAAAAGAGGGCCCCAAAGCTTTGTCCCACCAGATCCTGTGCGCAGAGACAGCACCGACCACTGGCCCGTGCATTCACCTGAGAAGGGCAGGTGCAAAGTGCCAGGATGCAAGGGCATCGTGAGGAGCCGCTGCTCCAAGTGCGCAGTTTTCCTCTGCTTCACTGCTGAGAGGAGCTGCTTTGTTGAC
>CAEMYA010000025.1:5700070-5722760 GCA_903131615.1 Diplodus sargus
AGTCTATGTTGTTAGTTATTTGCCCTCTATCTGACCCCTGTTAGATAAAAAAAAAAGCTGAAATGATTATCATCTGTAAAAAAGTAAAATTCTAATCACATTTGTACACATTACAAACAAAATGACCCCTCCGTTGTAGTTACTGTACCTGCATTTGCTCATACACCCAGTTGTTAAAATAGGTTACATTGCCGTAGACTCCAGGCTTGTATCTCAAAGCACATCCGATCCCCCAGCTAGTGTCCCCTGCCAGCCACCACACATTCCCTTGTTTGACCACCAGAGGCCCTCCACTGTCACCCTGCAACACACACAGGAGAAATCAGGTGAGGCTGAATCCAAATGTCGACCCTATGGACATGCTGACTGAGCCCTTCGTGGACTTTAGCCGCATACTGTACATACTGTGACATGATCGCTGTCCTCACATCATTTCCATGAGGGCAAATGCCTGCAAGCTGCTATTCTGTTTACTTCTATAGCCTAAACTTCTACTTACTTATGTCTGTTCACGTTAATTATTTCTTGCCTGCATGTTTCATGTAATGCTTTAATAAAGTAATTGTTTGACACATTCATAAAAAGTTATTTTTTTTCTTTTGTCTAGCATTTGGAAAAACTATGTCACATCTGTATTGCAATGAATTCTGGGAAATTACATCAGTGAGGTCTAATGAAGTCTCCATCAAGCCTCAGCACAACCGCAAGGCTTTGAGAAAATGTACATAGTGGCCAATCAGTGTAATTACAACGTCATGGAATGCACAGAGGCTCAAAACTATTTTTCCCATAAGCTTACATTGTGAAAGAAGATGCTGTACAATGGTGGCTACATGTTTGTGAGCATCACAACTCCCACAAAGAGAATTGTTTCACATGATAATCAAATCCATTTGGTCTGAAAGTCACGTTTTTGGGGGCCCACAATGCATATGCCCGAGAAGTAGAACTTTTTTTTGGGTCATACTTCATAGGAATGAATGGATCCAGATCTCATTATCCATCGTCTTCATTCGAGGCGGACTCTCTGTAAGTCTGAAGAAAGCCCGCTTGAGGCCCACTGTGGACTGGATGTGGATGAATTGTGGGTTTGGATAGCCCTCAGCATATCGACATGCACACATCCCAGTTACATGCCCGCAAGGTCCACAAGAGAGGTGAAGTCCAGGCATTCAGGAGTAGCCTTAGAGTGTGTGTTTCTGATATAGGTTTCTTTCTGAGACAAATTCCAGACTAAATGACCCTCACCCAGAAACGGCATGTCCAACTGGGAACAAGAACCATGTGATTAATTGGGAAAAAGCTAATCTGTGGGTCAGGGGTCAAGGTTTGGATAGGGGAGTGGAACCAGATAAACACCTAAACGACATGAGAGGGATGGACCCTTCCCCAGTAGCCTTTCCCTCCCTAGCCCAGGCGGGGTGATTCCAATATCCATAATGGCTTTGTGGTCGGTGATCATAGTCCACAGGGATGACCATGTTTCTTTCCCTGGTGTACAACTTTGCAACTGTGTGTGTGTGTGTGTGTGTGTGTGTGTGTGTCTTTGTGTGTGTGTGAGCATGACGACAGGGAGAAAAGACTAACCTGACATGAGTCGACTCCTCCCTGCAGCTTGCCAGCACAGATCATGGTCTCTGTGATCTCTCCGTCTAACACCTGAGGGCTGTTGCACGTCTCTCTGCTGTAGATGGTCACTTGGGCCTGATTGAGCGTGTCAGGGGATGATCCTGAGTGAAAAATTAATGGTTGTACATCCACAGTTAGCTCAGTGAAGCATTAAAAAGCACAGTCTCTCAACTTGTACTTTAGACCTTAAAAAGCAGGTGACCCCCGAAACAGTTTAACAAATAATCTACAGGGAGGAATGAGGGGTACGTGCTCAGTAAGCATGGCAGATATTTTAGACCCTCACCAGATGAGCGCAAGGCTCCCCATCCTGTAATCCAGGCTTGGTGTCCAGCAGACAGATCCACTCCAAAGTTAGGAAGACACACAGGCTTCACTGTTCCTGAGACATAAACATGTATGTTACTCTCAGTGCAGAAGTGACACTGACAGCATATAATCATGCAATTGATGAAATATAAATGTTACTGCTAAGTAATTACCTGTGTATGTCAAAGGCTCTTCGAGCTTTAGAAGAGCGATGTCATTGTTATTAGTGTCTGTGTCAAATCCCTTATGACTTATAATTTTGGCAACACTTGTGCCAGAGAAAGGGTTAAATGCTGACAAGCGCACATTGCCGGCGTATACCATCCACATTGTTGGGTCAGAGTACCTGCCAGGAGATGAAACAGTGAAACACAGTGAATGGCTATCAAAAGCGAGTGAAAAATAGTCTACATGGGTCCAAAATGAAAATTCAACAAGTACCTAGCTGCTTCAGTTGTTTAGGAGAATGCTGTGAGTGTGAATTTTTTGTGGACTACTAAACTTTACCTGACTTCCCATCAGCACTGGGGTGAGTAGATAATGACTGAATTCTCATTTTTGTGTGAACTTATCCTTTAGTGGTAAAGACTAAGTACTCACCTTTGGAAGCAGTGTGCAGCAGATAGGATCCACTGACGGCTGATAATCGAGCCTCCACAAACGTGTTGACCTTGAATTTGGAGACTGACCTGCCACGGCCAGGCCCCATTCACTGCTTCCGTACCGCCCACGATACGAGTGCTGGGGGCTGCCGAACTTTCTCCGCATTCTGATGATGGAAGAAAAGAGAATCTCCTTTTCATGACGGCACTGCACATATCTCTTAAAATCATACATATTTTCAGTGGTGTACTTGTGTCCCAACCAGCAGCTTACCAATACAACGAAGTTTGACCGCTCTGGCAAAGCAAACTAAGCTGTAAAAGAAAAAGATGAGGAAAAAAGGCATTCGGGGTAAATGAGAAATGAGATTGACTCAGATGTGTGTGCGAATGCAGTCACTGCTGTACTGTGTATAACGAGGTAATCCAGTGATACGGTAGGTGGGCTGCCCTACCTGTGAGTGAGCTGTGACTGTATGTCTGATCCATGACTAATTCCCTCCTTTAACTTCAGGTATCCCTTCGAGGCAATAGAACCTGCATCGGCTTCACTATAGGACACGTAATCCTGCCTGTTGGATGGACAGACATGCAAAACAGAGAGGTCACTGCAATATACCGTACGCCAGCGGGACTGAATCTCTAAAAAAAGGTCGGGTATCAGCCAGCAAATGATGTTAACGTTTCTGCAAAACAAGGATACAATGAAATGTATGTGTCATATGTGTCATATTGACATTTCTACAAAGAGTGTTATATCACGTTCGCTTTACATGTATATAAGCTACATCCAAGCGGCAAGGCTGCCATGCCAGTGACCACAATCTCAATATTTGCCAAAGTGCCAAACCACTGGATATTTTCTAAGAAGACCTCGGGACAATTCCTAGCCGTGTTTGTGGCAACAAAGAGCAGATGTTTTGGACAAATGTTGGGACATCAGTCGTGTGTGGGGACAAAATCAGGTACTTCAGGCCGAAACATTGAGAAAAAGGTGAAATAATTTATAATAACTATTAATCATCATAATTGTGACCAGAAAATAAGCACATCGTTGTCACATCATAAAATTGACAACTGAACCTGAAGAAACAGATAGTTGTAAAAACATGTCCATGTTTTGCAGAAAAGTATGTCGACATTTATTCTGCTGATTGAGTTGCAGTCAACCATTAAGTGTCCTCCCTGATTACAGCTGGGTTAGTTTTTTATGTATGCAAATCTGCATCAATTAAGAAAAATAATATATTTTAATAATTAATTAGTTTCTCAGTTCAAGCAATCTATCTATTAAGTACCCCCTAAACTACATATGAGTTGTGGGACTCCCAGGTTTACTTAATGTTCCTGCTAATCTTTAATTTATCTCAGCTTTTCAATAAATTTAAGCAACATAGTCTACATGCTATTTTAGAGGCTTTGACTCTGAACATAATAAAATTACAGGGAATACACTGTATACCTCTTGGTATCAGTAAAAATATAAGCTCCAGCTTTTAGAAAACCCATTGATCATCCTGTATGTTTCAACATTTATACAGCTGTAAGAAAACAGTAGGGGATGAACAATTGTCTATTTGATGCATCTGCAGTGATGTTGATCCACATCATTTCGATTTACCACAGAGTGAGAAAATCTGCATCTGGAGCCAGCTGTTGTGACTGACTGAGTTTTGTCTGGTCTTTCTATTAGATTCAAACCTTTTCTTTTTTTCAGGTTGCTGTTTGAGTGTTTGTTTAGGCAACAAATATACCTGGTCAGGTTTAAGCAACAAAACACTTGGTTAGATTTAGGCAACAACACACTTGGTTAGGGTTAGGCAAACATGGTTTGGGTTAAAATAGATCCTTTCACAATGTTCTCCCATTTGTGTATTTTTCCAATCTTTTTCTCAGAGTTGCAAATCTATGACATGACCAAACATAGCTGGTCAGTTGCAATGATGGTGCTCAGCCACATTTCTTATGATGTTCCAGGAACAACACCAACATTGTGCAGTGAACGGTAGTGAAGAAGACAATCAGTACCTGCTGTATCCCATTTGCTCACACACAGCTCTCCCATAGTTGTTGTCCCAATTCTCAGCACACACTGGCATCCACCTCTGGCTGTCACCTGAGTAACTTTCCAGGATGAAGTTGGTCCCATGGAGGCGGACTGTGGAACAGAGAAAACATTGCTACACAGCCACCATGCCGCTCAATGATGTGATGTACAAAGGCACATTCACATGTTTGGAAGACTGGGGGCTGATGTGAATGTCTTACAGCACTGAGCTTCATCCTCTCCGTGAGTACAGTCCGTAACGCCGTCACACCACTGGGAGGGGCTGAGACACTTCCCACCTCTCCTGCACGACTTCCCCAGTAAACACTGGTAGTATACTGCAAACATACACATACATCCAGCATACGGCACACATACGAGAGCACACAGGATCAGCAAACTAAATTGATGTAATGACAAAAATAATTGTATGATGCTACAAAGATTCTCAACCTCACTTACAGAAGTACCAGAGCAAGAGTCCGATAACTGCCAGTATAGCAAGCACGAACAGGGACACACACACTATGTAAGTCCAGGGGCATTTCTTTTTTCCTGCAAGGCAACACAACAATAAGTCATTCATATAGCTGGATTACATCTACATGCATGGCCTTGGTAAACTAGGTTATGTAAAACTAAAATGCATATTGCTTGTTGTTCAAGATTTACATAGTATCATACAGGCAAATATCAGGCTTGGCATGGGCAGTATGATATTCTATTGCAGACAAAACAACAAACTAAATACACTGTCGAGGTAAAACATAGCAGAGAACTAGCATCATGTTTATCAAGAATTTAAATCTTAATGGTCTTTTACATTTGTCTCACCACAGATTTACAGTTAATTTAAACCTTTTAAACTATTCCATGTTTGTCATAAGCATAATCTCTAATGTGAAAGTTCATTTTTGAAAACAAATGTTCTGTTTACAAATAACGATAAGGCACGCCATATCATATGTTTTTAGGATCAAATTAGCTTTACCAATTCAACAAATCAAACACTTGACACACACACGTGTCAAAATGATGTACTTGACTTTATCACAGGGGATGATCCACTGAAAAACAGTAAACCATAAGGTATGACTGCTATTCTTACCCCAGTCATTTCCATACAACCCCATTCAAGGTGCTGTGTATTAGGTCACCAATAAAGTCATAATGTGCTCGAAACATGGCTATAATGGGGAATGAAGTGGAGGCTTAAAATTAGTTTTCTCTCAAATGATTTACTCGTTTTCCACCCGTTTCTGCTGACATTTGAATCTCTGTGGTAAATTAATTGTGTATGCCAGTGAGTAGTATATCAGCAGTTTAAAGCAAGGCTGTGCAACCTTTTCTGAAGAACTGGATTAACAGTACTAACAGTGAAAAAAATAATTTGCCTAAAACAATGACTCAATGTAAATATCTGTCTAGATCTATTACATAACTTCAATGTAGAAGGTCACATTTAATGCAAAGTTAAATGTTGAGTCAGTGTGTATAAATTAGATGTGTGATTTATTACAGGAGACATAACTCATTCGAAATGCAATACTATAATGTAGAAAAATTGAATAATTAACCCTTGAAAAATTACGTTGAAGAAGAAGTTCCCCTTAACTTTATATGAAATAAATGAATGCAAGGTTTATGAATAAGTCTGCATTAATGTGATTTAAGTTAATCGGACTAAGTTCATACATTTATACACGATGACTCAACATGACCGATTAAAGTGGTACTTCACATTGAAGACTTACAATTAGATGGAAAATGTACATGTACTTATAATAATTATTCTCCGTTTCAGGCAAATTACTTTTTGAGTTAACATAGTAAATTGTAAAAGAGTAGCACAGTAACAGCAGCACAGCTACAGTAAAGTCACTGAGGGAACGCACTCTTGTGTAAGCACACAGCAATATCCGTGAAATGTTTTCTAACATTTGCTTAAATAAACTGTGAGTCATGCTCGGCCAAATAAGACTGCTGCAACAAAACATCAGACTGTATTTAATCTGACCAAGTTCACTTGGTTTACTCCTCATGAATACCTTTCATTTGTAAGAGGAAGAATATTTTATTTATTTCCAAAGTTTCGTAGTCAAGCAAGACTCACTTTCCAAAGTAAATGTTAGAATGATTTTGTGAAACCAGATGTTTCCGTTCATAGGACTGTATATTTCCTTGCGGCTGACTGGAAGTCAATGTTTACCCACCTCTTTATTCCACACAGTATCACCTATCAACAGGGTGGTGACAACACGTTCGTCAAATATTACTGTACCTTTCTTTTGTTCTGTGTTATTTGGTGTTTCAGGAGTTGTGGTCTCGTGGGTGTTGATGGTTTGGGGAAGGACAGCAACATAGCTGGGGGTCTCCTGTGGGATGTAACGGTATACATCCTGTGTTTGGGAGTATGGAGGGGGTCTTCCTTCCTCATGCTGAAACCCTGCGTTGTCATAGATGGGACCATTTGTCTGGAACTATAGCAAAGAGAGGAATTAGTGTTGTAAAAAGTACCAAAAACTCATACTTGTGTAAAAAGTATAAAAGTCTTTAAGTGTTGGATATTAAATGTACTTAAAATGCATTACGGGATTATTATTTTTCATACTCAACAAGCAATCAACATTTTGTGTTAGTTTTTTTTCTTTTAATATATCATTCTGAAGTAAATTCTGATTTCACAGTGTTATGGCTGTAGAAAAAATGACATCATCGGCATGTAGATTGGTTCCCAAATAAAACGTGCTATTACTATGCTATTCAACCTGCCCACAAGCTGGATTTTCCCCGCAAAAAATAAAATACAGCACAAAGGAAGCGTTTCTGCTATCACGCATGCAAAACAGGAAGAGACATCGTTGTCCACAGTCACTATCTGCAGGTAATAGTTGAGAAGCTGGAATTAGCTGTGGAAACTCTACACTGCAAAAGAAATAGAACCCCACTGATGGAGGAGGCAAAGAGGGTGAAGCGGGAGAGTGATGTCAACGGAAGTACGACAAGAGTGAATGGACTGGCATTCATTCGGTTGAGAGAGCCCGCCGGTGTTGTGTCAAAGTCTGCTGCCCTGCTGATGTGTGCCTCCCTTTTTTACCAGAACTTGAGACAGTTCAAAACTGTCATTCTTTCTACCAGATCTGAAAGAAACAAAACCTGCCAGCTAATTTCTACAACCAGGTGTCCTTCTCTGCCTTTTTTACCGAACTGACAACAGAGTTTCACTAGCCAGGCTGTTAGAGGTAGCCATGTTGCTAACGCTGCGCAACAAAAGGAATACCACAGGGAAACTCTAGGAGGCGGGGAAGTTGAAAAGTTGTCTGTTTCCACTTAAGATATGTATGTAAAAACATGTATATACTGTATACTATCAATTATTGACTTGGCTGTTAATTAAGTTATATGGAGTTAAAAGTACAGTAGTTGATCCAAAATGCAGAGGTATAAAGAGGTACAAAAAATGGAAAAGTCAACCTCAATATTATACTGAAGTACAGCTGTTGAGTAAATATACTTAGATTCATTCCATCCCTGATAGGAATGAAGACACGTTCAATAGATAACATGAGCTAAACTACTCAAATAAAGTATTAACTACATGTATTAGCATATGTGGTAAGCAGAAACTGAACTTACCTGATTATTATTCATGCTGAAACTGGTTCCACTGCCTGAGGAGATAGACCGACAAACAACGGAAAGGGATTATACAGGTTTTTTTTAAAAATTATTATCAAGATAAAAAAAGTACTGCTCACAAGTTAAGTTTATGATATACTGTATGAAGGATTGATTAAAGCAATATTCATAAATAGATTCTTTTAAAAAATGACTCAGCAACTCGTTCATTAAAATGTACAAGAAGACAAAAAAAACTACCATGACACAGTTGCCTCATACACATGAGAAGCACTCCGACCAAACACAGAGAATTTGTAGATCACAAGCTCTTTTGATTGTTCCACATTTCAGAAGTTCAACACACACAAAAAATGCTTACACATTACCTAAGTAGGCTGACTTACTTTGGTTTTACAAAAACACTGATCCACATTTGTCACTAGATTTCCACCAACCTTGAAATTCCCACAAATCACCTCAGCGCTCTGGTTGTGTCCGTCCTTCCACTCCCCGTTTCTCTCTGTTTCTCACGTTCATGCAATCCCTCCATGTCATCAACAGCCGTGGCCACACCTTTTCCACGGCTGTGTGCCACTTGCTTTAACTTGGCATGGACAAACATGAGTTATTGACAATACTCATTATCCCCTGTTTACAGCCAGGATTTCAGATAAGGTGAATGAAGTGAAAACAGTGAGTCCAGGGCTGCATCGATCCAGCCATCCACTGATTTGTGATAGGGGACACTTAACTTAGGAATTCAATTCAGCAGTGTAACATATGTGTACTGTTATTAATATGCATCATTGATCTATCTATTTTAGACATCTGCACAAGTGTGATCTAGTAAAAATCTTTTTTTCTTTGTGAAACCTTGCAGACTTCCTCTTCAAATTGTAGACATTCAAAAACAACACTTCTGTATCACTGCACAAAAAACACATCAGCATAAATGTACCATTGATAAAGGGTTCATTTTCTTGTAATTTCTTAACCCCACCTGTTACAATCATGTGACTCAGAAGGAATGAGAGGAGTCAACAGGTGGTAAGTGGTTTCTGTTAGTTTCACATACCAAAAACCCTTTCATTCAGACAGTTTTATAGGATAAAAAAAGGTTTACGTCAAAGGAAAAGGCATAATAGACTCGGGTCTTAGATTATGTATGCCATTGTTTGTCTTCCTGAAGAGAAGGACCTGCCGTGTCCAATCAGTAACGTTCAAACAAATGGGCAAGTGGGCTTGAAAAAATACTGACGGTTAAAGGACTTTTAAACCCTGTTAATATTTAACCCAATGTTTGACCATGTTAACCGGCAGGAAAAAAGAGGGAATGAAAGAGGAGAGTCACCCAGTAAGAGACTGCATGGAACATTATGCCCTCCTGAGTCACATCAGCCTAACCTTTGTATAACATGATTCAACTTTTACACCGTTTTAACGATGTTAAATGACTTAGTGGACAAACCAAAGACATGTCCCGGCATGGAATGCACTGACTGATAATCAACCCTGTTTTCAGGTGTGTCACTAGATTTCCCATCTCTTCAATATGAAACAACATGATCTACTCAGTCCCATGCTGATGGAAAGTCAGGTGAAGGTTCACAGGAAAACAGCAACTGAGGTAGATGGGGACTTAAGAGAACATCACTAAATAAAATGGATCCAATATTATCAAATCAATTTTGGATCTTGGGGGCTGCTGCAGACTTGGATTACACAGGGTGAGCTGTATGGAGCCATCTTCATTTTGTTTTTTAAGTAGTTTTTTTTACATTTTAAAACCTGATCTACTTCAGTAGGTTAGGAGAATGCTGCAACACCGTTTTTCTGTGAAGCTCCAGAAATGTTTTGTGGACTACAAAACAAAAAAAAAAAAAAAAAACAACCCTATAAAAGTAACAAATATTATTGGTGTGTCTCTATTATTTTAAAGGGTCATTTAGGGTTTGAAAGTCTCATCTCGGCCCTGTCTTGTTCTCTGATGTCGAGGACTGGATTTTATTTCTAAACCAGTCACGACCATGACTGCAGGGATATGATTGTATAATATCATTGTTTGACATGTTCTCAATGATGGTGTCTATGAGATGAGTCAACTAGAAAACCTGATGCTTGAATGAAAACTTTTATTGTATTAGGTGTATGGTAAATGATGGAATAGAAGTGTTGATAAAGTTAGTTCAGCCCCTATTGTCATATATTGTATTTGTTGCTCAGAAAAGAAAGACAATTCAATCAATCAGTTGTGACAAAGATATGTAACAAAGTTTCACAATATCCTTATTGTTTAAAATGATATCAAAGCATTGAAACAGTGAACTTCACTGCAAATTTAAGAATTAAAAATCACCCCAAGCATATTGCTCTGCGTCATACTATACAACCAAAAAGTTTCATATCGGCCGATATCGGAAAACATATCCACTGATGCTACTAACCAATACATGAACATGCAACATGAACGACTGTTCTTAAAATTACAAGGGAAATTGCAGCATCTACTGGCCAACTTGGAAAGTACAGTGACTGTTACAGTAATCTGTACCTGCTGTAAAACTTGCATTGCTGTCCGTCAGCGAAACCGTTAGTGACCATCAACTCCATAGTCAAGAACCAATCAATTACACCACACTTGTTTCGTAAAAACTATTTATTCAACCCTTCACTTCAGATCAAATATTACCCCCCCCTTTTTTTTTTTTTTTTTACAGAAAAAGGTTTGATCAAACAAAGGAGTGTTTCAATCACTGGAGTCATGAGGTCATGTGAGTAGATTTCTACTTTGCTGTTTGAGTAAGGCCACTGTCATGTAAGTTGAAACAGATTCTTCACAGTAACCATTTGGAGCCAACAAGTAGTGAACACAAATCAACTTAGAGTGTCGAGAAGAGAGAAGCTTCCCATCGAGCTGCCTACAGTTTCTGGATCAGGATAGATGAAGCTCCACCACCTCCATTGCAGATGCCTGCCAGCCCGTACTGGCCGGACTTCAGGTTGTGCACCATGTGCCCCACGATTCTCGCTCCGGACATCCTGACAGGAGAAGACAAAGAAAATATAAATACAAAGTAATAGATAATATTTTCGTACATAAATTAGTATTTTGCCAAATCCAGTTATTTAACTTTTTTCTAAAAATGATGCTACCGAATACATATTTTCAGGGACAGTGCACAGGAAGAGATACATTTGATGTTTTCTGCAGTGCCTTTAGTTTTGTTTGGAACAAATAAAGCTCCACAAAGCACCTCACCTGTCCTCAGTGATGCAGAAGCTGATTTTCGTGGCTGCCAAGTGGTCGCTATTCATGAGTATCAGGGCCACTTAAACATATGGGCTGCAAGTCTGAAATGACTTTCACTTTGGCTAGCTTCCTCAGTTCGAATCCATTCAATAAATTTACATCTGAAACTCCCACTACAGCTTTCCTATCTCGTAACCCTCAGTAGTCCAATCAAAATATCGATATATCTACATATATCAATTTTGAATATTTGACATAGTTTCAGTACGCATTTGAATATTTCAGATGTAAATGAACTTTTCTGAGCTTTTCTGCTTAACACACAAACCTTTTTGTATTCTACTTCAAGTTAAAATTCAAAACAGATGATTGCACTCAATGTTGTGTCAATTCTTCCATATGTTACGGAATTCATTACAATCCAGTAACATGACAACACTAATCCCCCATACCTGTTTTTTTGTTCGAAAGTATGCATTTTATTACTTATAATTTTTACATTATTGATTTTATTACGATGATTATTATTTGTTTTTAGGGTACTTTTTTTCTGTTTCTTTTACTCCTTCTTTTGCTTGTTACGGTCAGGTTTGTTTTTTCTTTAAATGTTGACTTATGCTGACTCATGCATCTACATACATAATGAAAAGTCATTAAAGAAGTTAAATAATTTAAAAAAAAGAAAGTATGCTAAAAAGGAAATGCTGAGAGGCACAGAAAGGTGTTGGTCAGTGAAGGCTTCCCATAGGCAAATAATCATAAACTGGCCATAAACTGGGCATAAACTAACTATAAAAATTAGGAGCCATAATTCAAGATCTGTTCAAAGTCCATAAGATGATTGAAATCTGTAAAGTAACACAAATAAAGCAATGTTTCTCATAACCGGAAACTACTTCCTTGAAAGGTTAAAGCAAGTGACAGCAGTTAAAAAAATTCAGTCAGAACTCCTCCTTGCGTCTGTCAGAGTCGCTCTCAGCTACTTACCCAATGGGGTGTCCCAGTGACACAGCTCCCCCATTGACGTTGACTTTTGCAGGGTCAATGTCCAACATCTTGATGTTGGCCAGCACAACCACGCTGAAGGCCTCATTGATCTCCCACATGGTAATATCCTCCTTTTTCAGTCCCGCTGCATCCAGGACCTGACAGACACACACCGAGGAAATGTTTTCAGAACTGCAACCATAAACTATATATGTGTGGTTCAAAATAAACCACAGATTTTCACATTTTGCTGACGTCTCTTTCAGCCTTTTGGGCTGGCTTCATTCTGAGCCGGCACTGACCACCACTTCCACCAATTTAATTGATAAATGTCAGGAGTGGCAGATCATATCAGCTGTCAATAATTAATATTATTTCTGTAAGTAATAAAGTTGTGAGTAATCGATCAAAGCCCAACATTGAACTTGGCCGTTGTTGGTTTAATGGGCCACAGTCCATCCCTCTACTCTGCCAACAGAGTGATACATCCTCTCTCAATAAGACCGCTTCACATCAGTTTCTCAGTTGGGAAATTCTAACCAATTACATGCCCATACTCACTTTTGGTACGGCAAATGCAGGGGCAATGGGGAAATCAATGGGTGCAACAGCAGCATCAGCAAAAGCTATGAAAAAACAAAAAGAAAAAATATAGCACATTTATCAGACAAGCTATGTCAATTGTGAAAAGCTTTTAAATACACAATTTTTTCGATGATTTGGTAACAAAAATCTAGTCAAAATAAAAAGTCCATAAGAATGCCTTACAAGCTCACAGCTCATTGAGAAATCTGTCACACTGAAACATCCAAGATTGTTTCATCCATTCTTAATTTTTCTGTTTTAGCCTGATAATGGCTTTTACACTGCACCTGTTCCCTGTGACTTTATAGGAGTGCAGTATTCTTTTGTTATAATTGCCAAAACATAAATCTAACATAGCCAAAAAAAATACTACTGCAACTACAACTAGAATAATTGTTTCATATACTTTTCATTTGTATCGCTGTCATGTTTTAAAATTAAATTTCAGTTAAGTTAGACGTAAGCACAGTGTAGCCTGTGTGCGTGTTTTTGTAAAGCTTACAAACAATTCTGGCCAGTGGAGTGACATTGAGTCTCTTTGCAGCATCTGCTGTCATTAAAACAAGCGCTGCTGCTCCATCATTCAGCGTGCTGGCATTGGCTGCCGTCACCGTTCCTAAACAGAAAAAAAAAAGCAAGTGACCATTACAACAAAATATGTTTAAATATAGATTTATGTATGATGCATGGATGTTTTACTCTAATTAGAAAAAAAGTGGCTTAATGTAATCGCCATGATTAATTATTTAATATATGTAAAGGCAGCTACATCATTACCATTCTCTTTTTGGAAAACTGCCCTCAGTTTGGGAACTTTGCTGAAGTCGACCCGTCTCCACTCCTCATCCTCAGACACGACCAAGTCAGGTTTACCTACAAAATCACAACAACATCTCATATGTTGTGCTATGTAAAGCAAATGAACAAGGTCACTGACCCATGAGCAATCTTCTCTACCTCTCTGGGGAATGCTAACAGGTACGATCTCCTTAGCCAGGATGCCGGACTCGTATGCTGCTTTGCTGCGGCTGTATGAGCCGATGGCGTAGGTGTCCTGCTCCTCTCTGGTGATGCTGCTGTTCTTGGCTGTGTTCTCTGCACAGTTCCCCTGTTAAAGACAGAAGACAAGGTCAAATATGAGACTGATGAAATGACAAGAAGATATTTATAGGTCCAATGCATGAAAATACATATTACAAAATGCACATTCCGTTTCACACACACACTACTGCAGCACTTATGTTGTGTGTGTTTAGGATGTGTGTGTCATATGTAAAACTTTCATTTCAAAATCTTTTCTCGCAGTTTAATACAAAAATAAATAAATTTAAAAAAAAAACATACCACCATTTACACCACTTACTCATGTTGTAAAATAAAAAAATAAAAAAATGCTACTTTTAGAAATATCAGAAGAATATTTCCTTACGGAGAGTTTTGAAAAATGCTTCCTAAATCAATAAAAAGAAATAATAAAAATACAATGTATTTTCTAAACCTATACCTTTATTATGTTGGATTGGTCTCCATGATCAGGTTCTGCACTGGGTCAAACCCCAATTCTTTCAAAAGAAAAACTTAAAATGTCATTTTACTAAGAATTAAATCCTGACCGTCAGCTTTTCAAAAATGTCCAAATGCACTCAGATTTAATCTCTACTAATAGAATCATGTAAATATACAAGATATATATATGTATATACACAGCTAACATTCAAAACAGGCAGTTGATAATTACCATGTGGAATTTGTTGTAGACATCAGTGAGACCATCCTTGACGATGAGGTCTTCCATCCTCACTCCTCCGTAGGCTGGAGTCTCTCTGGTCATCACATACGGTACGTTGGACATGCTCTCCATGCCTCCGGCCACCATCACATCCTAAAATCACACAAAGACAGCCATCCATTTATCTGTACTGACAACTATAGTATATTGTTTGTCTGACACTTAAAGGTCACTTTTTGTATAGCTTATTGCATTTTACAGGATTTAGACCATATTCACAAGGCTGCCATTTTCCTCAGACATAGGGCTCAGGGTTTGAAGCTCAAATGTCATACTGCTTCCTTCCAGGTTGCAAGTTGGTAAAACATGTTCAGATTCCCCAAGTTTACACGTTTCACCGCTTCCTGATTATCCATTGTCTTATCAGTTGATAATGAAATATGGAGTGACATTCGACCATATTTCAAGGTAAAACAGTATATTTGATGACCCATTCACTTCAGTTAGATAACAACTAATTGTCAACCACTTTCTAGTGAACAGTACGTCAGTGTGTGAATTCCGGGAACGTACAATCTGAATTTTCACTGTTGACAAAAGGTATGCTAACCATCTTTATGCCTATGATTCCATGGTACATTGTATTGCAGACTCTGTAAAACTAGCCACTGAGAACCTGCAGCGATCTTTTTACGCTCTTCAGAGTGCACTTAACAGTTTGTAAAACCCACTTAAAAAAAAATGTGGCTTTTTCCTTCAGAATAAATCCAGCTTTCCTTTTTTCAGTGGAAAACGGATTGTTAAAACAGCTTTTCAATTTTGGATTACAGTGACATAATTTACGGACATGCTGCTGCATCCATACTTTGGCCCTTAGACTCAGTCTACCATTCAGCCGTGAGATTCATTTCCCGAGAAAGCTACAATGCTCACTGTATCTTCGCTGATAAGGTCAGAAACATTGTAATGACTGGCATTGGCTTATCTTTAAAGCCCTGACAGGAAAATCACCATCATATATTTTAATCTTTAACTCACTCCAGTGACCAACTTCTGCTTCCGGTGCCTCATGCCAGGACTAATCTTGTGAAACCTCATTGAATCTACTGCGACATGAGATAAAACTGAATTATCTTGTATCACTTGCACGCTTTATGCCTTAAATAAGAAACCGTCCACTATAGACCTGTAACTGTTTCAACTTATATTGTTGTTGTTTTGTATGTTTGCTTTTCGATTTCAATCTGGCTTGCTTTTGTTTGTTTGCTTGATGTCTCTGCTCATGCTTGGCATAACTGAAAATGAGGGCATCTCAATAAAAAGCTAAAATGAATGAAAGAATGATTTGAAAGGAAAGGAGTAAATTAACTCTAAACTATCATCACTATCACAAACTAACATCTTTTCAGTTACTGATCAATCGGGAAGCCGTGAAATGATAAAAATTTGTAAGATTCTTTAGTTTGACATGAGAAATATGTCTGATGGTGTACATAAGATTTATAGTTTCGGTCTCAAGGTCAAGTCTGTTACGACCATGTTGTAATACTGTATAAGTTGTCAGTGTATGGTAAACAGAGCTTATTTTTGCTCTTCTTTATCTTGTCAGGGATCAGATTTGTGTTATACATGATACTTATGTACAGTGTTATACATTGTCACCTTCCAACAGCATCGAGCAAACTGAAGATCAACAGTGTGTTTGATTTTTAAGTTACCTGGTGTCCACACATCAGACTCTGAGCTGCCATCATGATAGACTTCATCCCCGAGGCACAGACTTTGTTGATGGTTGTTGCTGGAGTGCCGAGGGTCAAGCCTGAAGATACAATCGGAGACATACTGTATTTGAAACACTAAACTGAAAACAAATCTCCAGCATCTCGTCATCATCACTTAGTTATGCTTTTGTGTGTCATCCCAGTACAGGAGAACTGTATCTTTGAAAATCAACAGTAAACTCTTGTGAATGATATAAACCTTACAGTCAAACACAGCTGTTATGCTTCTAATGTTTTTTTCACATTAGTTTCAAAACTTCCTGGAACTTTTTCTATTAATAATGAGACCGAAGGCCTTTCTAAACTGCTGGACACCAACCTTGCGCGTGTCAGGAGCTGCACGCTTTCCATTTTCATATCTTTAACCTTTGTCGTGCATGTATAATGTTTGGCTTTCAGATTATGAATGCATACAAAAAGCATTAGCTGCTCTCAGACAACTTTTAAGTGGAAAAGATGGCAACCCTGCTCTTTGTAACTGTTTCAATCATTCCCGATTGGTCAAAACAAACATGTGTGGTGCAGGATTCTGAAAATTCATATTTTGGTACTATCCAATATGCAGAATGAGGGTGAAAATACTGTATACCAGTGTGGTCATACCTGCTCCCAACAAGGCTTGTCTTGTGGGGGCCTGTCCTTCTCCCGCCTGTAGCACATTGCCCATGTAGACTTCCTTTACCTCTTCAGGGGCGATTCCTAAAACACAAGAAAAACATCAAGACAACTCGCTAAACATACACATCCATCCACCACTCAAGTGAAACAGAGAGCGGGAAATGAGTTTGCATCAAGCCCTAAATGGAGGGAAATAGTCTTCTCGAAACAAAGTGAACCATCCGAACACACCTGCTTTGTCGATGGCTCCCTTGATGGCAATAGAGCCCAGTTTGGTGGCTGGTACTGCTGCCAGGCTGCCTCTGAAGGAGCCCATTGGAGTGCGGACGGCGCTGACAATGACGACTTCCTGAAACAATGCATTTTCAAAATAAAATAAAAAAGTCTGCATTATAGCGTGCAGTCCCAACGTTTCACTGTGCTAACAATATGAAATTGCAGTTTCTGTAGTGTACTTACATTGAGCGAAGGGCGAGATGTGTATGTTCTTGACAGGTACTTGTGAGCCTACAGTGGCAGGATAATGATGTGAACAGTTCATCTTCCATACATGACAGACACAATGTTTCCACCTGAAGCCCCTTAAAATCAGTCTGGGCTCTTACCAATCGACTTCTAGGTTAGTGGAGCAGCGTTAGCAACACGCTAGCTAACGTTATGCTACCAAGAAGGGCAGACAGAAGGGTACCAGCCTGGTGACGACATATGGACTAATATTGTTAGTTATGGCAGCCAGGTGCCGTTCCATATATTCGTATACCTTTGCCCCGTAAACATGACCGTTTTCAGGTTTGCATTTACAGTTAAAGCTAGATGTTGTTGTCGCTCTTATCGTTTCTCCTCAGTTACTCTGTTTAAGAGCAGACCTTGCTGTTGCACCCCTCAGTCAGTGATATAACACATCCTCACTAAAGCACCCGGGTCACCTGCAGCCGTTGTCACATATATTCAGGCTGCACTTTGGTCAAGGACGCTACGCAGACACAATACGGTTAGCTGAGCTGCTCCAAGTTAACCCAGGCCCCTCTGTTTACAACTACAATGCTATAGCTAGCCTTCCGATGCAATAACAACAACAGACAACCCTTAACTGACTGTGTTTCACACGCTCTCACTTACCAGGCGTTTACAGATTTGTGCGTGCATGTTTAAGAGTCCACTTGATGACATTTTGGACTGGGACACAGGGCTGACTCAGTGGCTGGGAACTGCTTCACCTTCAGCCATGCAACGGAGGGATAAATACATTAGCCAATCACAGCGAGAGGTGTGTTTCCCCCTACGTCATCGTTGGCTGTGCGTTATGGTTGTTGTAGTTTTACCAATGAACTCATGATATAATCGATTACATAAACTGCACTAGACATTTAACTTCGAACTGTAAGCTCGTATACACATCTAGACATGAGACAACTATTTAGTACACGTTCATAAATTCATTTTTAATTAATATTTTGAAATAGATAATTCAACTAGACACTGGTGTTTTGCTTCAATGACGGCTCCTGTTAGAATGAAGAAATCAAAATCTGCACCCTCAGATTGGTGAATGACTGTGCACATTGTTTTTTTTGTTTTTTTTTTTACTTCAACACACACATTCTCTTGGACATGATAAAGACGCATTTAAAATCATTCTTTTTTTCATTTTCACTCTTTGAAATGATGCATGTAAGAAAAAAAAAACTTTGATAATAGCCGTTGCATACAGGTCGGTTATCCTTATTATTATTTTCAAATAATGTATTTCTCTGCAGAGTTCGAGAGAAAACTGAAATTCCAGGCCTGAAACTGGTGGTCTGTAACTGCTGGTAGTGCATGTCTGTGGTAGATAAGTTTGGCTGGGTCTGGTATTTTGCATATTTCTTCAATGACAGTTCCTGTTGTTGTGAAAAAATCGAAATATGCACCCACATTTCCATTACATCTATTCTAGTGCATTCTTATGTGCAAACACGGGCATGACGAAGAAAAAAACCCTAGGTTAGATTATTTTGATGTAAGTTTTATTAAAACATGTTTTATTGAAGCATGCAAGAAAAAAAAATTGACAACAGTTGTCTCCTACATGATTATTATGCATTCATTTTTCAGATAGTATATTTCTATGCAGAAGTCTACAGAAAAAAGCCCCCAGAGATCCACAGGATTAGTTATAAGAACACACCGCTGCTATTACTGTGTGCTCACAGTTGTGTGCACGTGCTTAATGTGTGTCATTTCTTGCTCATTTGCAATCCATCCATGCGTAGTTCAGCAGAGTGCGCATTGCTTTTCTACGCTGGTAGTGGTACTCTGTCTGCCTGGATCCAAAGGTGAAGTAAAGGTAACCTGGAAAATAGGTTGCACCGCTGTTATCACCTCAAACAGGAACCTATAATGTCACTGCAGATGGACAAACCTTTGACTGTTACCTACCTCGGTTCGCGAAGGCAGCGTCCACTCTGTAGCCAATCCCAGGGAGCTCTCTGTGAATGAATTTCGGGAACCCTCCGTCCATTCTGCCCCTCCTTTCATTGTAGCTATATGAGTAATATGGGGAGGTGTTCAGTGACATGTGGTATCTGTCTATATCTGACATCATTAAGTTTATGGCTACTGATATGACTCACCTCCAGTATTTGTTTTTCACAAAGATCAGGGTTCTGCCTATGAATGTCACATAGACAGCAGCGTCGACCTTGGTGACGGATGAAGGCAAGCCAAAGTCGCTGAGAGGTTTGGGATAACCAGGCAGCACCGTGTTCCCTCTGATCCCCCAGTAATGATCCCCTGTGACGTGAAAAAGGCGAATTATGTTCCTGACGAGTCCCAGTATTCATTTAAGGCTTTTCTCATTTGAGATTAAGGACAATTTCTTTCCTGTATCATTAACTAAATCAAAGGAGGAAACCTTCAAAGAAAATGGCAGTGTCGCTTCTCTTGTCCTCATAAGCAGCGTCAACTTTGCTGATTCCAGGCCAAACAGACTGAACTGTCTTTGTAGTGATGCCATCCCAGGAGCTGCTCCTCTTCCAGAAATATCTGAGAAAGACAAACAAAGATCTGTGATAAGCTGACAGTGATCATGCACTGAGGAAAAAAATCTGTACTGTACAGTATGCATATGACTTTGAAAAATAACAGCTCTATCTAGTTGAGTAGTATGCCTCTGTGAAACTTCAGTACGCATAACAAAATATAGAATGCCTCACCCATCTTTGAAGAAGTAAAGATTCCTCTGGATGGTCGTTGCAGCATCAAAGATCAGGTTCCTGTTGCACCTGTCTGGAAGAGTTTCTGGTGTAGGTTCAGGTGTGGGCTGTGGTTTTAGCTCAGGTTTAGGCTGTGGGTCTGGGTCAGGTTGAGGTAACGTTCCGCGTACTCCTTTGAGTGGCAAACGACAAGGAAATAGCGCTTGTAAAGGTCTCAGAGGGAGAGTTTGTCGATGCTTTCATGAAAAGCGCTCTGTCTCTTGCCAAAAATCTGTGTGAATTAGTTTAGCTCTCACCGTAAAGAGCCTGCACTCCCTGTCTGTCATCATCTGGTAGCTTGTACCCCGCTGTGGGAACATATTTGTAAGTGGGGAACATCAGGGCTGTCTTGACCTTGGAGTGGTCTAAACCCAGTGCATGGCCAAACTCATGGGCTGCCACCAAGAACAAGTTGGCTCCTGCAGACACATTGATAAGGCTACTGTTGATACATAATCAGCTATAATATTATATCACCGCAGTAATAATGTTTCCTTGATGTCAGCACCTGCTGAGGTCAGAGTCCAGGTCTCGTCTTCGTCAAAATGGGCGTCACCTCCGTGG
Organism: Diplodus sargus; assembly: GCA_903131615.1. NCBI lineage: Eukaryota > Metazoa > Chordata > Actinopteri > Spariformes > Sparidae > Diplodus > Diplodus sargus. The sequence goes on from CAEMYA010000025.1 coordinate 5,721,026, forward strand.
CCATCTCCGGGGGAGAATGCATGGGCCAAGACCCCGCTTTCCCCGTCGAATGGAGAAAAATCTCCATGGGCTGGTTTGTATAGGAGAAGAGTAACGTTAATACTAAAATCAAACATTCTCTCAAAAGCAATGAAGGCGCCGCATTACCTCGTCTGCCGAACATGATCATAATGTCAGCAGTGCCGTAGTAGATCCGCTTGAAATCCAGAGGGATTACGTCACTGTAGAGTTTCAAAGCCTGTGCTATGACGGCATCCACAACCCTCCAACTCAAATCAGGTGTGTAGTTATTTATCCTGTGGCGGTGCGAGAGAGAAACTGGTTGACAGAATCTCACAGCAGGCATTTAAATGTGCTTGATGTTTGGGTGAGCAGCTCTCACAGACGTTTTGCTTTTTATTCTGATGTGGAAATCTTGGTTATTACCTGTATGTGACCACATTCTTCTCCCACTTTGGTCGACCAGCAAAATGGCCGTATCTGCTCACATCCGGGACACCGCAGCGGGGTTGAGCCATCACCTCCAAGGTGTTGGAGTCTAACTGGCCGGTCACCTCCAGGCCAAAATACTCCTGCATTTTCCTGAGAGTTTCGTCATAGGAATCCAGAGAGCTGCGCCAGTGGCTGTTGGGGGCACTGACGCCCACATCAGAGAAAAACCGAGACAGGTAGTCCTAGACAAAGACAGCAGGGATAAACATCATCATCATCATATACAGATGTAACTCCATTTGTATGGTTTATTTGATTGATTTGACAGTAAGCTATTCAAATTGCACAATTACTCAAAAATATGAGCAATAAAGATTATTTTTTAAAAATCATAATCTCATTCAAATTCAAATCCTTGAGATTTGTATGAAATAAAATCAAATATTTATACAATTTATGCTTGGTATTTTTCTAATCTAGCCGGTCACTGCATTAACCCTCTGTAACTTCCTCACTTCAGTTCATTTTAGTGGCGGTGTCCGCCTTTCCTGCACTTGATCCAGAACTCTGCATGAACATGTTTGTAATTTTACCTCAATGATATTCAGTCCCACTGTTAACTGTTCACTCTCCTACAGCTGTGTGAGAGCTGTATTAAGACAGAGCTAATGCTATACCAACATTTGCAACAGCTGCTGTTGTGTGTGTTGGTGAAACACAGGGTGGCGCTATTATTATTATTTTTTCATTATCAATGATGGTTAAATAAAGTGCTTATGCACGAATATTACACCATATCTAATGAAAATGGCCACAGAAATGCCCTGTGCCAGTAAAAGTCATCATTAAAGAATTCTCTGCACCACAAAGTTGATGTCCTGGACAAGGAAAAACACACACATAAAAAACTAATTCTAATATGCAGATAAAACTCATTCATCTGACATCTGTAATGTAAAGGAAATTAAACTACACTAAATTAAAATACTCACTACTTGAATAGTAAAAGTCCTGGACAAAGTAAACATTAGTAAACTGAGAACCAAAGGGGTTTATGTAATGTGCTTCACAAGTGTGCATACCTTTTGGACTCTCCTGTTCAGAAGCAGTCAATTTTCCAAACCATACTCGGTGACTTACTGTCTTTAAACCTCAACTCTGAGTTGTTCAAAGCTCGGAAATGAATATTGCTAACAATTAGAGTTACATTTTTCCTTTTCATGTTGCAAAAATGATTGCTCTTTTCTCCCCAGCATCACCAGGTTATTTACCAGCAACAAGCAGTGCAACACTTTGACGCATA
>CAEMYA010000025.1:5725665-5740414 GCA_903131615.1 Diplodus sargus
AGCTAGTAAACTGGTCTAGAAGTTAGTGCAACGCAGAAAGTAACTGTTCCTCAGCACACGATACAACCTCCCTGTCCTCAGGTTGTACTCAAACATGTAGGGTCCACTGTAGATGTAGGTAAAACCTGAAATACAGAAGCTCAGTGTTAGTTTCTATACTGGCTTCAACATTTTGGGAAGTTCGTTTTTTGGCGAGAGTGTTCAGCTTTAAATGTTACTCACCTCTATACTGGAAAGCCGCAGTCACTTTGCCGGGCAGGCCGAAGAAGGTCTGATCCACCCGCTTGGGGAATCCCCGGTCCATAGTCCGTCTGGCCTCATCATAACTGTGAGATACATTCAGTGAGGGTAAAAGGTAGAGAACAGCTCACTGGCCTACTGAAATGAGAAATGACCCTATACTCCGAACACACCTGAAGTAATAGTCGCCCGCAAAGAACAGAGTCTTGCCAGATTCCACGTCGTAAAGGGCTGCATCGATTTTCCTCACGCCTCTTGGCAGACCAATTCTGTTAAGTTTTTTGGGATAGCCATGTACAGGTTCATAGCCAGAGTAGGCCCATACTCTGCGACCTGCAGGAAGGAAAAAGCTCACAGTTGATTTAGGTAAGTTTTGAAATGGAGCCTCGGGTAGTTAAGGAGAACACAAACCTTTAAAGAGGAAGATTCTGTCTGACTGTCGGTTTTCATAAGCAGCGTCAATGTTGATGGGGGCATTGGGCCAGAAGTTTGTGATGAGACTCTGCTGAGGTGTATTGCTCTGAGGGTAGCTACGCCAAAAGAAGCTGAACACAAACCGATATAGCAATTTTGTGAGATTCTGTTAGGTGACTTTGGACTCCGATGTTTTAGCACTCTACCGTATGAAAGTCTGTCTGATACCTGTCCTTGAGGAAGAGCATTTCTCCTCGCAGGGTGGTGACAGCATCCAGGACCATGGTTGAATCACAGGCATCGGGTGTGGTTGGGGGCTCAGGTCCAGACTGACCAGGATCCTTATCAGGGTTTCGACCTGGATGTGAAAGAAAATTGGTCATTACGTCTTTAGAAACTAGGTCAACGGCTGTTTGCGCACCCAATGGACTGAAAGGTACTAACCATAGAGAGACTGGATGCCGTTGACATCATCCCGGGGCAGAACAAAGGTGTCAGGGTTTCTATATGAATATGTGGGGTACATGAGAGCACCAGGATCATCGGAGTGAGACAAACCCAGGGAGTGGCCAAACTCATGGGCAGCCACCATGAAGAGCACGTAGCCTATAAAAGATACAGATACACTCATGTTTACAGCCCGGCACATTAGAAAAACTAATTTCCCTCTTAGTCGCAAAGTTAAATGAGCTCCACCACACTTGAACTCCTTGACAAATTTTTAGGTCAGCTGAAAGTTGGACACTACCAAGATGGTAGCAGCTGGAGCTACTCTTCAGAAACCTTTGGGTGGCATCACAGTCCATGTTTTACTCAGTAAATGGCTTGAACAGACATGAATTGTATACACATGCCTCAAGCCTTCCTTGCCGGTGGGGGACCAGCCACAGTGAAAAATAACATCAAATGCCAACATTAAATGTTTTAAATGCTGAACACATTTTCTTTTTCATATTTCAAAGATATATATATAAAAATCTGAATCTAAAACTTTATTAAAACGTTTATGTATATATTTATCAATTTATGTTTTCTTTAGATACACATTATTTTTTCTACTTGCACAAAAACGGTTTTTGAGGTTTCACCTCTCTGAAATTATGGAGGAAGCCTCTGTTTTCCATTTGAATATCTAAATCTGAATCAGACAAATATTAAATTACTTTTCCTATAAAAACATGACAAACCACTTGCATTTGAATACCAAAATGAAAAGACAAGCAAAAAAACCCTACTTAATACATGCATCATAATAATCACATGACTTTTAGAAATATGTTTTTCAAAATTAGGACTATGAAGCTACTTGAATAAGATAAGGGGCAAACAGAAAGACTCACCTCTGTCAGAGCGTAAAGTGAAGGTTTCATCGTCGTCAAAATGAGCATCTCCTCCAATGCCAGAGGATGGTGAGAAGGCATGAGCAAGAGTGCCATCAGGGCCATCAAATGGGTAGTAATCACCATGTGCTGTTAGCAAGAACACATTCATGTCAGGAAACTAGACAAACAATGATTGCTCTGTACTTTCATAATGTTGTTCTCACCTGCACTTTCTGTATTTTTGCAAGAAAACAGCAAATCAGAACTGGATTTCCCCAATACGGCATTGTTCCATTTGCTAAATAAAAACACAACCTTTTCAACACTTTCCTTACCCTTAAAAATGGGAAAGGGTAAAACAAGCTCTGACATTTCTACAAGCTGCTGCATGCCAGCACTGGAATGATCGTGTCTCTTGGTTATGTTGACTTATATCCTGGACATTATGTACCTGCTCTGTAGCTATGCAGACGGACAACTGCCAGTCATTAAAGGATATGTCACTACGGTGTGTGCTACAGCAGATATGTAAGTAACTGTCATTTAAAACCAAACACATGCTGGAAAACAGATTCTTCACAATAAGATTTACTTGATTAAAACATATTGTGTTAAAAAATAACTTTGAATGTGGTGGCCTTCTGCACTCTACTGGCCAGACGTCTGATTCTGTTCAAATGGAAAGACCCTCTTCCTCCTTCATATTTCCACTGGATTAGAGAGACTATGCAACATTTGAAGCTGGAAAAAATAAGATACTCTCTTCAAGGGTCTGTTTTGAAATTCTATGCAATCTGGCAGCCTTTCTTGGCATTTGTGGACCAAATGGAAGCAGAGAATGTAACCCTGTAATACATATGAGGCATTTACTGTGCCATTTGTTTTTGTTTTTCTGTCTCTGCGGTATATGTGACTCGCCTCATTAACAAGTACATAATATGACTGTGTTTGAAGTAGCAGTACAGGTCTGGTGGGTGGGTGGGGGGTGGTGACTAGGGATTAGTTACTGTCTGTATTTTGTTTGTGTTTCTATATTGTGAAAATCTTGAATAAAAAGACCTTGTTCAAATAAAAAATAACGTGAAAGTGACCCATTCCTATGGTACTTGAGTAAAAGCCTAAAAGTCTCTGAAATTAAAATACACTTTACTGTCAAAAGGAATTTGACTTAAGTGTCAAAAGTACATGTAAAAGTACATTTTACATGTTTGTATACACTGTAGGCTATGGGTCAATTATTGGCCTGACCGATCAGCACATTGAAGATCAATCAATTATCAAGTTCTGTACTAGGTACTTATACTTTACTTGAGTGCTTTTATTTTATACTTTTTCCAACTTCCAGTCCAAAAGCTTTCAGAAAGAAATGGTACTTTTTACTCCATTACATTTTAAACACTTAGTGACAATACAATGCTATCCTAGCTGATAATACTTTGTACCTCACGGAAGTCACACTCAATATGTAGGGCTTTTTTTTTGGTGTAGACCACTGACAGTTATTGTGTACTCACATAGGCGGCCGAAGGAGATCATGATGTCAGCGGTGCCACTGTAGATTCTTGTGAATCTGAGAGGAGTGACTTTGGCCCAAACCTGCAGAGCTTTTTCTATGGAGTAATCCACCTCTGACACAGACATGTCGGGTGTGTAGTTCACTATCCTACAAAACAGGGAAAAAGTCAGGAATAGTATGAGCCTTATGACAATGGCACTCAGACTCTTTCTCTCTTGAGATCATTCACCTGTATGTCAGGCTGTTTTTCTCCCACTTGAGGCCATTTCCAAATGTTGAGAAACGGGCGATCTTGCCGTCTGGAACGCCACAGCGGGGTTTCTTCATCATCTCCAAGGTGTCAGCGTCTAGCATTCCAGTGATCTGGAGACCAAAGAATCTCTGCATCTCACTCAGCTTCTTGGTCACCGGGCTGATCCCCCGTCGGATAGTTGAGCCAGTCTCCTCTGTCAGGTTGAAGAATTTCTTCAGGTAGCTCTGTTTAAGAAGGTGAGAATTGAATACCTAGGAGTTGGTAGTGAGGTTTCCAAAATGCAAATTAAGGTGCAAAATAGTGAGAACACATGCATGACAAAGCGTAGAAACAAAAACAAACAAACTAATAAATAAAACAAACAAGCAAAAAACACTCGTACCTCTGCAAAACCCTCATCTTGCACAGTAACTTGTGATACTGGCACGCAGTAAACTGCTACTGCCGAGACCAGTGCCATGCACAGACTGCAAGACCGCATGCTTCTCGTTGAACAAGATTTGTGTATCTGTGCTGGAATCAGCTGTTATATAGGCTGAGGAGTGGATGCATTGAGGAGGGGGCATGTTTAGCAACTACCTACTTGAGTCACTGTCTCAAGAATGTTCCATATTTGGGTGACAGGAGAAGATTGCCTTGATTGCTCGGCTGACAACAACAATGGCCAACCGCCCCCCCCCCAAAAAAAAACAAAACAAAAACAAAACATTAAACTCAGATTGTACATAACATCATAGGTCCATTCAGGAACATATTTTAAAATATGAAGGGCATGAACTTACTCTTGGTTGACTTTTTATTTTTCTCTTTAGATTTTAATGCAGGGGTCTAGGTTAACAAACCTCTTTCCTCTCAGTCTTCTCTAACCCTCAGGCTACTGTTGCAACTGAAAAGACCCGTGTCTTGTGGGCAAGCACAGACAAGCTGCACCATGTCGTGAACATAAGTCCCTCTGACATGTTATGGAGTATTTGTAGTTACCACATATCATCATGTTGTACAATGTTACTCATCAAACACTTCAGCTAAACAGCTGTATCAGTTAATCTTATGGTTGTGTGCCTAAGCATGAATCATTTTGGCATCACCCGCTAAAAACATCAGGTGATTGTATGACAACATTATGGATATTTATTCTGCATCATATTTATGGCTGCTGTTCTGCAAACATAGGACCTCATTTTTTCAACTGATACTGTTGAGGTGAAAAAAACAGTGGAATCTGAAAACAAACTACAGTTCCCATGATGCCCCACTAGTTCTGAGACCAGGCTGTTTATTACCACTGGACTGGGAGCACCTTGGGGCACCACATGCATCTCAGCAGAGAAGCAGAGTACAGCTCTTGGTTCTGCTCAAAGAAAAGCACTTGTAACAAAGACTTGATATTTACACTAGACCTTCCTGTTGATAGTCATTTATAGTAATGTATAATTGATGAGCTCAAGCAGGACATCAGTTTGGCCTCTGTTCTGTGTGTAATGTTAATTAATTGTTAATTAAGACTGATGATAGAAGTTTACAAATTGGCTATTCACTTTTGATTAAGAAACAGAAACTTAAACTGTAAAATTGTCACATCTAATGTAGGTGCTAACAACAAATCCAGCTCACAACAGTGTTAAGTGTTGTAAATTTGTATCTTGAAATAAACACGTACAGTGTGTTACACTGCTATCCTACCCTCTCACTGAAGTTACATGGTGCAGAAAAAAGTGATGGGGGGGTTGGAGTGGCTGTGATGGAGACACCATTCACCCTATTACAAGACGTTGTACCATCAAAATGATTCTCAACCTGATATTTTAAGATAAAAATAAAGTTACATAATATTGCTTTGAATGTTTGTGCTTTCATTCTTCTGCGTGGTTTGTTCACAGGGGTCATGTGTATAATAGACATAGCTGTCATACAAGGTGTCAATGTATTCACTCACTGCAAATTAACTCTCTTTCTCTCTCTCTGAAAGCCATGACAGTAGTTGATTTGTTGCATTGATGTATTATTTATTGTTTTATTTACAAGGCCTTTGTCAGAGGTTAATACCTATATTGTCCAATTATACATATGTTGATGAATTGCGTTGTAGCTTAATTCATCATTCATTTTTTTTAATTCATCATTATTCAGAGGAAGTAGAACCCCCTCAGACTGAGCCTTTTATCCGATCTCTGCATTTTGCAGATTGGCTGGAAAGTCTCATACACAGCATCAATGTGGACATACACACATATGACAAATATGTAGACTATATGAACTTTATCACTTAATAGTTATGTACCCTGGAATACTAACTTTGGAATAACAGAAATACTTAAAAAGTGAATTCATGGTAATTCATGCTCATTCAAACTGGCAACATGAACACATTAAGTGAACTGGTCTAGTAGTAGTAGTAGTAGTCGTCCGCAGAGTCACTCTCTTTCTTCAGGTCGTACTCAAACATCTTGGATCTACTGTAGAGGGTGATAACACCTGCAGAACAGAGGCTCAATGTTAGTTTCTGTGCTAGCTTAATGAATAGTTCACCATTTTGTGAAGCACATTTTTTTAGGCAAGAGTGATATGAGAAGATTGATACCACTCTCACATCTGACTGTTGAATAGGAAGCTTGAGCAAGGGGATGGTTATCTTGGCTTAGCTTAGCTTAGCTTAGCTCGGGCAGGTCTAGCTCTGTCAATGTTAACGAAATCTCCTGACTAGTACCTCTAGAATTCACTTATTAACTCATAACCATCACAAATTTAAAAGCAACCAGCAGAGATTGCAGGAAGTTAGTGTGTTAAGCCAAGAAATGGTCCAGCACACAGGAACTTGTTATATTTAAACTCAGCTTTTAGTATAGATTAAACAAATGAGATGTAATGTGCCAATCAGTGATCTTTAGAGGTGCTGGTAGGGAGATTTTATTACCTCTGGACAGAATTAGGCAGGCTTGTTCTCCCATTTCCAGTCTTAACGCTAAACCAAGCTAACTGTCCCAGCATGCCATGTGATTAATGGTCAGACTTTATGCAAGGGGTGTTGAACTTTTCTCAATAACTCTCAGTCAACTCTCAATAAGAAAGCCCGTAACTGTATTTCCTGTAATGTTACAAATGTCACTATCTTGAATCAGATCTCAAGTCGGCTTTAAATGTTACTCACCATCGTACAGGACAGCTGCAGTCACTTTGCTGGTCAAGTCGGGGAAGGTCTGATCCACTCGCTGGGGGAATCCCCGGTCCATAGTCCTTCTGGCCTCATCATAACTGAAGAAACAGACAGTAATTAGATACATTCAATGAAGGTATTAGTATAAGTATTAGTACAGCTCGTTGGCCTACTGAAATGAGAAATGAACATTTACTCTGAACACACCTGTAGTAAGAGTCGCCCACAAAGAACAGAGTCTTGCCATATTCCTCGTCATGAAGGGCCGCATCAATTTTCCTCACACCTCGCAATCTAAACCTCTTTCTTATTCTTTTGGGATAGCCACGCACAAGGCTATTGTCAGAATAGGCCCACACTCTGCGACCTGTAGGAATGAAGAGTTGTTTTTTTTTTAAAAAGGGGAAAAAAAGCTCACAGTTTTTTTTTTTAGGTAAGTTTCGAAATGGAGCCTCTGGGAGTTCAGGAGAACACATACCTTTAAAGAGAAAGATTCTGCCTGACTGTGGGTTTTCATAAGCAGCGTTGATTTTGATGGGGGCATTGGGCCAGGAGTCTGTGATGAGACTTTTCTCAAATGTATTGCTTTGAGGGTTCTTGGCACAGAAGAAGCTGAGAACACAAAGCAACATAGCCATTTTGTAAGTTACTGTAAGGTGACTTTGGATTCAGATGTGTTAGCAATCTACTGTATGTAAGTCTGTCTGATACCTGTCCTTGAAGAAGAGTATTTGTCCTCGCAGGGTGGTGACAGCATCCCAGGCCGTGGCTGGATCACAGACATCTCGGATGGAGGTGGTGGTTTTGGTGGCGGTGTTGGTGGTGCTCAGGGTGCTGGTGGTGGTTTTGGTGTCAGTGGTCGGGCTGGTGTTGGTGGTTTTGGTGGCGGTCGGGGTGGTGGTAGCGGTGTTGGTGGAGGTCGGGGCTGTTGTGGTGGGCGGGGTGGTGGTGGTTGGATTTGAACCTGCAGGTTAAACAAAATGAGTCACCAAGTCCTTAGAAACCCCTGCATTCAACTGCAACAAAGCTTAAACAGTTGAGCAGCACCAACAGGGATCATGCAAGAGTTTGTCAAAATTTTAGGTCAGGTGCTGTTGGTTACAAACATTCATGAAGATGGACTGACAGGTAGTACCAACCATAGAGAGACTGGATGCCGTTGATGTCATCCTGGGGCAGAACGAAGGTGTCAGGGTTTCTGTATGAGTACGTAGGGAACATGAGAGCCCCCCTAACCCGAGAGTGATCTAAACCCAGGGAGTGGCCAAATTCATGAGCAGCCACAATGAAGAGGTTGATACCTATGGAATATACAGAAACATCCCTTAAAGATTATTGAGATATTACATTTTTTATGTCAAAATACACACAGTAGAGTTCATTTCAGCTAATTTCTGGCTGAAATATGAAGTCAAAATACCATTACCTGCAGTACCTTTGAATGGTCACTTGATGTTTACCTTAACCATAACTTATGCATACTAAAAGGCATGCTCGCTTTCAGTGACACTTGCTAGCTTGACAATTCTGTGTCAGGCATCTCATAGTTAAAACAGGACAGTTAACTGATTGATTGATTTAGAGTACTGAGCTGCTAGTATTTAAAGCTACCTTGCGGGAACTATTGTGAGGCTCCACAATCTGCCATTGCTTTAAATGAAAAACAATGGTGCACTGGACTAGGCAGAGATGACACAACTCTCTCTACTCGAGGGCTCTGGCTATATATATAGAATATAGAGAGTTATGTTACACAAATGCTTGCTCATTTAGGAACTCAAGTGCCTCAATAACGCTTAGCTGATTGGTTTTAGTTACCACTGTTTTCCCATGCCGAGTATAAGCAAAAAACTCACCTCTGTCTGACTCCATGTACAGTGTATATCATGTCAAAACATTAGTAACTAAAAGAGACACTATGCAAAGCATTAATAACAAACTGACCCGTATTTGAACGGAAAGTGAAGGGCTCAGCATCGTCGAAATGAGCATCTCCTCCAATGCCAGGGGATGGGCTGAAGGCATGAGCAAGAGTGCCATCAGGGCCATCAAAGGGGTAACCATCACCATGTGCTGTTTGCAAAAACATATCAATGTCAGGGGCTAAAAACTTGCACAATTAAATCTACTTCCTCACATTGTTTTGCGCAAACCTGAGCTAAGTTACTTTTGTTTCAAGATGCAATACCAATATCAAAATTCTAATATAATATAATATAATATAATATAACAAGGCCTACTTCTTTATGGAGGACCACAATTGTCATGGAAATATTGATAAAAGCATTAAAGCAACTAATAAAAATAGGTATCAATAAATAAATGTAAAAAAGTTTTTAAAAGTTTTAATCCATTAATAAATAGACTTAATGATGAAGTAATTCCTTATTTGATATTTTAATGGGCAATAAAAACAGGAATTATAAAGAACATTTACAAGTGAAATATGAATCCATCAATATATAGCTCAAATTAAAAAGGGATTTACAAAAACAACATTTTACATTCAATCATTTAAAAAGACATTAATGAATAGGGTTGCACAATTAATACATTAATTTGGAAACTAATTTATTAATGCCTATATTTATTGTACAGTTAGTTAAATGCTTTATTACTATTTACATGACACTTGCAGTCCTCCATACTTCTGTACTTCACTGAACTCACACTGAGAATGTAAGGCTTTTACTGTAATCCTTTTAGATCATGGTATTTCTGCTTTAACTTTAACTTGAACATTATGAGTAGTTATTCCACTACTGACAGTTATTGTGTACTCACCTCCGCTGCCGAAGGAGATCATGATGTCAGCAGTGCCGCTGTTGATTCTTGTGAATCTGAGAGGAGTGACTTTGGCCCAAACCTGCAGAGCTTTCTCTATGGAGTCATCCACCTCTGACACAGACATGTCAGGTGTGTAGTTCACTATCCTGTATGACAGGAAAAAAGAATAAAGAATATATTAGGCATACTGCTGTTACTCTTTCACACTCTTTCTCTCTGTAGATCATTCACCTGTAGGTGAGGCTGTTTTTCTGCCACTTTTCGTCCTCTCCAAATACAGAGTAACTAGCTGGTTTGGTGTCTGGATTGCCACAGCGGGGCTTCTTCATCATCTTCATGGTCTCAGCATCCGGTACCCCGGTGATCTGGAGACCAAAGAATTTCTGCATCTCTCTCAGCTTCTCGGTCATCGGGCTGATCCCCCGTCTGAGAGGAGCCTCGTCTGTTAGGTTGAAGAAATTCTTCAGGTAGCTCTGTTTAAGAAGGTGAGAATTGAATAGCTAGGATTCCATACTTTTGTTCTTCTTTGAATTTGATGAACAATGAAAGTTTACAAAGTACATACTGAGATCCAAAAACAATAAGAGAACACATGCATGTCAAATCAAAGGGGGAAAAATATATACATACCTTTGCAAAATTCTCATCTTTGTTTACTGGCATGCAGTAAACTGCAACTGCCAAGCTCAGTACTATGCACAGACTGCAAGACCTCATGGTTCCTCGCTGAACGAGATTTGTTTGTCTGTACTGGAATCAGCTGTTATATAGGCTGGACAGTGGATGCATTGCGCATTGGACATGTTGAGCAACTACCTTATTGAGTCACTGTCTCAAGAATTATTCAATGTTTGGGTGACAGGAGAAGATTTGATTTCTCTTGCTTAAGATTATCTTTGGATTTATATTCTGACATTGTACTTAGATTTTAACACAGCCTGGATTCAGAGGTCTTGACTAACATAGTGTCTTCTCTCACCCTCAGGCTACTGTTGCAATTGAAAAGACAGACATGTGTCTTGTGGGCGAGCACAGACATGCTGCGTCGTGTCCTTCTGACGTGTTAAGTAGTAATTGTAGTAACACAGATCAGGTTGTACAATGTTACCTATTAAACACTTCAGCTGAATAGCTATATCACCTAAGTTTATGGATGTAAATATGAGTCATTTTGGCATCATTAGGTTAAAATAAAATCAAGTTTTATTGATTTTGATTCATGATGATAGTGAATAAATTCTGCATCATATCTATAAGTGCCATTTATACGAAGAACCTCATTGTTTTTCAGTTGATACAGAAGTTGTAAATGTTTCCTTTCGTCACCTTGGTTGTTTTCTTATTTATCAGATCTATTTCAATGTGTATTTATATATCTATATGTATATCATTTGTACATTATTGTCTGTGGAAATTCACTCTGGGGTTACTGTTTCCCTAACCTGGACACAGGGAGGAGCAACATTATCTTCCTTGTGCAACTTGTGCCTCAGGTAAATTGATCAACACTAGTATGTGCAGACAGTGTGGATTAAAGTTCTGCAACAGAAAAGCCGCATCTACATCATTTGACATATACACTGAGTCAGAAGACGCCTCACCAGCACACCTATGTTGGCTTGTTGGACATCTCATTTTGAGGCTATAAAAGCTGCCACTCCTCTGTGAATAATTTCCACAAGACTAAATGTTTCCATGAGAATTTGTGTCCATTCAGACCAAGAGCACTTGTGAGGTCAGCCACCAGTGACGGGTGAGAAGGCCTGATACGAAATCAGTGTTTTAATTCCATCCATAGGTGTTCAATACGTTTATTCGAGCTCCCCGACACTGAACTCGTCCAACCATGATTTATATCGACATTGCTTTCTGCACAGGGGCACAGTCACGCTGGAACAGCAAAAAGCCATCCGTAAACTGTTGCCAAAAGTGTACTCAGCAAAAATGTCTTCATATTCTGTCACATTAAAGAGACCTATCACTGTAAATAAGGGCCTTGGCCCAAACCCTGAAAAACAGCCTCAGAACATTATCCCTCCTCCACCAAAATATACATTTCGGCAAGGAGCATTCTCCTGGCAGTAGCCAAAGCTAGGTTTGTTCATCAGACTGCCAGATAGTGTAGCAGGATAGAAGAATGTGTTTCCACTGCTCTAGAGTCCAGTAACAGTTTGCTTCACACCACTTCAGCAGGCGCTTGCCATTGCACATGGAGCTGTGAGGCTTTCGTGCAGCTGCTCTGTAAGGAAACCCATTTTGTGCAGCTCCAGATTCACACTTCACTTGGTGCTGTTTCTCCCAGAGACGAGCACTCATTGGCCTCATTCTGTGAGTTTGTGGGGTCTACTATTTTGTGTCTGAGCTGTCATTGCTCCTGATTTATGGCAAGGCAATCTACACTCTTTATTAGTGTTTTGCACGACGGAAGTGAAATAGCCGTGCGTTGTTTTCAATTCATGCTTCAGTGAAAGGTTTTGGTCACATCTATGGCAACCAGACATTATCCAGCTACTATAGCGACTGCCCAATCGTATTGTGCAAAAGAATATGATGGTATCTGCAACATAGCAAAATTATCCAGGTCTACAACATGAAAAGAAAGTGCTGAGCATGACTTTTTGCTGTCAAATATGTGTCATTTCCATTGAGCGACACTTATCAATACTGTCAATACTGTTTGCGTTAAACTGTTTTTATGTGTGTTATAACTGGCAGCATTGATGCTATCAGATCTAAAGAAATTGGCAGTCAGATTATACCACAACGAATTCCTCAATGATCTTGTCTTGGGTAAGACAGCTTTATTACTTACATGAATCAGCACGGCTGTTTCCTAAGGCACATTTCTAGCTGTTGGTGGTCGGAGAAACTTACACGAGAGAGAGCAGACATTACTGGAGCTCTCTAAACATCCTTGGAGACTCTTCCTCCCTCTTTATATTAAAAACACTGTCAAGTTATTCTAGCTTCTCCAGTCAATATTTTCGAATCATGCTAGCAACATGGCTCCATAGAGGACAATGTTTGCCTGTTGCTCAGTCAGCTGGTCCAGACTGAAATATCTCAACAATTATTTGATTTATTGCGTGAAATTTGGTACAGTTTTTTGTGGATGCATCGTAATAATTGCCATCATCAGTGTGATTATGTTGGCTGTGTATTTGTTGGTTGGTCAGCAGGATTACACAAAAACTACCACATGAATTTACTTGAGTTTATTACAGACCTGCAGAAGATGAGTAGTAACTAGTTGGAAATTAAGCTGCAATGACTCAGTTCAATTCAATAACTTGATGAGGGGAAGTTACTAGTTACTAGTTGGAAATTAAAATGGCATGATCATCAGAGGTTAAGTAGAACCCAGTTGGAAGTTTCCTGGAAATGTTTTAAATAAATTTCCAGGTATTTTTTTAACTGCTTGTTGGAAAAATAGCAGAATACTATTGCTCAATCATTTTGGGGTATTTGTACAAACATTTTGAGGTAATCATTGTGGTAATTGGGGGTAATTCCAAATAGATGTCAGAAATGTTACTTGGTAATTATCTACTTACCATGATATTAACAGATGTTGTAAGAAATAATCATTAGCCTGTTTTTCTTTGCAGTTTGCTGCAAAAACAAGCAAATTTGCTTGTTACACAGTAGAAAACATGATATGACCCAGACCCAGGCACATCAGTAACTGGTTGACGGTTGACAGTAAACGTGGTTACCGTCAATAAAATAGACATTATTGTCTATCAGATGCACACAATTGTTCCGCAGGCAGCTCATATCCATAATTGTTACCAAACAGCACCTTTGTTTGATGTGATGACTCACAGGTTATTAGTGAGTTTGCATAATGAGCTAAAGTGATGTTTGTGGTCAATGCAATACAGTGCAAAAACAGACACGTTTGCACACACACACACACACACACACACACACACACACACACATGCAATCTTACTTATGTGACAACATGGACTTACATTCAATTCCTGCAACCACAACCACTATGTGCCAAACCCTAACCCTTACACTAAAATTAAAGTGATCGCTTGAGTCTTTTTTCTTTTTTTTTTCTTCCTGGAGTTATTTGTTTATAGCCATTTTTTAGCAAAAAATAAACAAATAAAAAAATCCAAATACAGCACACCTCTGTTCTCCATGTGGTCGCTCCCGCACAGTTAGATGTCTTACTGAGAGCTGTCGGTTTAATATGCTGGGACAGTGGTGAAAAGGGGAGCTAGAGTAGCCAAAACTGTCCTCAAGCACTGTTACTTTGCAAAAAAAAGTAGGCATACTCAAGTAGAAGTAACGGTAGTGATCAAAATAACTAAGTTTAGCAGAAAATCAATTATTGAAGCAATGACTTGAGTCATAAGTAATACACTTCTGCTTTTTGTTAGATGTGGATCTAACTAATAGGATTATTTCAACCACAGATCAGAATCAGAATCAGAATCAATAATCCTTTATTGTCTCACAAATGGGGAAATTTGTTTGCCACAGCAGCCAAAAGACAGAATATTACAAAACAACAAATAACAATACACTGTAAAGAACTTCACTGTAAAAAAAATAGTAAAATATTGGCAGCAGGGTATTTTACTGTTATTTTACAATGCAACTACTTTTATTTATTTCAACAGTATATTACCGTTTTTTGGATTACAGTATATGACTGTAGAATAACGGTGGGTGTTGTGGTTATTTTGCAGTATATGCCAGTGTGTTATAAAATCTGTTGTTTTTGTATTCGTATAAATCCTTACCAATTTAAAAATAAAGTATGCATATTGGGACAGCTTAGCTGAAAAATCGTGCACTTTGTGATAAAAGCATGAAATTTGGTACAGTTAAGGCCAAAGGCAGTCTGAAAAAAACTGGATATCGGGCCATCGTGAATTTTCAACATGGCGGCCGTGGTGGCCATTTTAAAATTTTAAAATTTTCTTATTTGCATGGTATAAAATATGATGTTGATGATCTTGTTAGTTACATTTATTTACCATACCTAGTTTAAGGAAGTTTATACATGAAGAATACATAAATCAATAAAAATTCAAGATGAT
>CAEMYA010000025.1:5755633-5787533 GCA_903131615.1 Diplodus sargus
TTATGGGTAAGAGAGGAAGTTGGTTGATTGCTCATTGCTCATTGTTTGCTCAAAGTTTTCCAAAATGAGACACTGTCATTATGATGACATGACACAGGAGAGGGTTGTTTCAGGTAACAGAATATGTTTGGGATGTTTGGACTTGATCAAGATAAAGAAACAATCTCATGAATTTGCCAAAGTAACTTGCTTATAGCTGTATATTTTTTTTTTTCCATCTGTTTCCTGTTGTATTTCTCAGAAGAACTCTTTCGGAGGTCAAAATACCTTTTTGATAATTAAGTTATAAATATTAAAAATGTCTCTGATTCCAGAACTATCAGACATATTGAAAACAGTGATAGACATGCATAGACTATCCATGGGTTATAGCAATATTTCATATTAATTCCACCAAAAAACAGGTAAAAGAAAGTGACTGAATCTGCTTATTTATCAATATTTACAGTGTGTGTGTGTGTGTGTGTATATATACATTATACATTATTACATAAAATATATCTCCTCCTTGAACCGGCACCTTATCGTGGTGGAGGGGTTTGAGCACCCGAATGATCCTAGGAGCTATGTTGTCCGGGGCTTAATGCCCCTGGTAGGGTCTCCCAAGGCAAACAGGTCCTAGGTGACGGGTCAGACTAAGATCGGTTCAAAAGCTCCTAATGAAAGATAGAACACAGAGAAAGTTTACGTCGCCCAGATTGGCATCACCGGGGTCCCACCCTGGAGCCAGGCCTGGGGTTGGGGCTCGCAGGCGAGGGCCTGGTGGCTGGGTCTTTGCCCACGGGACCCGGCCGGGCGCAGCCGGAACGAGCGACGTGGGCCCACCCTCCAGTGGGCTTACCACTCGCAAGAGAGTTCAGAAGGGGCCGGTACAGTGTGATTTGGGTAGCAGTCGTGGGCGGGGGCCCATGCGACCCAATCCCCGGACAGTGACTCTAGCCATGGGGACATGGAAAGTCACCTTGCTGGGAGGGGAAGAGCCTGAGCTGGTGCGAGAGGTTGAGCGGTACTGGCTAGAGATAGTTGGGCTCAACTCCACGCACAGTCTGGACTCTGGAACCCAACTCCTTGGACCAAGCGTGCAGCAGCACGGGCAGTCGCGGAAGCAAAAACTCGGGTCTGGGAAAAGTTAGGGGAGGCCACTGAGGAGGAGTACCGGTCAGCATCGAAGAAATTCTGGCAAACCTTTCGGCGCCTCAGGAGGGAGAAGCAGTCCTCCACCAACACTGTTTACAGTGGAGGTGGGGAGCTGTTGACCCCTACTGGGGACATTATCGGGCGGTGGAAGGAATACTTCGAAGATCTCCTCAATCCCACTGACACATCTTCCATAGAGGAAGCAGAGGCTGGGGACTCAGAGGGGGGTGGAACATGTGTTTTGTGGACTTGGAGAAAGCATTCGACCGTGTCCCTCGAGGCATTCTGTGGGAGGTGCTCCGGGAGTACGGGGTTGGAGGCCCTCCGGTAAGGGCTGTACGGTCCCTGTACGACCGGAGCAGGAGCTTGGTTCACATTGCCGGCAGTTAGTCAGGCCTGTTCCCAGTGCATGTTGGACTCCGGCAGGGCTGCCCTTTGTCACCGGTTCTGTCGATTTTTTTTGGGGCCTTTTATGGCTTTATTGACAGGTAAGCTGAAGATTTGACAGAAAAGAGGGGGAGAGAGAGGGGGAGTGACACGCAGCAAAGGGACCCAGGCCGGGAGTCAAACCCAGGTCCGCTGCAGAGCCTCAGCACATGGGGCGCGCGCTCTACCCACCGAGCCACACGGCGCCCTGAGTCGATTATTTTTATGGACAGAATTTCTAGGCGCAGCCACGGGCCGGAGGGGATCTGGTTCGGGAGCCACTGGATTTCATCTCTGCTTTTCGCGTATGATGTGGTCTTGTTGGCTCCTTCGAGCCAGGACGTCCAGCATGTCCTAGGGGTGGTTTGCAGCCGAGTGTGAAGCGGCTGGGATGAGAATCAGCACCTCCAGGTCCGAGGCCATGGTTCTCGACCGGAAAAAGGTGGCTTGCTCCCTCCGGGTTGGGGGAGAGTTCCTGCCTCAAGTGAAGTGTCTTGGGGTCTTGTTCATGAGTGAGGGAAGGATGGAGCGTGAGATTGACAGGAGGATCGGTGCAGCGGCCATAGTAATGCGGACGTTGTATCGGTCTGTTGTGGTGAAGAGAGAGCTGAGTCGAAAGGCGAAGCTCTCGATTTATCGGTCAGTCTACGTTCCTACCCTCATCTGTGGTCATGAACTTTGGGTCATGACCGAAAGAATAAGATCCCGGATACAAGCGGCTGAAATTAGTTTTCTCTGCATGGTGGCGGGGCGCTCCCTTAGAGATAGGGTGAGGAGCTCTGTCACTCGGGAGGAGCTCGGAGTAGAGCCGCTGCTCCTCCACGACGAGAGGAGCCAGCTGAGGTGGCTCGGGCATCTGTTTTGGATGCCCCCCGGGACGCCGAGGAAGACCCAGGACACGCTGGAGTAACTATGTCACCCAGCTGGCCTGGGAACGCCTTGGGATCCTCCCGGAAGTGTCCGGGGAGAGGGAAGTCTGGGTGTCCCTGCTCAGGCAGCTGCCCCCGCAACCTTCATAACAAGCCATTCTGATGTTGCTTCTGTTTCACGTCATTATGGACAAAAGAACCTGTCTCACTACACTTCACATTGAAGGTTCTGACAGCAGTTTTTGCTGCCATTCACTCACTGTGCTCTGCAGTTTGATTGAGAAACCACATGAAAAAAAAACAAGTCAGTCACCAACAGGAGAATATTATTCATTGCATTCATCAGCTTTTCTATTGTAGGGAGCTCTGAAAACATTCAAGTCACTTAATCCTACAACATATTAGTGGATACTGTGCTGCGCAGAAAACATAGTTGGTTTTCTGACGTGATAGCGGTGCTGTGTGACTCAACTACAGGTAGTTATTTTCCATCCAGATATATATCTACAACCACTTCAAAGTTTATGGAAAGGTACATTTTAGTTACTGTTACCTAATAGTGGACACGAAACAACAGTGATGTCTGGTGCAATCATTGTCTGCAGTAAATTAATCAACAGCAGGAAATGCAGACACTCTGAGAGAAATAAGATGCAGCAACAGGAAAGAAATCATATATTTTTCAATCATGAAAACAGTGTCACAGTGGTGTTAAATAAACAACATTTGAAAACCTGAAACTTTCATATGAGGTACAACCGCCATTATTACTACATCGTATGAGGTAACACTTTTAGCCACTTCCCTATACTGTTCATCAGTTCCCATGTTGGTGTTAGGTACATTGTACAATATTTTGTAACCCCCTGTGTATTCACACACAGAGAGCACACACAGCGCTGTCGTCATCCAGCCACGCCGGGTTTCCTTCAGTTATCTCCCCTCTCTCAGTATTTCATTGTCGTCCTCCGTCTTGCATTCCAGCAGGCCATTAGCAGGGCCGGTGGCGACGACACGTTTGGAGTCAGAGTCATATTTGTAGTGGATGTTTCCCTTGAAGAAGTTCACAAATCCTGTTGGGCGTTAAGATTCATTATAGTGAAGCATACAATGAACACAATTGAAGGTATTAAGCTGCTACAGTGTGTGAGGAATCATGTAAAAACATCAGATTATCATTTGTCACAGCCACAATGATAACTTGCAGGCCATCGGGGCTCCTGCATCACTGTGGGAGATGTTAACGCAAATCTTTTTTAAATCTTTTGTTTTACTGGAGGATGAAGTGATCCGTCAGTCCTTTCACCATATGTCATCGCAAGCAACCACCCTGGTGCAGAATGGTCTCAAACTACTGCATTACTTCAGGAAGCTAATTAAGATAAAACCTCTCAGACAGCATTACAAAACATCCCAGGTGGAATCATAAACTGGCATGGGATGTGTGAGGTGAGGTGTTTGCGCGGAGCCCAAAGAATTCTAGAAAACAACACCCACCCCAGTCACAGTCTGTGGCTCACCATACCATTACCTATTGCACCCCTCTCATTCCCATTATAACAAAGTTTCCCACATGCACTATGATTTAAAACACACCCTGAAATTACACAGATTTTGCTTATTTGTTGTTTCTTCTTTTATTGCTACTTTCATATGGTTGCTTCTATTTTATTGTTTAAATGTTACTCAAATTGAAATATTGAAATACCTGTTAATATAATTTCAGCGCAGAATTTAATTGTGCGGTCCTGAATTGTAAAAGGGTGTGTGCGTGCAGCACTTTGTGGCAACTGCTGTACAAATGATGGTTATTAATTATATTAGTAGTGGTGTAAGTAGCAATATTCAAAGCTACTGCAAGGAACTTTCCGTTTTCTGTTGATTCTAGGGTCCTCTTTGGCAAAAAGACAACAACGCACTAAACCTTGCTTCTGTGCTGTTCCACCAGACTACAGAGCAGTATCTCTCCTTGGCCTGTGAGACGCAATTTATCTGCAGTAATCCAGCATAAAAAATAGTGCTGATTTGATGACTTATTCTAACAAATCAAAGGACCAAATCTGTACAGATCTTTTTGCTGATCGTCTTTTTTGCTTATGTATCAAACTGAGACGATCTTATAATCAATTAAAACTCCTTGTGGTACATTTAATAACTTTTTTTTTTTTTAAGAGAGAAACAGCATCAGTATTGGATACTGCCCTATACATTTAAGTGTCAGATGCAGTTGTAATCGTATCTGCATTTATTGCTACAGCCTCATTGTTTTTTGTCCTTAAGCTCTTTATGTTGTTGTTATTAATAGGGCTAACGGTACTTAAAATATATATCTCTCTATGTGTGGCAAGTTTTATGAAACTGAAGGCAGAAAAGGAAGGAGATGTAGCTACCATCAAAGAAGACAGCTGCATCGATTGGATATGGTATCCCCGGCCACTGCTCCTCTATAAGTGACGGCGATCCCTCCATCATCTCCTGCAGCTCATTGTACCTAGAAAACATGATAGAGCTTTGTCTCTATTTTTTCCAGTTAATAGCTTACATAACAAAACCACAGCACCAGATTTGTGTAATGACACCAGCAGAGTCGTCCTGATTAACAAGCTTGCTAACCACACTGGATGAGAAATAGCAAAAACACTAATAATGACGCTGCTTCACGTACAAGGGGAATTTGTAAGTTGCTATAACACCAAAACCTAAGGAAGTGGTCTAGTCAAGTCATGCCAAGAACAGATTTGCAAAGAGCAAAGAGCTCCAAAGACTCCTTTACCAGGGAAAAAATGGAAGAAGCGTCTTATCTCCTTCACTAAGCATCAAGGCTGAAAACAGTGCATACATCTGTGGGACTCTGTAGGACTTGAAATACCTCCAGCACTCATTTCCCGTGAAGAAGACAGTGTAGCGGTCATTTCTGAAGTGAAGAGCAGCATCTACAGATTTTATTCTGGAGGGGAATCCCAAGTTGGAGATGTTCTTTGGAAAACCGTCCTCAACCTGTAACTGCCTCAGCATCCAGTACTGATGGCCTGAAAACAAACATTACTGTCTCACATTTACTGATACTGCACATTGCTTATTCAATACCCATTCGATTGTACCTGCTTTTTCATTAGAAAAGTCAATTAAAGTGCAAAGTGCACGACTCATGGTGCTCTTTTAGGATATTCCTTTATTTTACCTTTAAAAAACACTATCAGATTCTTCCTCGTGTTCTCATAGACAGCATCCAAGTGGGTAGGAACACTCTCTGGCCACAGGCTGCTGATCAGGGTGATTCCTGTTTCATCAAACTGAGGATGTTTGCGCCACATGAACCTGGAAAGGCAAAAAAATGATCTCAAACAACATTTCAACTAATTAATTTTTTCCAGTATCCTTGGAGACACCAACTGAGGATAAAGTCTGTCCATCACTTTTCATGATGTAGACATACCAACGCAATCACGAGACCCAGTGTTGGCAATGACCGTTTCTGTAAACCAAGGATATGTTGAAGCTTTGTGTTGCTTTAATCTCGCAACTTTAAATTTCATTAGAGTGAAATTTAAGTTTTATGTTGCAACAAAGTCATGCTTATTCTCCTGCTGGGTTTAGTTACAAAATCACTTGATGAGGGTTAGGTAATTTCATGTTTGGGCTTAAAAAATATGTGGTTTTATCACCACAAAGATGGTTAGAAAATGCCCTGACATTTCGTTAAAGGAATCCAGTGATTTCACACTTTCAAATGTTAAAAAATAGTCTTCAACAGTGGTCACTGGTTTGACAGCCTTCTCACCTAGCTGTAATGCATGCACTTCCTGACATTAACGTCAGCTCATACACAAGTAATGTGGACGTGATAGGACACATATTATAGAAATGTTGATATGGTATATATTTGGTACAAATTTGAACAAAGCTTTGCGGAAGCGTAAACTGCCAACATGTTATCCAAGTGACTGGATGGGACATGCATGTAGTGGGACAGTTTACATACCTATCTTTGAAAAACAGGAGCTCCTGCTGTAATTCTGTTACTGCATCAAAGGACAAATCCGGATCACATTTTTCAGGTGTTCTCGGAGGAGGTTTTTTTGACGACAGTGAAGCAAAATTGGGACTGATACCTGCAGACAGAAGGGAAAAGGAAAGTGCGTTTTTGACAGAAAACTATCAGACCCCACACGTGCCAGCTGTTTTGTTTTTGTTTTTTTGCCTGACAAGAGAAGGTTCCTGTGACTCACACGCATGCATCATCTGCAAATAATCTAATCTGATACGGGCCAAAGTCACGGATATCTGCACAAACAAAGATACATAAGCTTGCCTTAATAAGAATTACATTTAGAATTGAATGTCTTTTCAAATAAACTGTTTATGCTTATGTATGTAATAATACAAATACTACTACCTAGTATGACTAAGCATAAGATAAAAATGACAATGACAGTGAGTCAGACTGTGATGTATTGAGAGTCTGAGAGTGTGGGAATTTAGATTTCCTATTTAAACTGTGACGCTGTCAGATGATGAAATGTTAGAAAAAGAGGATGTTGTGGTTTTCGGCTTTTGGGTTTGTATCCCACGCTACTGCGGTGAGTGCAAAAACACAGTAAAGTAATACTTCTTGTTTGATTGTTTGTGTGTGTGTGTGTGTGTGTGTGTGTGTGTGTGTGTGTGTGTTACTTTTGTGTTTGTAACTAACAACGTAAATGTTCAAAGTCAACTTCTATGCACAGGTTCACTTCATTTTACAAATGAGAGCAAACCAAAGGTAAAGACATTAGAAGAGATTATATATGAGATTCTAAGTGTATGTCACAATGCTGTCACAGTGAATGGCACGTGCTTAATTTTGTTTACATCTGCTTTGGAAAGGAATTAACAACCTCTGTGAATCCAGGCAGTGAAATGACGCTTCATCTTTTGAATCCGGCTGAACTCACCGTACAGGTGTTGGATGTCTTTGACATCACGGTAGGACAGCTGAGGCTCATAATTGGGGACAAAGTTGTATGCTGGGTACATGATAGCCCCAGGGTCAGATGAGTGGGGCAGGCCAAGCGCATGGCCAAATTCATGGACGGATACAGGAAATAGGTTGAAACCTAGAGCAGGAACACAAACGTTGTGAGGGCTTCATGGCAAAGACAGGGTGTGTAGCTCCCTATTTACAGTGAGAGGAAGGGACAAACGTTTTGGGGTTTATACTTTTAAATTCACTCCACATCTACCATCAGTGCTGAATTGTTCTTAATATATATCATCTGACTTTCATCAAGTTCACATTCAGTTTTCCCAACAATATTTGATCAAAAAATAAATCTATACATTGCACTTCCTTTCATAAGCATTCTGATCATGCAAAACATGCTTATTCATATGCATATACGTATTTATATGTGTGCATAATGTGCTTATTCAATTTCATGCCCAAAATTTGATGGGAAGATGGACATCATTTCATGAAGCGCCAGCAGCCGATTACATTTGGTTATTCACGTTCTTGCTGAGAAAACAGATTCGATTGATAATGCTCTTACACCTCTCTATTAAAAAGAAAAGTACAGCCAGCTACCAGTAAGCTTCAAACAGAGACTGGAAGCAAGGGTACAAGTGTAGCTAACATAACCCCTGTAACATCACAACTGGTAGATTTTACACTCAACACAGCTGTTTTTTATTGTAAGAAATAATCCGGCCTCCCACTGTTTCCTTCTGCCTCCAGTCTTTATGCTAAGCTATGCTATCCATCTCTGGCTGTGTTTAACAAGCAAGGAAGTGTATTCCCCAAAATGTCCAACCATTCCTTGAAATATCATCGTACTGACAGAGATCTCAAACTTAAGTACCCGTAAAATTAAAGCTCCAGTCTTCCTCAGCATCAAAGTGCACGTCTCCACCAATACCATACCCAGGCATGAAGGCATGAGCCAGGACTCCTCCTTTGCCATCAAATGGTGAACCATCCTTATGGTCTGCAACAGAAAGTTAATCATTATATCCAGAAAATCCATAAAGCCATGTGCCACTGTCAGGGCCAGGGGAATTTGGTTTTTTGTAGAGCTCACCTCTATTCATAAAGGAGATAACGATGTCAGCCTCTTTCCTTTTCCGCTTGCGAAATTTGATCTGTGCAACGCTGGACCAGGCCTCCCATGCCGCTTTGAAGACTTTGTGAACCTTTGTGGCTGGGATGGAGCGGCTGTAGACGGCAATCCTGGGAAACAAGGACAGACTTTTACTACTTAATATGATCCATCCTTACTTTCATGACATATTTAATGCTTTTTGTCTTAGCTGTTACTGGGAGAAAAGTACAATGATCTATTCGGCATGGCATCTGCAGTCATTTTAGTGGCATGGCTTTATATGTGTATCTGATATTCATGTGTTGATGTTGTTCATATTGTAGACGATCATAACTAATGTCGCTTGAGGATCATCATTGCAATTGACCAATCATGCTGTTCTGATGTCATAGCTTGGTGACTTGTGATGTTGTTATCCCTGGAGCAAGACGTAAAGGCTGTTAGGTGCAAGACTCCAACTCGAAGGAGACCATGGAACATAGTGTCATACATGTATGACTTTTACACTTATGGTCACGTATTGTTTTCTGTTTCTTTTCTGTTTTCTGTCGCTGTTTGATTAGGATTAGGGAGCAAACACTCTTAATTAGGTCTAGGCAGCAACAACACATGGTGAGGTTTAGAGAGCAAAACTACTTGGTTAGGTTTAGGGAGCAAAAATACCTGGTAAGCTTTAGGTAACAAGAATACTTGGTTTGGTTTAGGCAGTAAAACAATATCTTGGTTAAGTTTAGGCAACACAAATACTTTATAGTCCCAGAAATAAGTTAATTACATTATTCCAGGAATAATACAAACATGGAGATATTATAACATAACATTTATGGTACCCAGCAGATCAATCCTCAGGACTTTGCTAATTCTACAACTTTTCCTCGACTCCCACCAGGTTAACATTATGGGTTTTGAGTAAAATGTTAACCACTGGCCTATTGCAGGCACCGCCATTAATTTCAGTACAGACATTCATGCCCACCTCAGGATGAATAGCAGTAACTTTTGCGTACAAACTGCAACAATGATATTCCCTCCAGCGTGAGCTGTACTTGTGCTAATTCATAGATGTTAACAACAACTAACAACTTTTACCCATATTCTTGTTGCCAAACTTGTGTTAGCATTTAGCTCAAAGCACTGGGAAATCACATCAACACATCATTTTCACTGCACTGCTTTGCGATCATCTTTAACCTGTAGCTGAGAGTTCTCTTCCTCCAGCGAACGGTTTTTCCAAATTGCTCCACATCAGACAGACCACAGCGTGGCCGCTTCATAACTGCCAGGGTCTCTTTGGTCAGCTCTCCACTCGGAGGCAAACCAAAGAAGTGCTGCATCTTCTTGACCTTGTCACAGAGTTGAGTGGTCCAATCGGGCTCATCTGCATCTGTGTCTGCAGTCCTCTTCCGTCTCTCTGACTTTGGCCGGTGGCCATAGAAGTGTTGTAGATATTCCTAAGGAGGACAACTCAGTCAGTGTCTGCAAAACAGTGAATTGCAACAGTCAACTAAAAAGGTAATGAACGTAAGCTGATGTACACCATTCGAACGCTATGCACACAGTTTCTTATTTGATGTTTTCTTATTTCTGTGCTCAAAGGTTTTGACTGTTCTTCTCTGAGGTTCATCTCAGGGCTTAAAACTGTTGTTTGCAACCTAATTTTTGCTTATTTTCAATCTTCCATCGTGTCACTCTTTCTAAAATCCTATTGTGTGTGTCTTTCATTCTGACAATTTATACTGCCTTGTCTTTCGTCTTAATGCTTTTTATATCTTATTTAAGGCATTTTGAAATGCCTTCGTGCCGGGAGGTCCTATAGAAATAAACTTGCCTTACCTTGTTGTCTTTACACTACACATTCCAAACATTTTCTCCAACCTTTAATAATAGTACAGCGCAGAAGTGTGGCCATACCCATGTAATAGTAGGTGTCAACAACAACCACACGAGCTCGAGAGACACTGTAGCCTCCCACTTAAAGGATTACTGAAGCTCTGTGAAAGTTTGTGCAGTAATCTCTATGGCTCAATGCTCCACTGACTATAACATCTCCATGATGAGAGTGCGCTAATGTTGATTTTGCTTAATTTTGTAAATCAACTCGATTTAGAACATAAATGAATACAGAATGAAGGGTGTAAAAAGAGGTTTCCAATTTCAAATCATATAAATCAGGGGTCAGTGTGTTTCAGGCTAAGGAACCCTTAGCCGATAGAGAGAAGGAGCAGGGACCCGTACAACATATTGTATAACATTTTGTTTGCATATTAAATTGAGCTTATTATAACATGTAGGGCAGTGATGTGTATAAACAAGTCAGCAGCAGTTGTAGCATGGATAATTACTGGCACATCAAGTGCACTGTGTGCAGTTTCTGCATGTCATACTTGAAAAGCTTCAAAACAATCCACTGAATGTCCGTACACTTCGGCTAATAATACATACGCCTGGCAAATGCGTCTCAATGATACATAATTAGCCGACTAGCTCAGCGTTGAGGATAATGGCTGGGTAAGCTTGATCACATGATTACATGAGGAATCACGGGTAGACCATCATCATGTTGAGTAAATTACGCTTCTTCTTATTTTTTTTTATTTTTCTTTTACAAATGTGTCTTTGCTAATACTATGCAGGCTTGGACACATTTAAATAAAAAGCATAAAAAAGACTAAAAATATTTTCAAAAGGTACTTAAGATGCTCGCCCTCGGGTTTGTGGACCCATAGTTGAAGACTCAGGATATAAACGATAAAGCATCAACACACCTCCACTATACATGAATGTCTGTGCAACATTTGGAATTGTAAAATGTACCATTCAGGCAATGAGTTGCCTGTACGAGGGGAGCGACGTCACTGGGCAGCACGCCTTTATTGCTTGAGTTAGTTGGGTGACCCTTTGCCAAGAACAGGTGCCCGTTATCAAGCTCCTGTTTGTTTTGACTGTCAGTTCAAGTGTAACGTTAGGGTTTCATCTGGCCACTGTTTTGTTCATGTATGATAGGATAGTATAGCCGTTCAACCAGGTTTTGTAAGGTCTGTTCAGTTAGTAATAAATGAGGAACGTTGTGGAAACTCACATTTAGAATTAAAATTGACAGAAAATAGCATTTAACATTTTACTGAATATATAAAAATGATTAATCTCAGTTAGTAAAATCATGAATTATCATGATATATCAGAAAAATGTTAAATTCTAAAGATCGGGGGTCATAAAATGTGCTTCACTTGACTCAAATATCATAACTGACAGAGCCTCTGCCTGTGGCTGCTGTGGCTCACATATCTGACTGCTGTTATCGCCTTTCTTCATCATCTGTTAGTACAATAACACTGGCTTCGTAGACATCACAATCTGCTGCTGTGCTTGTCTTCTTGAGAAATGAGTCTAGTCTCCAGACTGATAGTAGAGCCGGGGGGGCAGAGGTTCAGAAGAAGAGCACAAAGAGTCATTATCATTTCATCACAGATTTACTTCAGCTGAGGTTTCACTGGGCCATAACTTGCTGATTTTAATCAGTCATCCAATCAAGTTATAATATCAACACTGCTTATGTTATCTCATCATAATAAGAAATCAAATTGGGTATTATTAAACCACAAAATGATTAAGCTGTGGATCTGTGATATCATTCAAGTGAAATGACAACCACAGCATCGCTCAGCCTCCAGCAGAGTGAGCACGGAGAGCTGATAAGTGGATGGTGAAACACAGTGTGTGTTTGTAAACACGCACTATGCAATGAGATGTATTTATCCAGAACAAATTTAAAAGTATAATTAATGTGCAGTTCTTATTTTAGTGACTGAACTGAAAATGTTTTGGTTTTTTTTTCACAATGAAAAGATTTGTTTCAATAATTTATACATCTTAAAATACATCACCACATACAGAATAATTAAAGTAATTTTATGTTGCCATACATTTGTGAAGCCGTGGAAAATGATCTCTGGAGAAGAAACAGAAACTCGGATGCTATCTCTGGGTCAACAGCAGTGTCAAAATCCAGCGCTTAGCTCAGTTAACAAATCTCAACCCGAGCAAAGCTCCGCTCAGGTCAAGGTGGTGGAACTATAAAGCTGTCCAAAGTAATAAGACAACCCTGTCCGAGCAAAGACTCCTGTCAATCTAGCTGGCTGTTTGTCACGCATATAAACAGGTAAATACCTCTGCAAACTCCTGGTCAGCTTCAGATGGTCCATCATTAGGTCCTGTGGGCAGGTCAGTGGTTCGGAGAGGCAAGGCAGTAACAGGAGTCTTGCTGGGCATCATGAGACACAGAAGACTCAGCCAGAGCATCTTCATGTTTGACATGCAGGAGTCACAGTCAGTCAGTCAGTCAGTCAGTCCGTCAGTCAGTCAGTCTGTCCCTAAGATGTGCTGCTGCTGATACACAGGTCTGTATGCAAAGCTGCGGTGGGGACCACCTGCCAATTATGAGTGAGTGCTCCTGTCCCAACAAGAACAGCAAGGTGGCTCTGCACATAACAGGGTCTTCTTTAATGCGTCTTCAAAGAGACACCAGGCTCCTTTTTATAAAGCTCTCAGGGTGGGAAATCAGTCCAAACTGATCAGTCCGAACTGGTCCAAAATTCTCTGTAACATTTCTGTCGTATTTTTAGATGTAGGAGTTAAAGCCTTTTATCAGCATTGTGAACGTAGTGTAGGAATCTGTTCCCTATCTCATACAGACACATCGCTATGTCTTATCTGCAGATACTGGCTACAACTTTCATTTCCCATGAATGCAAAAACAAACCTTATCCAGCAAGTGATTTGTGATTTACAGTCAGTCCTTTTATTGCAAGTTAAAGCTCCAAAACCTCATTTTCAACAATTTCCCCAGCACTGTATGAGATTATGTGAGGAATCAAACGCAATTGGTTTTGGATGATCCTAATATTAAGTGTAATGTAGACGTAGACCAGAGGAGCAGACCAACAACACAGCAAAAGAAAACATTTAAAAAACATTTACTGAAACCAGCTGGTCTATGAGCTATTTCATTATACAAGAGAATAACATGTGCGAGTCCATTGTATTTGTTTTATGTGAAATAAAGCTATACTTTTCCGGATGCAGATAATTTGCATATTTGAAGTGGAACAGAGCATTAAAGTGTCATTTATGATGGCAGGTAATTGAGGGGTTAAAAACATAGATAGCTCAGAGACACATAAATTATAGTCTTTACCGGTGGTGTCTGCTAGGTGAGGAAAATGTGACTGATTTATTGTGCTGCATCCTTTGTTTCTTGACATGATCCTGCCAAATAAGGACATTTGCATATGAAAAATGATATTGGGGATATTGACAATAAATCAGCTGAAGGATTGATGTGGTTTCAAGTGTTGAGGCATTTAAAGTGTGAATGATGACTTGGATCTGAGGTTTTTACCTTGCATTGACAATGTTGCTTTGAAGAAATAATATACCAAAAACAAGTCATGGGGATACAGTTAGAGCTATTTATCACAACGAAAGACCCCTGGGGTGAAGGTGCTGTGCCAAATATGAGACTGCATGTGGTTATGGGATGTTGAAGGCATTCAGCACCGCCAGCATCAAGGTTTTCAAATATCCTGTGCAATATCACAACATTTACTAGTCTGGCACAAAGTTTTATGTTTTCCTCCGGATTAATTGCAATAAGGTTGATGATCCCAAAACCTCTATATGGGTCTTATGTCGCTGGGTCTTATTCCCTGTGAAATTATAACATTACATGTAAAGGAATGTTGATGACCTTTCGCAACAAAATTACGATTACTTGGCAATCAAAACAGTTTTCTGTAGGCCACATGCAGGATAAACTTGGTGTGGAAATGGATCTGCACACCATTTATTTTTTTGTTTCGACAACAAGTTAATAAAATTTTAACCAACATAGCCACAAGTAGATATATTACTTTATTTCTATGCATCCAGCAAACTGTTGTGTTTTTTAAAAAAAAAGAAAGATGGTATGAAATATACAGTGCCTCTTCCTCTCACTCGCTTTCAAAACAAATACACAGGGTAACTAGATAGTTCATTTTATTACAAGAATAGGAGGTGCTGATATTGCTTTTGTCCACAGGGGCTGCCAGAATCAACACAAAATTAAAGGTCCTTGTAACTGCTTTAAAGCGACGTTATCTACCTATTTACCTACATTTCCAAATCATGGTAATCACTTTTAATAAGGTGAATGGTCTCCCTGTCGTTTCTGCACATTTCCTGCACATTTGTGGGTAAGATCTCAACGCTTTAACTTTGTTCAATGCAAATAGCAGCAACTATCCCTGATTTTGGTGAAACTGGATGATATTTTATAACGAAACTGCTGGGTGCGGCAGTTAAAGTTAGCCCTGTTGCCCGACACCGCTCGTAGAACCAACCTGGAGTTTTTAAACTGCTATCACAGGAGCTTTGGGCCGACAAGACAAGCCGTTGAAATGTAAGTGACAATGGACTGTCTCTCTAAGTTGTGTGTGTTGTGTTGTTGCACCTACTTGATGTTTGGCTGTGTTAGCAAAGTTGTCAACATGATAGATTATTATTTTAAAAGCCAAGTCAGTTCATTTCTACAGAGCTGGCATGCCGAGTTTTGGGCGCACTGTAGTGAACACATAACGTTACACTATATCTGACAAATTGTTACAGAAACATGGGATTTGTAGGTGGGGGGGTGCAGTTTATGACCAAATACATACAAAACAAATGACTTTCCCTCAAGCCTCCATTGTACGTTGTTTAGTGTTAATAAGCAAATATTAGCAAAAATAAATGTTAAACAAAGTAAGTGAACATGGTTTAGTTCTTTTTACAAGTTCTCCTAATAAACATGTTAGTAGCTGACCTGATAAAACTTGAAGTTAACTCTCGCCAAAATGCAACCTAGGCTTTATTTGTGAATGTATATGAGTCAAACCTTCGTGTAAAAGCATAATTACAGCGAAAGAGGCACTTTTAAGATTGACCATGTTTTCGTTTTCGGCTCAAACACATTTTCAATGAGCCATGACGACGGCTAGAGGAAGAAGCTACTGCTAACGTGAGTTGTTCAAAAACGTTCTTTTTAGTAAACTCTGTGTACACAAACAATGTTCTCAATGTTCATGTTCATGTGTAGAGACCCTGGTGATACTACGAGCAAAGTTTCATGTTGCCTTTTTAGTGTTTTAGAAATAGCAATTTGGATGCTAGCGTAAAAAAGTGCCCCATGCACTCCCATTGAAAATGAGTTTGAGCCGAAAACGAAAACATGTTCAATCTTAAAAGTGCCTCTTTCGCTGTAATTATGCTTTTACACGAAGGTTTGACTCATATACATTCACAAATAAAGCCTGAAGTAATGTGAGAAAATAACTCTCATGCATGGACATAACTGCAGTGAATAACTGTGTATCTATACTACATTCAAATGCACAGTAACATAAAAAAAACAACAACATGGAAACCAGCAGCCTCTCCGTTGTTGCTTTCCTTCTGCTAACCCACCTCTTCGGCAACTCGGGCATTCCCAACATGAGTCAGTGCTGACAAGGTGTCGCCCAGATGAATTCTGTTTTACAGCTGGGTAACACACGTGAAGCATGAACAAAAAACACAATCTAATTTCAATCTCCATTAGATACGGATAGCACTGAGTCAAAGGATCCGGGATCACTGGAAAAAACCTACTAATGACGCTCATTATGACTCTGTTAGACACAGCTTAACATTTGACTCACAACATCTTCCTGCTGTCCCCTCAGGCTAAGGCTGGATTTTTATGTTCCCAAATAAAACCTTGAACATGACATGAGTGGAGCGCTGTTGTGCAATACCTGCAGATGATTTAAAGTAATGGGTCTCTTTCCCAGATATTATGCTTTTTCCGATGCACATGGCAAACCTTCAAGTGACATTGCGCACTGCTTCAAGTGATCTTCTAAATGAAAATACTTTTGAAAAGACGATGTAACAAATGTTTATCACCTCCGCCTTCAGTAAACATTAGGAGGAAATGGTGAATTACTTTAAACCACAGAAAACCAAAGACAAGATTGCTGATCAAATAGCAGGCAGCTGGCGGTGGAAGGGGATTTCTACAGATTGGTCAGCACGCTGAAGAGGTGTTTTCCTCCTTTTCTCAATAAACCAGTGATGTTTTGCCAGACAAGTAGATCGAGCTGTGCCAGGTGTGAAAAATCTGAAGGATTTTACGAGCTCTGTGTTTTGACAGTTTATGATCTCTGTAGAGTTCAGGATACTTCTCTCTACAAACTCTGATTGACAGTGTGTGTGTATCATACCATTATACTACTTGTGCAAATCCTGATTGATGTGCAATGACAATTCTGTGTCTATTGCATACCTATACTTATACCAACACCAAAATCCAGATAGAAATGACAGTGAACAGATGTGTTTGTGTTTATACAATAACAGCACTTGGAACATCAGTATCGACTGTCTTCATATAGCAATGTTTACTATACCAAGAGAGGAATGTGGCATATAGATGATGGAGTTATTTTTTGTCTAAACTTGTCCTCCTTACAGTACACTGACAGACGTCAAAAGACCTTGACTGTCAATCGCCGCCATATGATGTACAGTACGTGTGTGCCAATGTACCTGCTGCACATAACACATCATGATTTAAGTCCTCCGGCTGCTGGAAAACTACGACCGCAACATTAAAAGACGCATCAGGTGAATAATGCGTCACTCTGAAAATACTCTGCACTATGTTTGTGCTGACTGATTTACAGTGAATAAATGCAAATCATTTAGACATCTTAGGGAAAGACAACCTTGGGCAGGATTCTGTAAGGGGTTTGAAAAGCCAAGTGTAGATTTGTTTAAAATGATTGCCAATGCCCTCTTTGCTGTGAACTTGGATGTCGTCAGTTGACAAGACAGTGTTGGAAACGGGCAGAGCACAGTTTTGACACAGGATGAAAACACTTCAATTTTTTTCTCAAGCAATATGTGTATTCACTCATCTGTTTTTCAATTTCACAAAAAAGGGCTCTGTGTGACAATTTGTAGCAATTTAACATGACAATTTAAGATTGGTCGTGGTTGCTGATTGGTGGAAGTTGTTTTGTTGCTGCTGGACTGTGGTTTTCTCTGTGAAGGACTCCAGTTGGGTTTTCTGTGGCAGTCGAGAGGATGTGACTTTATGCTCGTTGTTGAGTAACTCGTCTCAGTGCCTCTCTTTGCTCTGAGAGAAACAATGAAGAAGTGGGTATAGACATAAGGTAATCAACCGGCTTCCAACGCAACCCGAAAGTTCCACAGAGCTTCTTTACATAGAAATAATTTATGCATGGTTTAAAAACCCTGAACTAGCTGATTCTGAGTATCTCATGTTGAAATCTGTTCCAATTTTTTGCCCTTAAATATCGGAAATGGCCATGTCTTTAAATTTTTCCAAAATTTTGCTAACTCATACTGCTGGTCTTTTGTATATTTAAAAATATACATATATATAATATAATATATATATACAACAAATGTGGAAAGACGCTTAGTGATGCCTGACCATTGTAGTGATCTGACATTTGTTCAACTATGAAATGAACCTTTATGCAACCATGTCATCTTAAACAGGATTTTTTTAAACATTTAATATCTTTCTCTCAAACGCTTTGTGTTGGATGTTAGGAAAAGAAATGATAGAAGAGAGAAGAGGAAATCAAAATGATTTTAAATTAGTGTCTGGTCTGATTGATTGATTGATTGATTGATTGATTGATTGATTGTAGGGCTGCAACGATTAGTCGACGTAATTGATTACGTTGACAATAAAAAATTGTCAACGCGAATGTTTTTGCTTTCAACGTGTCGTATTTATTAGTGTTATTATTATTATCTTTTTTTTTTTTTAAAGACTTGAGCCGGAGCAAGTCACTTTAGCGCCGCTACTAGAATGTGCACCACGATGTGGCCTCGAAGAAGAAGACGGTTCCACAGGAGAAGAAGCAGAAGCAGCAGCAGCAGAAGTAGAAAATGAATGATGGCAGAACATGCTGAGGAGAGCAGGAAAGCGATACCAAAAACGTGACATGCCAACTTTGTCAAACACAGCTGTCATTTCCTGGCAGCACTACAGCCAGGCATGAGCACATGAAACGTAAGCACCCTGGAGCTATGGTGGCATGTACGCCAGACGGGTAAGTTCACAAATTTATCTGATAAGAAGTTATTTGTCTTAGTCATCAGTGAGTTATAGCCGCAGCCTCACCCTATCTGTTTTGTAGTGGTTTGGAGCATATCATCGGTGTCGGGCGGAAAACTCCTATCTTCAATATATGGTATTGAATTTATGTGTGACTCTGTAGTAGCCTACAAACCTACAAGCAAATTAAACAGAAATGGATTTGCATTTTTTAAAACATGTTCATCTATTAGTGTGCAACCTAAAAGTGATTTATTTAAATGCATAGTTATTAAAAATGCAACAGATCTCAAATGACAACAACAACTGTGGTTGTTGTGAACCCATGCTCCTCCATGTATCATCAGACAAGAGGCCGGCTGGAGACAATCTCTTTGGTTAATAATGTGTACAGACGTGAAGGGTGGCCAGTAAAATAGATCATGAAAAAATAAGTCAAATTTGCAAATAAGAGGTTTCTGTCTGACAGCAACGATATTAGTAATAATTCATGTGTAGGATAGTTAAATCAGTACAAAACAGTAAGAATATAAATTGGATATAACACTGAATAGTAAACCTCCACTTAATGCGATGATTTATAACACAATAATAATTCATTAGTAAGATGTGTAATCAATTAAAAACTGTAATGATGAGTGTTAATTAGTTCAATTAAAATATTAAAAATCCCATTGTGATTCAAAAATATTATGTTTTCAAATACATGTTTCATGGGTTTTTAATTTGCTCTGAGAATATGAGGTTAAACCAAAGTTCGAAACAGATGCTGCCAAAATAATCGTGACTGATTGACGAATCAAAAAATAAAAATTGATAGATTAGTCAACAACCAAAATAATCGTTAGCTGCAGCCCTAATTGATTGATTCTTAAAGGGTCACCTCTGTAAAAGTTTATATGCTAGTTTGCAGTTGGCATGCATTCAGCCATTTTTTAATTTGATTTCAAAAGGAAGTAGGCTGTCAAAGAAGGCCAGAGTAAGAATGTAGGGTGAGAACCTTCCAGTTAGTTCAGTTTGACAGAATTCAGTATCTACAGGGCCACACTTTTGAAGCATGCGATAATTACTGTCACACTGTTGTGTTCCCGCTCAGTCCCGGTGACTTGTTGGTGAACTGTATTTGTTCCAACATGCTCTGCTACCCATGCAGCATGCAAACAGCATATCTCAAACTTCTTGGAAACCTGTGGGCAGGTCTCAGGTCTTTGTGATGAAACCATGTGAGTAACAAACAACTTGGTGACTAAAGGAGCGAATCAAAAAATGAATCCTTGATTGAAAAGTCCAGGTGACGCATAGTGAGAGCTGTGTCAGACACACTGATAGTAGCCTTCCGCTTGCTGTGGTTTTTATGGTCTTTTGTTGCAAAAATTACAACAACACTTCCTCGAAATGCCTTTCCTCAGCCTCTTCACAATGGTTGCACTGTTTGGTGAGTGGGCTGTGTGGCAACGCTGTGTGTAACATGATCAGCGAGAACAAGCCTTTTTTTCAGGAGGCTCTGTTTATGAAGTGCTGGAAGAAGTATTTAAATCTTTTACTGAAATAGCAATATCACAAATGTGAAAATATTCTGTTACAAGTAAAAGCCCTGCATGCTTTTTTTAAATACATAATATAGTATATTAAATTATATTTTAATATATAAAAGTAATTAAAACATGAAGTACCCATATTGTAGTATCAAGGCACCAGAAGAGTCCCTATTATGGTAATCATACCATACCATGCACTGTATTAACTACCATACTTTATATAATTACTATTTGTAACTATTACTCCAAATTTAAATGAAAATTCAATTCAACCCTTTATGTCTTTAAATCTCACATTTCATTTTTGATGCTCATCATGGTTAATCTGTGTAAAATGTTTGTATATAAAGTCAGACAAATAAACATTGCCTTTTGAAATGTAGTTGCACAGAGGTATAAGGTGGATTAAAATGGATAGACTCAGGCTAAGTGGTTCAAAATTGTATATCAGCAAAGGTACCACGACTGCATTTACATTTCCCATATATTTTCTCTAAAGGATTTCAAACATTGCTCTAAGTGAAAAGTCTGTACGTTTAAAATGTTTTGTTTTTATATTGTGATCATCTATTTAGTTTCCTCATGTAAAATATAATCTTTCAATAATAATCATAATATAAATAGCTTTGCCAGTGATGTACCTTTTACATTCATGAAAATAAACTGTATTTGAATTTGACATTTTTTGAGGAATATCTGCACAAATGCCAGTTTTACAGTTGAAATGAATGATAACAGAAAACCACCACCCCATTTCCATGGCAGCAAGTGGATCATTAGAGGAACTTTGCCAGCACCCGTAGTGTAGAGTGTCTTTGTTCCACAGCCCGTACATAGTACCACACCTTCCAATGACGCGATTCAATTGAAACCCTTGCCAACATTGGATTATCTTGATATGATGTTCAGAAAAGCTGATAAATAATGTATGACTCATATCCAGTATCGAATTGGTTATTGACACTTCA
Source organism: Diplodus sargus (assembly GCA_903131615.1). Taxonomy (NCBI): domain Eukaryota; kingdom Metazoa; phylum Chordata; class Actinopteri; order Spariformes; family Sparidae; genus Diplodus; species Diplodus sargus. The sequence continues at coordinate 5,776,803 of CAEMYA010000025.1, forward strand.
AATTCAAGCCATTGTCCAAAACCATGCTTAAACATGAAATCATCAACAGTGTATGAGTTCAAGGAAATGACTGAGACAGAATAAAGTTCCTCTGTAGACAACTTGTCAGACATTTCGTTTTATTTGTCAATACAGCACGTCATTAAAGACTGGCACACGACCAAAGTTCAACAAACATGTTGGCAGAGTTCGCTCTTATGGCCTCAACAAAGAAGTATCACCACCTACAGCCACAGTTAACATCACCAGAACAACCTGTCACTAGGATGTTGGACACATGAAATGAATGGAAGGCCAAAGAATCAGGCACAGACTCTGCAGAAGAAGCTGTTAAGGTTTTTCCTCCTGATGTTTTAACTGCTTATAATCAGGGGAAGGGCACACTGAACAACACAAGGGAAGAACTGATTGGTTTATCATGAACATCAAGGCAACTTGGATTACACTGCACGGATAACAATAAGGCACCCTCTGCTCACCTCCAGTTAAGAGCAGCGATTTCAAGAAACGCACATTTACGATTTCACACGGACAGTTGAACAATGTTAATACTTCTCTTTCATACATTGTGCTTATGTGCTTATGACTGTAACACTGGGATTACTCAAAAGGTTCCACCCAAGCATCTGAGAGTCACGCAGAAAAAGCATGTAGGCATAATGAAATATGAATGTAGCTTGTGTTGTCTCAGGACATAGTCCAGCAATTAGCAGTGTAGGAGGCCACACACTTACACATATCTCCATTAACAAATACATTGTGCATCTTTTTTTAATTTACCACAATTACTTCAAGCTCCAGGTTCTATTGTTACCAGTACATCTCCACAATTTCACAGCAGCAAAACAAACATTGTAAATGAGAAGGCCTTCATTTCACATCACAGATGCAGTACAAGAAAACTCAGCCAAAGATCCCACAGCAGGTAGGTAGTCGTTCTTCAATGCACATCGGCATGCTTGGCAATGTCTGAAATAAGCTGGAAAGTTATGCCACCTAGTGGTTGTATCATAAACAGTTTTACAATGACATTCCTCTACAAGGTGGACAGTATACCATGTGCCATTTGACTCTCCACTAATACTCTTTAATAGATGAAAGTAAAAAAGGACTTATAAATGTGATAAGTGTAATAAATAAAATGTATTGTAGGATATGTTACAGACTAATGTACTGTACATAAAGGGACATCTACAATGGACTTCAAACAAATATTTTTCTAATGAGGAGGTAGGGCACTCCAACAACCATTACTGCCCTCTAAAGTTCATGTATAAAAGGAGGTTTAATGAAACATGGCAGGAGACAAAAACCTGACTGATCTGGCTGAGTCTAGTATCCCATTCCCTGCAGCTGATGAAGATGCAATGATTCAGACATCTTCCATCCACTCCCTTGGTCCTTTGACTGAAGGCTAAAGATTAAAAATAGCAAATGTTATTCTTAAACAGGTTGTCTTTGTCAGCTGGCTTCATTAACTGGGTTTCAACTAAGAATTTTTACTCCAACTACCCTCTAAGATAACTGTAGTGCACACAAAAGATCTTGGCGAGTTAAGCTGATGCATTTACAGTGATGTTTCTGCATGTTTGTATTATTTTTTTTCTGATCAGACCCCACCACATGCTAGTCAAATCCCAACAAAAGGGGTTTCACATTTTTAACACAACAAACCCTGTGGGCTTGAGGGGTGACTGTAAAACTCTAGTCTTCTCAAAGCACACATTTATTGTGCAATTTCACTTTAAAGACTGAAAGCGCTGTCTATCCACAGAAACTTGAGATGTACAAACAACTTGCTTTGTGCGCCTGGGAAAACATCTAATCCTTTCCAAAGCAAAATCTATATCCAGTGTTATGAGGTTGTGTAACAAAGCTACAGACATTGCATCTCTTGCTTGATAATAACGAGGTAAAAGATAAGCGTGTTTCACACATTACACTACAATTTTGAATCCCAGAGCAAGTTTGGCGTTTAAAAAAAACACACAAAAAACAAATAATAAATGAATCATTCCAGTCTTGGCATGTTTTGATAGGAAAATATCTGGTAAAAATGAAGCCTGTGGGCAAGCAAATGAAGGCGGCTGAGCTACACTAACACAGCATGACTTTCACGCTCTAGCAAGCAGTTATTATCCCATATGTAGTGAGCACATCCAAAAGCAATACAATCCTCCTTGAAAAGAGATGTAACAACACTGTGTTGTAAGTAAAGCTCCTTCAGCTACTTGTGAAACTACACATGAAAGTCTTAAGTTATACTTTTGTTTGGTGAGCCATTTAAATACATTACAATTATCCATAGACTCAAACATACAACAATAATTATGCTAATGTGAATTCTGAATCAAGGACACCATTTTCCCTTTTCCCAAACCCTCATTAAGATAACATCCCCTTCAACACGTTGATGAAGGTTCTTAGTCATCCAGGTCATCGTAATTCTAAGCACTGTATCGTAGGCTATTGGACGTGTTTCAGTTTGTTGAAGACGGTTAGAAGTTTAGAAGGCGTAACTGGAGGGGAGTTGAAGGCCTCCCCTCCAGTTAGTTAGAACTGAAGAAGCCTCTTGGATGGCAGGTGTAATGTCTTCAAGAAACTGAAACAAGACCAGCTGCCTACGATACAGCACTTAGAATCCCCTTTAACATTTACCACAACAGTGGACTACACAGCATATTTGCAGTAATGCTGTTGAAATGAATGAGCAAATAAAATTATTACACTTCAATAAAATGACAAAACACTAGTCTAATAAATTATGATCAATGAAAACAAAATCTTCCATTTCTTAAAACTGGACTCAGTGCTATACTGTACTTAGTAAATCCCCACAGTGCAGATCGAAGGGTCCCTGGGGTGGTGCTTTGGGGTCCACCTGCTCCTAGCTGTGAGCTGAGTTCCCAGCAGCGGGCACTGGCAGGTCCCTGTGCCAATGGTGTCTGGATATGGCAGTCACCATCCTTAAGCCGGTCCCCACCCCTCCATTTCAGCTTGTCTTCTGTGGTTCAATGTGCAATGTGGGCCAAACTCCACAAAGAAACTGGTCAAAGTTAAGAGAAGACATATAAATATGTGCATGAATAAATGTAATTAAATGAAAACTACAACTTAAACATAGGCTAATGGCAATACATACCTTTACTTTTGGTCTGTACTTGAGGTAGGTAGACCTGATCTGCAGGCTAAAAGAAAAACATTATATGTTAATGCAAATTGTTATGTCTTACCACAACAAAAAACACCTTGGCCGACTCCCTTTACTGACCTTAGAAGTATGTGCAGATAGGATCCAAGGCCTGTGAAGATGTGCCACCAGGCATGGAACTGTGTAACTACTCCAACACCAGGAGGAAGAGTTTTTCTACTGGCTCTAAAAGACAAAAAAGTGTGGAGCCATCACCTTTGATGAATAACAAAACTAATGTGGCGTGTCCAACGGTGAGAAACGGTAGAATTCCCAAAAAGTTTATACATAACAGGACCCTCATTTTTCCAAAATACTCACCTTAATGTGTCACAGAAGATATTGTCAATGTTCCACAGTAGGAAACCTAACATAAAGACTCCTAAAGAGGTGTAACACAGCGGTCTGAGCCATGGATACACCCTAACATAAAAAAACCAAACACAAGCAAGGCATTACTGCATGGAATATTAATGAACCACCATTTCATGTTTTTAATTGCAGGGTGCTTGTGGCAAACTTACCATGTAACAATGAAGATAGATCGCATCACTAGGCAAGCAACCAGAGCACCATACATGACCTAGAAGAAGACATCATCACTTATATTTGGCTCTGAAACACCTCAAAGGCTAGTGGTGCACAAATTCTGACTACTATTTTCAAACTGTCATCTAGTATTTCAATTGATGAATTCCAGGCAGCTTAACCTGTACATTGTGATTAATACCAACACAGCCTTCTAACAGCCTTCAAGGATAAATGGTTTCAACAGGTAATCTTTTACTTTATTGTAGCAGTTTTCCTCTGTCTGGACTAACTGATACATTACAAAATGAATAAAGCAGTATTAACACTACAAAAATCTTTCATACAAATTTTGATTTGTCCTCTCTGAATCACTGAGTCAGATTATCAGATCAAGTTATTGAATTCAACCAAACTATGTACTTGTTTAATTTGGTCCAGCAGGGACAACATTATCAGTGTCGTTATAACCCCCATAGAGGAGTGTGATTAGTAAACAGAGTCAGCTCCAAAGAGTAAACAGAAGCAGCTTTGTCACATTGTCCTTACTGTTGTTAAGCAACACACAATGTGAACTCGAAGCAGGTACAGACACTGTGCTTATCTTTAAATGTTTATGTTGTTAGTCTACCAGGTTGGTGTTGGGATTATTCTTCTGCTTGGCAACATAAATTTTTTGATTCCTTAGTTGAGGATTCAACACTGAGTTAAAGGCTTAATACAGTGTTTTTTGAAATGTTAAAACTTGTTTAAGCAGCAGAACACTAAAATATGATTAAATGTTGCATTTTGTATACACTACTTAATGTTTAACAACCAGCATGCACAAAACTGAATGTTTTATGCTGTGTTGGCCGTCCCAATGTTTACACAAGGTAAAAATGACTCAAGGCGCACTGTGCCCTAATGGCAAACAATGAGCAATGTGAGCCAAGGGAGCATAACGCAGAGCACTCTTACCTGGTGAAAGACAGGCTCCTTCCACTGCAAGTATACCTGCAAAAAATACATACAGAAAAAAAATCCTCAGGATGATAGGATGCTAAGCTATGCTTCATTTACAACGTGATGCAAAGTAAATTATTTCTGTTATAATGAAAGTGGATGCTCACCACAGTGACTGAGACACTGAAGATCAATAACAATGCAATAGGAAATAAGCTGATGGTGTTCTCTTGTTTGAAGCATTCATATCTGAAAGAAAGGAAACAAATGCAAAGAACAGAGAGACAATAATGGACGATTAAAGGGTAACATGTGACCTTTACACTCAATACACAATTTTTGTTTTGTGGCCTCCCTTTTTTAATTTGATTGGAACATAATTTCAGAGTGGCCTGGAGCTGGAGAGATGGCATTCTCCACTCAAAGCACCTGGGCTACCTGGGTTCTCTATTGTGTGTACAAATTCCATTTGTAAAAAGGACTCTAGGACACAAACTCAGGAATTCAGCTGCACTTGCAAGACACTGACATAATGATGAGTTCAAATGAGATGTCATCACCAGTGCGCTCACCTATGTGCCCTGATATAGGACGTATTTACAAATAAACATCAAGTACACACACACTCATGTTCTAAGCTGGCCCTGCCAGATGCTAAGGCCAGGTGTAAATGGGTGGTAGGCCGTCTAGTTAGCCTGTAAGGTTGCAAGTCCAGCTTTGAAAGATAATTAAATAACATGGAGCCTGGGTCAATATCTTCTTCTTTAAGAGCTGTGCTCCCAGGGGTATGTCCTGCTGTATTGCACCCAGCTAACTTTCACCAAAGTAAGTGCTTGCTAAATGCTTGACTACTTGAAGTGAGGTCCTTGTCCCTGCTCCAAACAGGCTTACTTCTCAGCTCAACCAAATTATGTGACCTCTTGTGAAACAAAAGGGGTATAATATGCAGCCACCAACCCATACATTCCGCATGCTGACAGGGAAGTCTAAACAGAGAAACAGCTGCGGCTACAGTACACCCATCTACTACAGCTGTGTGCTTGGTTGGAGCTCCTTCTGATACACATCAGGCCAAACTTTGGACAGAGTTCAGTAATGATAAGCTGGGAGACATGCCTGCCATTTCTTACAACAAGGTATGGAATATGGGAAGTGGAAAGAGATACTTGAGTTCAGTTTACAATCAATATTTCCATTACATACAGTAGACTTGACAGCAACAAGGTGACGCACTGTACTTTCTTGGAATGGATCAAGAGATCAGTAAGGGTTTTATTTTACACCCACAATCACACTTGTTTCAGTGTCTGCAAATCCTAAGTGCTTCAAGGGCAATAAATCAAAAAGGCTGAGCCACTTACAGACAGTAGACAAAGACGCATGTACTGTAAATCATTGGTAACTCGTCCAGTAACTGCAAATAAAAATACAGAGAAAACATAGAATGTATCACACTGTTTCAGCATAACTTCACATCACATTAGGCAACAAAACTTTGCCTCATATTTCCATAGCAAATATTTCCCAATAGTTTGATGGATGCAAGAAGTTATGGTACACTTTGTTTACATGTTAAGATTGAAGTGTAACACTGCAGCCTACCTGCATCTCATATATCAGCGTCATGTGGAAGCACCAGGAACCAACACCAACAGCTGGGCGACAAACAACAAAATGTTGTTCAGAAAGATAGGACATTCTCATGTGTTGGCAATTTGATTGATAGTATTAGCAGTGAATAATGTGCAAATGGAAAAGCTGTTGTAAATAACTACAATGAACAAATGCTGAGTTTGCTTCAGTAACATCAAGAGCCAGGTATTTTGTGTCTTCAACAAACAAACCTGCCAGTCCGAGGAAAGAGCAGACGTAGCGAAACTCGAGACCATCACGAAACGTCTGGATGGCCCCACAAATAGGAGGAAGAATCATAATCAGGTTGCTGACAGTGTTCCCTGTTCAAAAAGACAAGGGACAAATTAGAACCTGATGACATGACAGCAGTGAGAGTTCAGTAGGGCAACCAGGGTTACATGCTGTGATCATTATAACAGCATGAACAGTATATAATTACAGAAACCTGATCCATGACTGCGCTAGGATTTCATTCACACACTTCTACTGCTAGATTTGCTGCCACCCTACAATCATTTGTACTGTATTGCTTATAGCTACAGGGGAGTTTGTTGATTCTGGCTGCTCATGTAGACAAAAGATGTCAATGGTGAAACAAACCAAGCTTTGTTTTAGTGCTTTACCACCAGACGACAGTGTCACAAGTGCAAAAACAGGAACCAAATGCAGATACAGCAGCAAACGGACTCATCACACAAAGCAAGCTTTAATGAAAGCTGAAAATAAGTCAAAAAAAATTAAAGGAAGACAAAAAGTGAGACCAGTAACAAAAAGCTGGCCAATGAAGGGAATGAAGACAAGAGTAAAACAAAAACAGAAAATAATCCCTAAATCCAAAGTGAACTCGAGGCGCACAGGAGGACCGGGGGAAAAGACACAGGAAAGCAGGATAACAGTTACGCGAGGATGAGAACTGAACAGGACGAACTGAACGGACAGTCCAGCAAACAAACCTAATGAGGGGATGAGGTGTAAGGTGGACTGGGAAGAGGGAAAGGCTAATGAGGGAGATGCAGTGCAGGTGTGGAGGGAAAGCAAACTGGGCAAGAACTCAGGTAACGGGGCTGGGCTAATTCATCAGAGAGAAGACAGGTGTGGAGGGAAAATTATCATCATCATCATCTTCTCGCTGCTGGTCTCATTATTTTATGTAGGCCATATAGAGGCACTGGTATTGAATTGAGACTATTTAATGAACAGTTAAAGGCTCCCTGTGGTATGTTTAAATTGAATCCACAGCAAAGGAAAACTTGAACTGCTGTACATCTGTAATTTAAACTGTAAAATACTGCTAATATAGTAGTGTTTTGGTTTGCTCTAATAGGCACAGGTAATGGATAAATGTGCTCATAGTAAACAATGGACTTTGATCACACTTTTTTGTTCCTTCTTCTTCGTCTTCTCTTTTAAATTCTATCTTTTTAATTAAACCACACAAAATCAACCTAAAATTAATTTTACAAACAGTTAACCGTTGGTAATTTTTTAAGTGGGACTGCCTAAGCCAGGGGTCAGCAACCTAATATATATTTTCACATAATGTGGCAACTCTGCAGTGGGTTACTTATGCTTACGGTATAAGGTACTTAAATTTGCATTTCCTTTTCAATGACGCCATGTTTTGGTGCATTTATGAAACAAAAGACCTCGCCTACAAAACATAGAAATAGAGTGGCAATACAGAACTATATATGCAGACCTACTTGAGACCTGGGTTTGTGAAATGTACAAAACAAAAAATAGCCTAATTTGATAATAAATAAAACACATAGCAGCAGCCTAGATTTAAAAACAGTAAAAATAATAAATATAAAAAAAACAGTACAATTTTATTTTAGTCCATTTCAGTGTGAGTTAATCCTTTTTTTATCGTCAACCACATACAGCAATTAAACCTCGCGTCTGAGCATAAAACACAATGATTTTAACTCAATCAAGCAGGATCATTCTGTGTATAGGCTATGCATTTTTACTGCCAGAGAATGCAAGAATTACTGTAGGCCTATTACAGTGATGATGGTAAAAATATATAGATATATTATTTATTTCCATGTAAAATGACAAAGTCACAGGGAATCACTGCAGAACGACAACAGAGCCACAAGTTGCTGACTCCTGGCCTAAATCTTGATTGTTCCAGAATCGGAAATATAAGAATTTTATGCTTTCCTTAAAACAAACTGAATACTTTTGGGTTTTTGACTGTTGGTTGGACAAAATAACATTGAAAGTCAACTCTGGAATATTCTCGTATGCATTTTTCAGAATAAGAAAGAATTTATTGATCCCCTTAGGGTAAACTGGGTTACATTACAATTGCTCCAGTTACCAGACAAAGGGGAGAATTTATAACAAAAGATAATAAGAAATGAGAGTAAGTCGAAATTACAAATAAAATATAACATATAAAACATTTGTGTTAGAAAATGTATTCTGATATATTAACAACTACTGTATATAGATGAATATCTATAGCATATAGTAATCAAAATACTGGAAATATAAATATAAGATGATATGTGCCTCATACTGCACATTACCTACTGTGTATAATCTATAAACTGTGAATAAGTATTATTACATACTGAATAATAATATTTTTTCAGTTTTCTTATGTTTTATTGATGCATTAATTGGTTAATCAATTAAATAGGCTAATTTTACCTAACCCTAACCCTAACCATATGAATAATTGCTATTTGCAGCCATAACTCTTTGGCAATGTATTGTAGCACTCTTTGTAGAGGTTTGGACATTTCTCGATCATAAGATGCATCACGATGCGGACGTGGAAGACACTGCATTGATGCAGACACAGAGCTTAACTGAGAATCTGCGGCTTGTTGATTGTTGCTTGTTGATTGTCAGCTGTTGCTCCCATGCTTTGAATTGTGGGCGGACATTAGGCTAACGTTACTAATGTAGGAGCTATGTCAGAGGGAGGCAGAGATCATCTGCAAGTGATAAAATAAAACTTAAAGCCTACTTTTTAAACGGACATCATCATGTGGGATTTTATGAACTTTATAAAAGAACTGGACAAGCCATTGCCATTTTCACCTGAAGCTAACGTCAAAGATGAATAACTGCTACAGCAAGCCCAGCTTATCAGCCAAGATCTGAGAAGGCACTGTTAACTTTGCAGTCCGAAACTCTGGTTGGACATGGCTGCTTTCAATACTGAAAAACAGCTGAGAAATCCTGGCATATTGAGGTCAAAAAGACCTCAACAACTATTGTTAATCTGCCTCGAGCAACACATTTCAGCCTTATCTGTAAAAAATGGTTGGTGAACCTGTGTCAGTGTTTGTGTATATAAACCTCCCTCCCCTAGGCCATCGCTGTGTGCTTACTACGCCATTGGTACACCATCAGGCCCACACAGAAACGTTGATCCTGACTTTGCTCTTCTGGGTGTGGCGATGTACTATCTCAGGTGTGGGAAACAATCAGGCTCACCAGGATGTTTAGCGGGTAGAAACTAATACTGCTGACTCCTATTTTCAAAAAAACAATATGACACTTTGCCTTTATCTACCAGTCTGATAAAAAGTCAAGCTATTTCCGCAGGTCCTTAGTGACCATCTTAAAATGTGTGGACTTTGCTTACTAGGGATGTCCCGATCAGGTTATTTTTACCCCGACCCCTATTCAAATCAATACAATATTTAGTAAATGCCGATACTGAGTCCCAATCCGATAGTCAGCCTTGACTAATAGTTTCCTGGAGATAATACAGCTGCATTAAGATCCTTGTGTTAGCAGGTGAGACTGTGATGCTGCGCTGTGACAGCAGACCCTTGTGTACAGCCAGCTGAAGTGTGTGCACGGCGCAAACCAACGCTTGGTACTTCCATATAATCCATTGCTTTTTCCATATTCCTTACGTTTCCCTGTTTTATTCTGCTGTATGAGACCCATGAAACTAGCGAGCAAGCGGCACGTTGTAACTCGAAAGTGGAATCAATGTAATGTAATACCAAGATAATAGGACATACCGGGAATTCCAAAACTCCAGATGATGACCCTGATCCTGTACCACAAAGATGGGCTGGTTATCGAGAGCAATCATTATCTTCTCTGTAATATTTCAACGTACCACATGTGTGGTATTAAATGCAGCTCTTTTGTTACCCCCTTGCGAAACGGTCGTACTGCAGATGTTACATGTTGATGCTGGACTGCTTTCGCTTTCTAATTTAAGCTATTTCCACACTGAAGACATTTTATCCACAGGTTTGCCAGAGTAACGTTTTGCACTTCTGCGTTCTGTCACAAATTGTGCTTTGAAAAAAAAAAAATCGGGCTTGGGTCCACGTTCAAAATTGCAGATCCCGATCAGTGGAAAAATGCCCATATCTGCCCTGATCGCAATCCTGCAGATTGGCTCAGGACATCCCTATTGCTTACTGCACAGCACGGGGGGGGGGGGG
>CAEMYA010000025.1:5790183-5807905 GCA_903131615.1 Diplodus sargus
AGCAATGCCTAAAGCAACCCCCTTCAAGATAAATCACACACACACACACACACACACACACACACACACACACAGGAGGCGCCTTCGTGGTTCTTTTACTGCATACATTACAGTACAGCAGACCAAAGCAACCAATAAAATAAGCTGTTTCAGTTCAGTACTTTATTGCCACATCAGCCATCATCTGACAGAAAATTGTCATCTAGCAAGAAAAGAAAAGAAAAAGAGGAACACTGTTCAACAAGCATACAGCATCACAATACAGTCAAGATGATGACACATGCAGAACTGGATGTAATAGAACAGGCTGTGAGAAGGCTGTGTATAAAAAGATACAGTCAACTTGTTGAATTTTAAAGATGGAAGATTGCTTTTGGATAAGTTCTGTCTCTGAATCAGGGCCGCGCGCCGTGCTCCTGTCTCTCGCCTGATGGGAACTGTACACAGTGCTTCGTTGCAAGGAGGTTAGATACACGACTGTAAACGTCACACCATATGAGCAACTCCTCTTTTATTCTACAGTAGGCTGTCATTATTAAAGAGCATTTAACATATAGAGATCCTACTGTATGAAAAGCATGATGGAGACCTACATTCATAAACATGTCTATCATACACTTTTTTAAGTATTTTAATTAAATGTAAACTATTCAGATTGCACATTCATCTTGCAGTTCTCCGAGACTGATGGTATGATTGCATGTATTAGTCTCACACAGCCAAAGAAAGCAAATGTAACAGTATGATAAATGTCCTGTGGTACATAACTGTATAAATCATGCAATTTGTGCACATGAGAAACAATAATTTTGTGTCATACACCCAGATGTCCTCTAGGTGGTGTTAAACACACACGCACAATAAAGCTTCCAGAATGTTGTAAAACAATGACAATACTCTCTCAGCTTTACGTGCTAATCTCCTATTTAATCTTCTCCTCTCCCAAATGAACTATATTGTTCTATTCCATTATTGGACCTTTTTTTCTATTAAAAAATGAACCGTCGCTCACCGTTTTTTTGTAAAACTTTTCATCGCGGACCTACTGCAAGCACTCATGTGGCAGGATAATAGCGTTTAGAGATTGCTGCTCATTGCAACAGCTGCAGGACCCATCTGTGTATGTACCCAAATATTTTGCTGGGGTCTAAATAATTAAGACACTATGTTTACCATGTAGTGTATACCATTGCAACTCTATCGTATTCCTTGTTGAAGTGGAGCTGTCCAGGAGGGAACACAATCTCCCTCGCTGGAATGTTCTCGTGTTATTCAGCCGGAAAATCCCACTGGAGGCCAGACTACAACAGAACTGCCCAAGGCTAAACTGCAATTGTGAACACATTTTCAAATAGATGGGCCAAGAGCCAAAGTGGCTTGACTGAGCACAAGTCCTGTACCAAAAAAGAAAAGTGCCAATTATCTAAAATTAGAGTGACACTTGTAGGTTTTTTTTCAGAACTTTATTACGAAAAACCTGAAATTTGTAACATTTACATTTTTGTAATTGCCAAACCGTGTGAGCACACATTCTTATCAAGACAGTCCTTATTGAACCAGCCATAATTTGGTTTGTTTGCCAGTGTTTTACCAGTGCATTCATGGTAGATCAATAAAAAGCAAGGCACTTAGGTTAAAAAAATGTGCTTGTGGTAGAAAGCAGTGCAAAGAATAGGCAGATCGTTGGACTTAAACAATAAAATGTAGCCATACCTGATAAACTAAAATATAATTTGTTAAACTAAACAGCAAGCACCATGAGATCTCTCCAAAAATAAGATTGTTGAACACCTTTTTACAAATATGGTTAAGACTTAACAACAGAAATGACTGTGCTGACACTAATGATGATGTTACAGAGGTATTCTGGTTCTCCTGAGAACCATGGAAATCATACTTAACGTAAGTCTTCAGTCCATAATTTGATCTGCCAATACATAAAGAAAATCCTCATAGTTATATCAAATAGTCTTCAAGATAAAAATGACGGCTGTGCACAATGCTTTGCTCACTAGGACAAAATGTTTAAACACATCTCTTCAGTCATGTAGTGGAATGTATTGTGTGCTGCTGGCATGTGATGTTAAGGAATGCACTTGTGCAATATCGAATGAACATTTCACTTCTCGCTTCTCTCAGCATGATCCAGGAGAAAATATACACTCGCACATACAGTAAAGGGATTAAACTTAAGCTGCTCAGGTCAACAAGTGGTTACAATTCATCTCTCATCTTTTCACCCTTCGGTCTGACCATCCTGCCAATGAACAGGATGGAGTTAGTCTTCTGGTCCTTCACCAGGAAGATAAAAGGGTGGTCAGCGTAGAACAGTTTAGGGTTTTTCAGCTTGTCTGTGCCGAAGACGCTGGCGTCAATTTCGTTTCCGTCAGTGTCCCACTCCATGGCAGAGGCGTGGAATACGCTGGACAGGTAGAGGTCCTTCTTCCCAGAGATGTTGGACAGGTCAGCTTTGGATTTGTTCACAGCCTCTGTCAGGCCCAACTCCCCGAGGTGTTTCTGAAAGGCAGTAGAAAATTGTGTCATTTAGTTTATATAAAAGAAAGAGCTAAAGTAGAAAGTTGAGAAAGAGGTGTCGTCTTTTTTAATATCTTTTACCTGCAGGTCGTGACTGACTTCCATGCTGACTTTGGGCAGAGACACGGCTACTGCTGTCTTCTGCATCTTGCCCATCCACTTATCGAGCTGCTCCTTGGTCAGCAGCTTCTCTAGCCTCTCCAGAGTTTCCACATGGTGGGGCATGATGAAGACCACAGTGGACTTCTTATGGGCCAGGGGCATGCTCATGATGGTCAGCTTATTGGTTTTGTCATCATAGAGGTCATAGAGACCTGAGGACACGGATTCAGTCTTGTTACACATCAGCAATCTCTGCTTACGATGCACTTCATGGAACTGCTCAAGCTTCATGCTGTGACCCATTTTCTGATTTATAAATTTTTAAAAAAAACTGAACAATGGGTTACACACCTACATTAAACCAGCACAGGACATGAATATGTAAACATGGAATGTTGATATGAAGCAGCTCTTGCAGGTCAAAGTTCCAGCTTTTCTTTAGCTCTTTATACAGTGGATACGGTACATTTAGCATAAATTCAGATGCTGTAAAAAAAATGGCGAGGGGTATATTTATAGTAAATGGAGTGATTTCAGACAGTTTTCTGACATAAGTCTCGAATGGTTGGATTACTCCTTTAAAGGTCCAATGTGAAAAATTTACAGCAGGGAGACCTATTGGCAGAAATAGAATGTAATATTTATTATTATGTTTTCATTATAGAGTATAATGTGGTTTTTGTTACATTCAAAATATGATTTAAGTGAGCCTTTTGTATCTACAGAGGGAGTGGTCCTCCTCCAGAACAGTAAAAAAACAAACACTGAAGACTAGGCGCCTATCTAGAGAGGGCCTTTTTTTTCAGGGTTGTGTCCAGAAGGGGGAGCCAGGGTGGCACTGGCCTTGTACCTTGAGGTACAATTTATTTTTTAATTCAAAGAATGGAAGCTTCATATTATTTTTGCATGGTCCCACACTCTTGATTCATCATCTTTTAGTTTAAAAAAAAAAATAAAAAAATTCTTACAGTATGTCGCTTTGGATATGTGTGTCATCTTATTGAATGCAATGTCATGTAAAACAAAATCAAACACAAGAATGAAAAAAAGTGTAACACACATTAATGTTTGTAATTAAAGAAACTATGAGAAATTATACATTTTATACTATCCTGACATGAACGTTTACTTCATGAGTCAGTGCCACTTGGGCCTCCCCAGTCAGATCCTATACATTTAACCATTAAGCTTAACAACTTTCGATTCTGAACAAACCGTCTCCACCTACCTGTGCGGTGCATCATCTGTACTGACACAGTGTAGCCACGGGATACCATGAATCCACGATTGTCCACCATCTTATGATGAAACTGCTCATCCCAGTGAGCTGTGAGAAAAAAAAATCCATTATTTTAGATGGCATTTAAAGAAATTAAACTCCACACGTAATTCTTTTTAACAGACTTACGCTTGAAAAACATAGCATTGACGATCATTGCCCCATCAGTCTTCTCTACATCCTTGGTGACCTCAGGCAGTTTGCCATCGGTAGACTTGGCTGCCCACTCGTTGATGGAGTTCACAGCACTCTTCTTATCTCTGAAGTTTATCTTGGAGTGGTCACAGTTATAGTGCTTTTTGCTGCTCTTCACAAAAGCATCCACAAAGGTGACAGAACTGGGTCCGTACAGGCGGTTGCTTATCTTCCAGGTGACATTTCGGGTCTTCGGGTCGCTCACCTCCGTCAGGAGCTCAGCCAGACCCGAGTGCAGCTGCTCATCTTTAACCTTTGCTGCATTCAGAACGGTTTTCACCTGAGAGGCAGTCGAGGCTTTACCCCCAAGAGCAACCAGACCCAGACAGGAGGCCACCACTACGGGGGAAATGAGGATGTTTTCTACATTCTTCTCCTTAGCCATGTTTTGGTACAGACTGAAAGCCAGTTTTGCACTGTTGTCCGCAAGGATGGTGGCATGGTTACTCAGGACCTTGTCTGCTGAAGCCGAGGTGGCAGCTGAGGCTGAAGTGGCCAGGAGGAGCAGGGCTACCAGGTTTGTCGCCCACATGGTGTGATACTAATCAGTAAAAACCTGTAAAGACTTAAAGACAAAAGTCAGAAATTAACATCATCGGCTGAGAGTTGATTTGATTTTGAAACTCATCTTGTGATACATTCATCGTTTTCAGGGCAGTTTCAATATGGTAACTTCACCAATTAAACACATTAACGTGTGTTTACAGATCTTGTGGAGTACTACTGCATATTATAAAAAGTAGTATAAGGCCTGGCTCCAGAGGAAGCTAAATTATGTCAGTCGGAGTATATAGGCACCAGTTCTTGATAAGCAGTCCACTGGTCTAGCATTGCATTCCTATGAAACGGCTGGCTTAATTATGGACAGTTTCAAAACAAATGATCAAAAGCAACACAGCAGAGATATCACCTTGTTTTATTCAGCGCATTCTCTGTCTTTGCCTACTTTACCCACAATGCAACATGGACACTGAGTGACATTGCTGGGGGCAATTTATCAGATTACATGCAGCTCCTTCTGGAGCCACAAAAAGCTTCATACTATTTTTTTTCACATATGCAATAGTAGTCCTCAAGACCTGTTAACACACTTGAATGTTAAAATTAAATTAGTGGAGTTACCCTTTAAGGATAATAACAAGGGGAAACCGTGGCATTCAAATGGGATCCCTCCTCAAGGAGAGACTATCTTACATAACAGCCACGTAGGCAGCAACAGGAAGTATGTGAGCCAAAATATTGGTCAGCTCCATGTCTTGGCAACACAAAACATTTAAGATTTCCATAATTCTCCACAGAGGTATGAGTCTGGTTGCTGCTGATTGGTTCCTCATGATGTGGACGAAGTGACTACGTGACACAAGCAGAATCTATACCAGTTTTTTTATTTCCAGTCCACATATAGAGGGGATGTGTGCTTTACCTAGAAGAGTTTTTTTGTTAGCGTCTAGTTAAAGTTAGTTCAGATCTTTCGATTTTTTTAACTTAAAAAATCTGTTTCTTTACAGACAGATGAGTTGGTTTTTAAAATCAGTTTTTCAAAACTCTCATTTCCTCAGCTTCCAAGGCATGTTTTTACAGGCTCACCTCCATTTGAATGAATGAGTTCACTTTTAAAAGGCTTAACATTTTGATTTTTTTTGTCTACAGTCTCCTTAAAAATGCATCTTTAATAGTATTTTTAAATAACCACTAAAGGAAGGCTGTTTTCTGTGTTTCTGACAGGTTTAAAACAGACGATAAAGATGAATACACTTCTTTAATACTGATGATGTGGTCTTAATAGCATTTGGAAAAGTGACACTGCATCTGACATTTTGAAAATCGTACTCTGTTTCTTTAAATGATCCCATGACTAACGTTGGTTGATGTGGTCTGCATTTATTTTTATCCATGTTCTCCAGGACTGTTTGTAGATCCTAACCAGTTTCTAACGTTACATCACTCGATTTATGTCCTTTGTAATACATTACTTTCAAGTCTGTCACGTCAACTACAAATAGTTCATTTAATCAGGCATGAGACCAGTATAAATGAATGATGAGATATTCTCTTGCGCAGTTTTGGCAAATGAGTAAGTGGCTTTGTAATATGCAGACAAAGGAAAGACGGATGTCCCGTGTCACAGATGACATGAGGTCAAAAGTTGCAGCCAACTCTCTTTATGTCTGAACTGTCACATATATTCTAATTCTGTGCAACATACTTTCACATTCTCCTCTTCCTTTTCTTACTCGTATGCTTACTTTTCCAACAACTTGGAGGCACACTGCTTATATCTCCACTAGAATCTCTGACTGCATATCACAGATCTGACTTTGTGGCCTCTTTTCACATGTCTGGGCAATTCCCACCGGCTGAACACTGCACTGATCCCCTCCCTTCCCCCTTACTCCCACTACTTTTTTGTCTTACCTTATTAGGCTCTTTCAATAATCCAGCACGGTATCCTCCAACCGCTTGCAAATATATCCCTGGGTGCTGATGTGCTCTAGGTGAATAAGTAAGTTAATGAGTAAATGGTCTGAAACAGAAGTGTATGAGACAGTTGCAGAAGTTGTCATGCCCGGCTGTCAGAGCATGAAATCTGTGCAAAGGAATCTTGTTTCCAGGCCGGCCCGCCCATGGTTTCCAGGGGCAGAAGGGAAGAATCCTCCCCCTCTTGGTCCTAAAGCCTGAAAAAGCCCAGCTGGAGCACTCAGCCAAATTCCACCCACTGACCCATAGTACAGTTCCTAGTCATTACTTCCTGATTATAGTCGTACTGAAACACATGATGGTTTCCCTCTAATATCTAAGAAAGATTCTGTTTCTCTACTGGAGAGGCTAGAGAATTGTATCAAGTATTACAACTGTTACTGTCTTTTAAAATGATGCAATTTTTACATATGTTGTGTTTGCATTTACATGAGAAATTGCCTTGTGAAAAGTCCTTGTGTCTTGTCCTGATGTAACAACCAGTTAAATTCCTGTTTTTATGGTGACTTTGCTTTCTAAACTGATGGAGGAAAAACAGACTTCACATGTGATGAAAGTTGCATGATATTCAGTGGTACTCCAACATTTTTAAAATGTCTTTGGTGAACACTAGTGCTGAGAAGCAGTGTTAGTTAATGATCTTTATTGTTGTGTCAGTGCTTTGACTGCCTTTTTTCCTCCCTCCCCCACCCTTTAATTGCACCTCTACCAGCAAGATCAGAGACACTACGGGGGGAGGCGGGTAGCCAGAGGTCCTGTTTAAAGAGACTTAACTCAATGAGTATCCTTCAAGAACATTAACTGTATTTTGCCAGTGTCTTGAATGCAGTAAGTCATTGGAGGTTGGCTTCCCATTGGTTGTCAAAGTGTTTGGTAACACCTGGACATTTTTCCACTTCAAACAAAGTCATTATCATCAATAACTGCCTCCCAGGAAAGACCTTCAAGGCTGTTTAGAGCCTCAATTAGTAACAGTGGAACAAAGCATCTATTGATAAAATATTTTCTTTTCCAATGATCACCAAATCACATAATTAAAAATAAAATCTAACTCTCACCCCAATTTTTCCCTACTCGCCATATTAAAGGGGATCTCTGGCAATTCAGTATTACCCCTTTTTTTTACATCAAAATACGCGTGTATATGCAGATTGTTTGCCTTTCTGTTTTGTTTTTTTCTTGTATGTAACATTTAAGTGGATGGCAGCACATCATACCTCATCAGATTGCATCCAGAAGACATTAAAACTTGCTTTAATGCGTCGGAAGCAACATACCATTCTAAATTCTGGGGCTGATGCGTTTCAAACGTGCGATATAGGTTAAGGCAGTGGACAAGCATCAGGTAATGACACGAAGGCCAGTGTCAATGTAATGGTTCTCACTTTTTGAATATCTATTACTTCAGTCTGATGTCCAAGTGCTGTTTGAACAGAAGTATTAACAAGCCAGGAAGGGGACACCTGAAAAGGGGAGGAGAGTCCAAAAACACCAGCTAATATTGAAGTCAACTAATTGCTGATCATCAACATTTGCACTGAAGACAAACGGCAGATGTTAGCTGGTGTAAGTGGATTTTTTTTGTCCTGTGCTGAAGGATATCTTGTTATGTTGGGGGACGTGCAAAAGACATATCCTGACTTTTATTCCCTAGAATGAGTTTAGCTTAAATAACACTGGATCCTACACTTCCCATAATGCAGCTCAAAAGCAAGCCAATGCCGTCAAGTTGAAATGCAGGTTTTCTCAAATAACTGAGGACTCAGGTCTCACTGAAATAATCCTGATGATGTCACCAAGCTTATTTTCTCAAACCTCTCTCGGAGGAGAGAGTTGACTAACCTTTACCCGAAAAAAAGAAAAAAATGCTGCAGTGCCCTTTTAAACAAGAGAAAGACCTCTGTAGGGAAATCAGGTCACATCACAAGCTGCACAGCCCTATCACCCCTGTGGAATGTACAGTAAAGTGCAGGAGACAACAAGATAACATAACAGTCCATCTAACAATAACATAGCCTGAAGCTACATGTCTGATTCCTCAGTGTTATAATTAAAAAGTGGTGACTAGATCCGGCGCCTTATGGTTACATGCCAGAGTGAGGTTGACTGAAGCTGTCCACGAGGAGCACCAAACACAAAACGTTTTCAAAAGAATCCATTAAAAAAGCCGTTCAGTCAGTTCACCGTGAAGCTGATGCGTAAAGAGAGTATGGGAACTGAACACTCTTGTTGCATTTTTTCCCATGAATGTTTCCTCCTCTTCTTCCTCCTGGTGATATCCTCCCCCTGCTTGGGAGCTGGATCAGACAGCAGGAAGTTACAGAAGGAGCGGATGCATGTCCGCTGTAACACTGCGCCTGTCCTCTTGAGACTGTTGGTATATCCATTCAGCTGTTGTTATGCACTTTGGGTCTGATGGAAAAAAAAACATTCAAGCATGAGCATATTTCATCACACTGAAAGAATGTAAATGCAGCCCATTGTTGTGTCTTTTTTCACATACATAAGTGACTAACAAGTGTACAGACAGTCAGGCGGGAGATTAAAAAACCTGAAGCGTTCTTTAAAGCTAGGGTCTGTAATGTTGTTCAGAAACACATTTTGTTATACTGGGTGAAATGATCCTGCTATCCTGAGAGCAGTCAATACATTGTGTATTCAGAAAAAGGAATGAAAATAATCGGTCCTCTGTGGCAGCTGCAGGACTGAGAAAAAGCTGACCAATCCGTGCTATCCGGCCCAGATAGCAAGAGGTTGCTCTCTTTCTGTTGGACAGGTAATTATTTGTTTTGTTTCAGGGGGATTTGTTTTTTTAATGAAATATGTAAGGTTTGCCAACTTGGCTACGTTTGTAGCTCGTATTAGCCCAATGCTAAGGTTAGCTTCTTTGTGTGTTGTTTTTAGCCATGAGAATGGCTAATGAGTCGGCCCAATTTCCTCTGGATAGGGGTCCGCTGCGTTGCGGCTCCGATCCAGTTTTGCTTCGCCTTCTGGCAATCCCCTCCGGTTGCGGTTTGAGTCCGCAACGGCGCAGTACGGTAGACAGCTGGCCTCACCACGTGTGCTGGTGTCAACACAGAGTGTTTTATTTTGAAAAGTAACCAGATGCAGTTTGTTATTTCAGCGCTTGACTGCCTGTCTGCTCCGTGCTAAATTCAGCTGTGTTGCTGCGTCTTGCTCCGGCATCTCCTTCTCCCTGCTGAGTCCCACCAAAGTCCTTCTAGGCAAGTCATGCCACTCGGCGGCCATCTTGGCGACGCCTCGAAAAGCCCAAAGAGACCAGACCCCTATCTAAATGAATGGAGGCATGGTCAAATCCACCCTTTAATGTGATAGCAGGATGGAAAAAACATACAGACATGCTCGCCAGTGAAATAAGATACAAATAAAAACCGAAAAACATCGACTTTAACGTAGAAATTATGTTTAAAACGCTCTTTTCCTACAGGGAGAACTCCACTGCGCATGCGGATTTACGACACCGATGTCCATCTTAAGGCTGAATCTGTGCCGGCTGGTGTGCTCGGGCTCTACTCTACCTGACCATTGATATATGGACCAGATAATGTCTAATACATCATTTCTTATCATTCACTCTATAAATTAGATAAAGATTTGAAAGCAGTAAATGTACTGGACTGATGGATCAATTCAGTGTATTTGTATTCAATTCAAAGGACACATAGCCAAACATGGCACCATTAACAAAGCACAACAACAACAACTAGGGCTATTAAATGTTATTTCCTCATTGTATGTTCAGTGGTTGTTTGTATGTGTTAACACACCACCTGGCTGGTATAATATCAGGCTATTAATGATGTATGAACAACCCCTCTGTAAAAAAGAAGAAGAAAAAAAAACCCTTCAGAATACAGAGAGGACTAAAACTAGAACATTTGGTGTATGTCAGTGCTACTGAAATGGAGATTTCTGGCTCAGAGTATGAGAAAAAAAACGTGTTTTTATGATATGTACCGTAAGATTTGGTTCATTTTAAAAGGAAAAAAGAAAAGAAAAGAAAAAGCTTGATTAGAACATTGCAATTAACAAATTGACAGTTGATTTCCTACATTGAGGCAATTATTTGCTTTATGAGTTACTTTTCTGAAATCACATCTTTAAATATAAGGAATTACCTAATTAAATATGTGCTTCTTTATATACATCTCCACAACACAACAAACAAAACCTCCAGTGTGTGTGTGTCTTGGACATTTTCTTCCCACTCGTGTCTGGCCATAATTCAGTTATTCACAGTCCTCGCTTATTATATTCCCATTTGGCCTGTTTATAAGCCCTCCATCTGGCCTTCTTTGCACATTCTAATATAAAAAAAAAAAAATAGCGTATTTATTTTTTCGTTTGGCAGTCTCCGTGCAGCTGAGCCACTCAGAAGAACTACAACACCCAGACTAACAGACTCTTATTTGCACTATGTGATCACATCACTTGTTCGCTCTCTCACTATCGTTATATAGTTGGTGAAGGTGCTCTCTGCTGGCCGATGTACTGACTTGCAGCTGAGCAGTGGAGTACTTCCCGTGGCCACTAGAGGTAGACAAAGAGCTAACATTAAAAACAGAAGGCAGGGTTGTGTTTGTAGTGGTGTGGTGTTACAGGTCAGTTACTGTCACCACCACCAGCACCAGCACCACTATCTTTGTCATTATGATTACATGAAGTATTTAAATGATTTTAGTTACACGGTGATGAGTTGAATAAGAAGCACATATTTAAACATGTAAAGCAGGGTTTTGGGTGCTCCTAAAATAACTCTCACGTTTCCACATGTTTCACACTCTATATTTGCCTTCTCCACTCCTGAATACCATCACAGGACCCGCACGCATCTCCTCTGTTAGAGAACTTCTAGTTGAGGGACCGTCATTGCCACTGGTAAATTGTTAGGATTAAAGGGATCTGACGTAATTATCCCAAGCCAAGGGTTAATCTCTGAGTGCTGGGCCTGGAATAGATCTCCTGCAAGACGTTACTCATCTGCTCTACCTGCCTGCCAGGTGTTGGTAATGCACGGCCTCCTGGGTCTTTTATAGCGATGCGTGAATGTTAACAATCAATTACAATGCTGAAAAGTTGCACTGATATGAGGAGAAGAATAGGAAACGGCCATGTTCGAATCCCACTCTGATTATTCAATTCAAAAATCAAAATGTTGAGATTATTTTTTGGATCAATTAGGCTCATGGAAAACTCTTAATGCGACACAGACACATGCAGTGACGCTTTTTTCTGAGATCATGAATTGGACAATCGCTGAAGTCAGTAATGATTCTTTTTCCATTTTACAAATTGGAGTGGCGATGAACTAGAATGGCTCCATTAGAATAAATAATCTTATTTGGTCTTCTAGCATTTAACATAATATCTGCCCAGTGGAAACAGTGTGGCACTCCATCAGCCCCATCCAAACCTCCACACCCCCTCCCTTGTCGTCCTGCTCGGTACATTCCAGGAAACACTGGCATTTCCAAGAGCTGGGGCCTATGCCAAGCCTCCCTGACAACTTCTGACCCCCCACAGAGAAGTTTAATGAAATTATTTCTCTCTTCACCTCCTTTAATCTTTCCACTCACTCTTGAAACCACTATACTCAATTTAAACCCTCTCACAGGCTTGAGACAAACTTGTCCTCACTGGCCATCGAGTCCGTCAGTGTCTTCAAAACGGAACAAACGAGGCGGGAGAAAGGGGTCCAAGTCTTCAGAGGACCTCTCATTACATCTCTTTGCCTCTCCTCTCCTCCGCTCTACATTTATCTCCTCTGTTTCAGCCGTCTTATACGTATGAAATTTTAATATCTGCGATGCCAAATTCATGGGGTAAGAATTAGACCTGCAGTAAGGAGTGAAACTGCCCTTTGATGCTCCATATAGTGCAGTGATGAACGTGTACTGTACATTGTGTCAAGTAGTGAGCGTTCAAAATCTTCTGAACATACTGAAATAATATGGTAGAGGGTTTGCATGGATACTGCCTGCAAAGTGTAGTGTGCATTCTGTCTTTGATTGAGAGGACAGAGGGTGTTGCTCCCTGTTCAGATTGTACAGCACATTGAGGCAACAAGATTGTGATTTTGGGCTATGTAAATAAAACTGATTTGATCTGATGCTTGGGAACATGTGGGCTGATTAAACCTCTAACCAACACTGTCTCTGTCATTACCTTCCCACTCTGCCGGTAAAGTGGAAGGTGAACACACTCATTTCCATTTCCATCTTTACGATGCAGTGATTCTTTAATCGTAATTACGCAATACTTTACAGCAATTGCTGGTAATTCTACTTTTACAACTTGTCATACATTGATGCCACTGATTCTATTTGTGTCTTTTCCTTGCAATTTCTTCACATGACCACCCAATTGACGGCCTGTGAATTATAAAAGGTCACCTAATTGAGTCACAAAATGAAATGATGGAATGTGAAATAAAAGGATTTATGAACACAAGCTGTTAGTAATCATTCATGACTTGTCCACTGATACTTTCAGTCAAAATGTGATGACGTCTAATGTCCGTGACAACTTAGTGTCAATTAGCCACTTGTTAGCATCTCGTGATGTGTTCACGTTCGTAGAACAGAAATTGATCCGTCGTGCTTCAAAAATTGCTTTCTTTTAATGACTTATAAAACGTGTGATTGTTTATTAACATTAAATATCAACTAATGTGTAAATAACTGGACTATGTGTTACTGGTTTTTTTTTTGGTTTTTTGGTTTTTTTGCGAGAATAAAATGAATCATGACACAACAGAATGAGAATAGAAAGCTGTCCATCCCTGCAGTACCGCTGCTCACTGCTCAGGTCCGTTTACCTCTGACAGCACTTCGTACACACTGTAAAAAAGTGCCCATTTCAGCACACCAGTCTTTGCTGTGGCTGCTGTAAAAACTGCGTCCACGTGATATTCTTTGCAGCGTGCTGCACAGCTCCACCCACACCGTGTCGGACGGATTACACTTTTTAACTCTTGTATGAACACTGGAGGTCCGTCTGTTCCAGGAGCAGCTTTCCTGTCATTTACCCAAATATTTGATTCCTTTAAAAAAAAAAAAAACTGTCCGACTTGTTGCGGTGAACCTGTCGACTGTTGCTCGGCGCTGTTCGGGTCCAGAGTAGGCTCATGTGTCCCACACGGCCGCTGGAAGTTACTTTAAAGTCTTGAATGAATCCGAACTGCGGTCCAACTGTGAAGAGAGGACATTATGTCGACACGCATGGAAATGAGTGAATAACGGAGAGCTGCTGACCTCCTCAACACGGTCCGGGATACAAAGGCTGTCGTGGAGGTAAAGTATATGTTTGAGTGTGTGTGTGTGTGTGTGTGTGTGTGTGTGTGTGTGTGTGTGTGACTATCGGATTATCTTCATATAATCTGAGGAGCTGTCACTTGGCACTGTGTTTGTTTTGTGTTGTGAGAGCTTGTGGGATTGAGCTGAGTGGTCTGTGCTCACTGAATGTTTTTTTTGGTTTGATTTTTTTTTTTAATGTTTCATAAAATCTTTTTTCAATCAGATGTTCTGAGGACCATTTGTCATAAATTGAAATGAGTATTATGGCCAGTGTCAGCACAGCATTGTGACAGTATAATATCGCCCTACTTCCTCCATAAGGGCACATGTAAAGTGTTGTCATGTTTTTTTCTCTTGATGGTTGATTGACAGTTGTGAAATAAGTGGAATTACTTTTGTTTGTTGGACATTAGTGACACCTGCTGCAGAACTGAACACCGTGTGGGTTACTTTGGTCCAGACACACAGAGGCGATTTCAGCATAGATGGAAAATAACATGAGCTTTTTACATAACCTGAACTGTGGACACCATTTCTCTGACATGGGAAACACTGACATGATGAGGGAGAGAAAGGTTCTGTGCTCAAACTCCAGCTGAAAGCATTCATTTGTGCCTCTTATATACATAGTTTCATAAAATAAAAAGCTTTGTCAAGGCTGATTTACTTACCTCTAGTAGATAAAATTGTGATGATTTAAGTTGATATATATCTATATATTTCAAAACAGATGCTAGAACTGAGTAACAAAATCAAATATCACAACATGTTTTACCCTATACATCATGATCCACATTGCGACAATTTTTGTGGGGATGACCATATATTCAGTACCTTCACAAAACATCAACACAGTGAGATTTTTGTTAAATATTCATTGGTAATATTGGATAATGATGAAGTTGGTAAAGACAAGGATTCGAACAAGTAGAACAGTCCATGAAGTTCAGTAAAGGGCATCACTGTACAATGCAGCCTTTAAAACCAGGAAAACACAATGCTCGTGTCAAATATCATCTTATAACGATATCCAGAATCTAAGACCATATATAGTCTTGTATCGCGATAATGTTATACATCGATATTTCTATCCAGCATCTCTGCAGATCAAGCTTTAATAGCCTAGTCATTTGTCCTCCCACGTCTGATTAGTAGAGGACGTACAGTATCTACCTACCAGTTTTCCTATCTGTATCTGTATCTGTATCTGTATGCTGACTTTCTGCAACACCACTTCCTTTATGGCTCAGTTTTAGTTTACTTAATCAATCAGAGGTTGAATTGGCAGGTGTTGCTTGTGGGGCAGGGCCTCGGTGTAAGTAGCAGCCGCTCTTGTCTTCTGACCACCTGATGGATGCAGGTCAGCGCGGAGTGATGAAGCATTTACTGAACTAAAGCGACCGGCTTCAGCGGCAGCTTTGTCCCCAGTCCCTGCCCTCATACTCCTCCCTGCGTGTGGATAATGAGCGCGTGGCACTAATGGAAACTCTATTTTGGGCTAAATCCACTGAAAGATTAAGGATACTATTAATGCATGCATATATAAATTTCATGAAGGAGTGAAACGATGGAAGCCTGGAAAGAGGCGACAGTGACCGAGATAAAAGGCTAATAATAGACCGACATGGCGGGTGCTCTGTGGCAGTTGGTTGGCTGAGACTTAGTGGATTATTGTATTATTATTCATGGGGTGCATAATTCTAACTCCACTCACAATGCTGATACAGCGAGTGGGTTGCAGCCTCGGTGGGGTGTCGCCATTAACCGGGTTATCCGTGGGAGACGGTGAGACAGCGAGGCGCAGCCCTGTCAGGTACATGGCAGGTTCAGGAGAAGAAGAGATAATAGAAAATACATTAAAAATTTATAGCCCATTAGACCTGAGAGCCCAATCAGCTGCACACTTCCGGCTACTGTATGTGCATCATTAAAGCGGCAAGCCTGCTGACTCACGGAGCAAACTTCATAAAACACACTGAACTTCTAACAAAGAACGCGGTTAGTAGCACGCTGCGACAGCTCATGTTTATTTTCAGCAGGCAAATGCAGGTTCATCAAAACTCACATTCTCTGAGGCCAGAGTTTGTGTGTCTGCTGTTCACAGAACGGTCTGCGTGCGGTTTCCCACAGTGGTTTCACTGTAAATAGAACTTGCGTTGAAGGCGTTCCTTCAAAGGCGAAGGTAGTTGTTGCTGCACATGTTGTCATTAGCAGATTAACCTTTTCTTCTGTCAGGTGTTGATGGAAACCCGGGATATGTTGTACGTCATTTTCCATCTCTTTTACGATATTTTGTGTCGCAACAAGCGCTGCCTTTGTTCTTTGGACACCCTCACTCCATGTAAAACAAATATCACGGCATTAACCCTGATAAGAAAGTCAAATATGGGAAGGGGAACTTCCCGTAACAGCGTCCTTGCTCTGTCTGTTTTGGACCAGACATGATTTATGTGGAGTTATTTTCAGCTCACTGTGAATAAGCTTGAAATCACGCAGCAGTAGAGCAGTCAAGTGTCTCAAACCCTGACTGAGTAGTTTACCCTTATGACGAGCACAGCTCCCTGCTGATATCACGGTGGACAGCCACAGGGAGACAATAGGCCAACCTAGCTGGAAAAGGCCGCTGTGATTTCAGCTCCAGTTGGCCCTTGTTTGAGGATGGGGTCAGGATGTGAATACTGGGAATCTGCCAGCTCCCCTTAATCCAGGAGAAGGCTCCCTCAGGCCTGGGAGTCGCCACATAATCACCAGTCAAAAGTCAAATGCCGCAGTTCTGCAAACCGTTTTCCTCCTTTTAAAGATTGTTGTATTGTTTTTGGTTAACAGTGAATCTAAAACACACATTCACACTGGTCCTGTGGGAAAGCCTTACTAGGCATGTGGCAGAATTCCCAACAAAAGTTTATTTTTGTATTTTGTATTTTGGTGCGACTGTGGAGCATACAGACAATTATCCATTTGGCATGTTGTTGGGTTAGATTTTGCCAAGTGAGTGAGATTTTTTTTTTCTCACTTTCTTTTACATTGCGCCGGTTATAGACATGCATCCTTTTGATTCATTTCTCAGAGAATGCATGGATCTTGATGAGGCAAAGCCAGTGTTTAAGTCGAGTAGTGGATACAATTTGATGTGGATCCCAGTAAAAATCTGGATCTAGCAGGTTTGAATAATGCTTAATTTGGTATTGTATTATGCCGTGTTTGAATTAAACAGAGACTGTTTGGCCTTCACAGAGGTATGTGGTCTACTGAGCGCCACTCTAGTTATTAATTTGGTCACATTTAACTTTCCTCTTTCTAGCTCCATCATAAAGTCAAATGTTTTTTTTTGTCCAGTACTTTCTGACCAAATGCCTTTCAAAACCAATGACATTTCCATCATCCTCAGCTGTACTTTGAGTGCTTTTAGCTCAAAGCACTGCCAATGCCCATTGGGGTTTTTCCACCAGAACTTTTGTCCGTGCCAAGTCAAGCCATGCCACGAATTGAGCCTAGTTGCGCTGGGGATGGACCCTCTCTGGTGCCGGGCCACAGAGCGGCCCATGTGGGGCACAAGTGACCGGCACAAGCCAACTCTTGATGACCCCATCTTCCCCTCAACCGAACATGGATTGTTATACTCAGGTCATGTCGGTGTAGGAATGCGTAGAGACAGTCTCTTTGCATCCAGATCCCAGTGATTTTGTAACTTCTTACTCTTAATCTCTGTGGTTCTTGCAACTAAGTTCCATTGACCACTACACAAGACCAGGGCACCATCAGGTAAAGACACAGCTTCAAGTACGTAGCCCTCTTGTAATCAGAATGCTAATCCCTG
>CAEMYA010000025.1:5808847-5828701 GCA_903131615.1 Diplodus sargus
AAAAAAAAAAAAAAAGTCACCCATTTAATTTCAGCTGATTTTTCAGCTGTGCTCTGTTTTGGGTCTAGGTGATGAGTGCTTCTCCGTCTACAAAAACCTCATTCTCATGGTTTGGTCCAGGCACATGGCAGGATTTACAGTGGTACCTACAGCACCAAATGGTTCCGTTTTTATAAGCAGTGTGCCTCCTCAGTGGGATTCAGTCTCTAAGCTAATGGGTTGAGTGATCTTAAGCTCTCTTTCCATGTCTTCGTTTTACACTGGTTGAAATGACTGGGGTAAGCTCACAGAGGCGAGCTCTCCATTGTAGAGTTTTTCATTATGAAGGAGTGGCCTGCTCTCGTGTGGAGGGTTTTTGGTCACTGCCGTATTAAGAGCAACACATTTCTCTCACATCGTCTAGCCATTCCATTACACATGACTCTTTGTGCTTGCCATACTTTTCAATGTTGTTGTATCACCACATTGATGTTGTTTAAATGTCCCTCCCATGTATCTGACAACACATTCTAGAGTCAATCCGGTGACTTGGCTTTGTTACCAAGCAGGACCGCAACATTGCGGCTCGGCACAAAGGATTAGGTGAAGATTCGCATCATAACAAATAAGGGTATAGAGACAATCAAAATAGCTCCACTTAACTGGACACAGACTGTTTGTCTAACAAACCAACAACAAGAAAAACACAGTTGTTACCAATATTGCCAGGCAACCACTGGATATACAGTTATGGAAATAGCAGTCTGAAATGGCTAGCTAATTCTTGCTCTCATTTGTGGCGTGATTAAACAGTAAGTTCACCAGAGCCCACTGACCTGCCTCCCTCCCTCCCTCCCTGTGGCTGTCCAGCAGATTACCACGACCACAGATATCTCTGTCAGATTTATTCAGCTCCCGTCGGAAAGCTAATTGGATGTATTCAGCAGGAAGTAGGCGCGCAAAGTTGTCAAGGCTTTCCTCACATCAAAACAACAGATGCAAGCCAATCAGAGGCAGAGTAGGGAGGGGGGTCCATCATAACAT
This sequence comes from Diplodus sargus, assembly GCA_903131615.1. Taxonomy (NCBI): domain Eukaryota; kingdom Metazoa; phylum Chordata; class Actinopteri; order Spariformes; family Sparidae; genus Diplodus; species Diplodus sargus. The sequence continues at coordinate 5,809,871 of CAEMYA010000025.1, forward strand.
GCTCACTGCGTCAATGCTAACATGCTGATGTTTGTCTTACGTTTACCGGCTTCACCGTCAGAGTTTAGTGTGTTAGCATTCTGGCATTTGCTCATAAGCACTAAACACAAAGCACTCCTGATGCTGATTCAGTTTTACAGGTATTTGGTCATAAACCAAAGCATTGGACAAATTGAAACTTTGACCCGAAGGTGTTGCCAGAAGAGGATACACAAAACTGTCCGTCTAATAATGACACTAGAGGAAAGGTCAGCAGGATTTCTTCTCTAAGCAGCAAAGTTTCCATACAAAATTGTCGAAAGAATCCATCCAGTGGTCGTCGAGGTGTTTCAGTCTGGACCAAAGTGGTGGAACGACATTTCCATCCATAAAGCCATGCTGCTCAAACCAAACAAACATGACATGACGGCCACTGAGGTGTTTTATAAACAGAAAGTCACTAAAGGTCACTGGAGCTGGGAGCTTGTTCCCAGTATCCAGCTTCATTTTTAGAAGTCGTATAAATAACACATACGTGTGTAAGTTACATAGGCTAAATTTATGCGAGACATAATGCTGTCCGTATGCTTTTTCATACAAAAATACTTAAAATACTTAAACAAACAAAAAAAAAACCACCAGAGCAGTACAAGACCCTGAAAAAGAGACGAGCAGAGCCCCATTTAATTTTAAAGAGCCATGAGAAACAACATGTCCTGTGCCAAGACATTTTTACCTGCCACCGAGGCAACAAGCTTTTCTTTTCGAGGGCAACACGCTGACTCCATCTCACTCTCCCTTTTCACTGATGTTCTTTTTTGTTAAAGGATCAAGTCATACACATAGATAGTTGTCCTACCACCAATGTCTTTCTGCGCTTTTCCATTGACATACATTCTTAGATTGTGACTGTAAAGCACATACCATGTCATTATGTCTTTCCCAGACATGACTCAGTGTTGAATAGTGTGTTGACTTCCTCTCGCAGGTGTTGTCACTGCTAACAAGGACCAGGACTGTCAACATATTCACAGTGTTTAGTGAAAATAGACCTCAGCAACGTGACGTGACGTGGCATGTTGATGACAAATGTAATTGTATGTACAAAGACTGAGCTTATGATTTTTGAAAGCTTGCTCTGTTTACTAACACTGTGATCTCCTCCAGGGTTCCCAGTCCTGTGTGGGATGTTAACAGACTGGTGGCGCGTTGTGGCTGAAGGAGCATGGTGAAACACCAACCCTTACAGGTCTATGAGAAGCAGGTCTTTGTGTCCTTTGTCACTGGGATCTATGGTTGCCGCTGGAAACGCTACCAGCGTTCCCAAGACGACAGCTCCAAGGTAAGGCAAAACCACAGATCATTTTGGAATATGATATATCCAATTATATACAGTATTACTTGCTTGTCATACTAATAAAACATGGCAGTAACTTTTCATTAATTGTCATATTAGAACCTTGTTGTATTACTGTAGTACTGTTGTTATTATGCATGTTGAAGTACCTTGGCAGTTTATTGCAGATGGATGATCAAATCATCAGTCTTTGGTTAAACTTGGTTATGTTTAGAATTTTTAGTCAGCTGAATTTCAGTTTCCTCACTTTAAGAATGGTCAACGTGTTTTTCTACGCACACTATTCTGCTGAACAAAAGTAGTCACGAGGTCTCAAATATAAAAAATATGAGCAACCGTACTATAGCCTGAATCAAATACTCCTCATTTGGCAAAATGTGGGTTTAAAAATATAATGTGTGCATTCTCTAAACAAAAAACTGACAACCGATAAAGTCAAGTCAAGTCAAGTTTATTATCCCACGGGGGGGAAATTAAGTTGCAGCCAGGTATCAAGAAACACACAACCAACAACACAACACACAAGATAATAAATAGCAATGGAGACAGCATAAATGCCAGTTATAGAGAGACTGGCACAAAATCAGTGCACTTGCAAATGAGAGCCTGCAGTATGACCAATCGTATGACATCCATCTACTGCAAATACGATCAGACAGATACATGTATATCAGTGAACGTGTTCGGGAGGGTGTCTTTCTCTTTCATCTGGGCTATTTCCACTGACGTTGTGTGGGCCTGGCTGTTCCTGTGTTTGTATACCTTCTTTTGTAGCCTCTTTGCTTCAGAGCTGTTGGTCCATTCCTCTGCGAGGAGTAAACCCGGTCCCTTTTCTGAGAGTAGCAACGTTTTTACTTTTCTACACACTAAATGCCCCAATTTTCCTGCCTTAATATCAAGCTAAGGGTTGCAGTCTTTACATTCGCCCACCTGCTCCGTTGACCAACCAAGTCACTTGTGCTGGCAGCAGTAGCAGCTAACGTTACCTCAGCACCTGCTGCACCTTCGGAGCACTCGGCCTCAACTTCTCGGTGTTCTTCTTGGGAGTCACTGGCTGGGAGAGGATCCTCTGTTCTGGTAGCGAGTGGGCTCACTGTGCTAGCTGCACCAGTGCCTCTTCATCTCTGAGTGCCACCTTTTTGGATGTGAACTCAAAGTGTGTGAGTGACACACTCTGGTTTAGATTTCGCTTGCTGGACATTTTTAGTATGATTTCTCAACTTTATGTCTTTTTTCTGTTTGGCACACATGGCTAACTTGCATACGTGCACAGGACTGGCTGGTTCCACTTGGCAAAAAATAGAACATATTTGTGAATAAATGTTTTGAATCCTGAATACTGGACATGGGGAGCTTTAAAACATTTTAGTGACCATTAGTGACGATAACATTTTTATTTTTTTAAATTTTTTTGACAGTATTTGAGACCCCCTTCAAATTTTGCTTTTGAGGCTTTCAGGGGGGTCTCATGGGTTAATCGGGGGTGTTGAGCCCCCCCAGCCTCCCCACCCCCACATATTTCGCACAGTGCATTATTGCAAATTTTACCAACAATGTTCAACAAGATCATAAAAGTTATTCAAGATGGCATTTAATATGGTCACCAGTCAATGGCATTATGTCGATGGATGTAGCGAGGGAAATCTGGTTAACAATTAAATGGTGTGGCTCTTCTGGAATTTCCAAATGTTATAGGCCCATATTCACGTCATTTTGCAGTCAACAATGTACTCATCGTTTAACAGCACCTTCTTCCACAATGTAAGCTTATGTGAAAAAGTAATGTTCGGACAGTCTGCATCATGTGACATTTCAATGGCACAGTTTGGCTACTATCTAAAATGTACGTCAAAGCTTGTTCCTGGGAGCTTTGTCATGAATCGACTACATCAGAGAGTGAGGAACAGAGTCGGCGAAGTAGCTCACCAGCCATTCTTTTGTTTACTATTATATTGCTCACTCGTGACGTGGATACAGTTTCAGGTAGATTTTCATCAGTAGTGTTTGTGATACAATAAAAACAACTCCCATGATCGTATTTTACTTTGCTACATATTGTTTTAATTGAGAGACCCCTATATACTGCACATATAGTCATCAATATCTGAGCCATGATAAAGAGAGCTTTCAGTACTTCTTTATTAGTGTATAGCACTAAGGTTTTTATAGCACAGAATGGTTTAATCCTAAAGCCATTCTGCCATGTTACACTAGTGTGTTGGCAGACATGTTTTAAATGGTCTCCATCAGAAGGCTGGCACCACTGTTGGCCAAGCGACTCAAACATAGTAATCAATTACTGATGGCTACAGCACTCATGGGAAAGGTCATGACATTTCTTCAGTAATTACTCAGCGACAGTAATGGGTTGCCACTGTACCGTCGTGTTTTAGCCTGGCTTAAAGAGCCCCACATCTGCAAGACACACAATTCACATCTGTTGTACAATCCTGATTCCAGAAAGCCTTGGATGCTGTGTGAAATATAGATAAAACTGAATGTGATCATTTACTCATCCTTTTTTTAACGTAGGCACAGTTGAAAACAGTTCAAAGACAATATATATGATGAGGTAAAATTAGTTTTGGACAACTGTCAGGCCGTGTCAAGCCCATACTTACCAACATCACTCCACTCCCCATCACTCTTAACACTTGAACTATAGCCGATGAAGGGAAGAATAGTCTATTACAGAACCATGGTCATAAAGTTAATCATAGGCGCTTTAACATGTGTATTTAGAGTGCATCTGCTAAATCCTAATGCAGTCTTAGTTGTAACCTGGCCTACAAGTCAGCCACAGGAATATTGCAACAGATATGTAAGAAAATTCAAGCTGCAGTCTTAGAGGCTAAAAATGGTACTCTCCTCTTTATTTCCATGTTGTATGCAGGGATCTGGTAGATGAACTTTTATGTAAAGACAGTACATTGAGTGGCCGTTCAGCTTACTGTGGTGGGCAGCAGAGCAAAAACAGAGGCTTATAATGAGAAAACACAATCCTGCTGAGGCTGCACTGAAACCTGATCGCGCCTCAGGAATAAATGAACTATTTTCCATTTTGGTGGTACTGAAGGCCAGAAAACAGGTCAAGCTTTGTGAGAGGGAGCACAAAACTCCACTTTAGTGACCTGAAGTGCATCACACATCTATGTTGATGATGCTGGCATTACAGTCTTCTTTTGTACCCTGTATGTATGATGACTTCATCCCAATGTTGTTTTGTTTTTTCATTAAATTCCTAAGTAACCCCCAGGCCAGATCCTAGTAACTGGGGGAAATGATCTTTACGGTGAAGCCAATAACAGAAGCAGTGCAGTGTTTGGATGTGGAAAGCAGAGCCAGACACCCAGCTGTGTTGGAATCCCACTGGGCAGCTACAGCTACTGCTGCCGGGTGTCTTCTTTATCACAAAGAGCCAGCGGCTCAGCCATAAATTAGTCAGTTTACTGAATGTGTGAGGCTGGCACTGATGATGTGCTGACCAAGAGGAAAATACAAGCACACAGATGCCTCTTTCCCCTCTCTGTCTTCATTTACAAAGCTGCATGTAGTCACACACACAGTGCTTGCACATAAGCAAGAAAGGTTTGGATTCATGCTCGTGAATGCTGTGTGTAACTTAGTGATGACTGCGTTATTAATGGCCACAGCGCTGCTTTGGGTTCCAGGCTTTATGTTTTGTTGTACATCATCAATACTCTGAACCTCTGCTTCTCCAAAGGCCTTTTAGACAAGTCTTATGACTCGGTAGGCATCTTGGCAATGCCCCCAGGGCAGCTATTTAGGACTAACAAGGCCAGCCTACTATGTAAATCAATGTCGACAGAGCCATAACGTCACTTTCAATGGTCATCTGGACGTAGAAACTGCTTGTATAGAACCACCAGTCAAATCTGATAAAAACCTGCTTAAAAAGTTTGTGGACTTTTCCTCAAAATCAGGTGTAAAGTAAGTTTGACGCCACCAGCTAGCTCAGTCCAGAGTGCCACGATGTGATCCTGTCAGCTCATCCCACCAGAGCACTTAAACAAATGCGAGAGTTGAACGTCTAATGTTTGAATAGCCTCATCTTTCTTGGCGATCTTGTGAATTCCTGCTGTTCCGTTCTTATTCGGGGTCCATCTGAAGCTGCACCAAATTGGTTAGTTTTTTGAATCTCTGTGCGCATAAGCGTCAGTGCAACATCAGGATTGACTGATTCTTTTTCTGGTAGGACTGTTTTATTGGCTTTTGGGGATAAGAGGCAGGATATGTGACATCAAGCCGCTGTCTCTAACGTAACAGACACAAATATTCATAATGCTTAAAGTGGCCTTGGAATTTCGCCCCAGAGCACACGTTATGTTACACACGTGTCACAAGAAAATGGTGGATGTGTACAGATCCTCCCCAAAGGTGTGAGTCAACACTAGATTGTAGCTAGAGTGAGGGTGAATTTTGCACTTAAATTTACCTGGTGGCTAGAAACACAACTGAATGTGTTACGTCTTTGCTAACACTTATGCAAAACTTTATAACTTGATAACATCTCATTATTTGGTTTAGGGCTCGATGTGCAGCTTCTAACTGGTTGAAAAATCATTTTATGAATGTTTTTATGAAACCCCCTTGTTAATACTGGCTCTTTTTGATTATCAGCACCTCATGTTTCCTTTATCTTTCTAGACTACGTAAGAAAATGATCTATGAAACACTCAGGTGGTACAACATGCAACATACAGCTTCACGGAGGACTTTCCATCAACTTGTTAACCACTAGGTGTCAGTGGATGAATTCTCGTTCAGCTTTGTTCTAAATGTCCATTTAAATGTAACCATATTCTTGTAATAAAACATATATATACTGCATCGCTATTCCTCAGCCATTCAGTTTTCCCTTTCTATCCTGAATGCACCTGTGTCCACTTGCTTTATCAGTGTCCATGTTCAGCCAACACTGACCTTGTCTGATACAGGCCAGGAGGTAGAGGTTTGTCATACGGTGAAGGCTGCGCATACTGTGGATCAGGATTTATGAACGCTGTCAGAAGTTGGGTACCGGCAGTTGTAATTCAAAAGACGGACGAGCCATTGAAGGCCATGTAGCACTCAGGGGGAAGTGTCAGATATCACAGAGCTTCCCTGAAAGTCACTTGTACTGCACAGCGAGGGCAGCCAGCTTAAGGTTGGAATACGTCATAGAGAGGTAACTCCCACACTTTGGATGAATGGATGAAACGTGTAATAACATCAAACATATTCTGAAATGAAAACAAGACAAAGACAATATATTGGATCATCAACTTTGACATCATCAAACTCAACATTGAGTTTTGTAAATATCTGCTTAATCTGATGGCAGCAACCCGTTTCAAAGAAGTTGGTACAGGAGCAACAAAAGAAAGTTGTGGACTGCTCCAAAAACACCTGCTTGGAACCTTCCACAGGTGAACAAGTTCATCGGTAACAGGCGATAGGATCATGATTGGGTAGGAAAGGGACGTCCTCGAAAATGGCTCCGACGTTCACAAGCAAGGATGGGTAGTGTTAAGCCGTTTGTGAGACATACATGTATGATTGTAGACATGTATACATGATTATATAAAGGATGTTACTACACGGGCCCAGGAATACCTTGTAAAACTATTGTTGGTAAACTGTTTGGGCTAGCATGATGGCCTCTACCTTAATGAATGGGGATAGACGGATACAATTTTCCTTTCAATGGTCACCAGGATTCAAAAACTGCATGTAAAGGTTCGCCAGTCAAATCTGTTAAAACGGCTTTAAAAGTTCTGTGAGGTTTAAAGGACGTTTTTTTCCAAAGGTTTTACGTATAGCCTCCATCTCTGACATTACAGTCTCTTCTATTCAGAAAGCTTGAAGTGGTTTGTCAAATCTCTTATAAGGTCTCTGATTGCGTTCTATTTTCATTTACATTTTTACACAGCATCCCAACTTTGTTGTATACCTCTAGCTAGATTGGTGTCACGGAGGGCAGTGTTGCAAATCAAGTGACCATGGCTGTTTCTACTAGGTTTAGAGGATCAAATTTGATGAAAATGATCAGTTTCTCTCTTGTACTTTATAAAAAAATTTACAATATCATTTCACTGTGATTGTGACATAGAATGTCATCTATGGTGACAGAAAGTGTTATCTGTACGTGTCACCTCTGTACAGTGGTAGTCTCTGTCGGTGGAGGCGGAATATGCGGCCTCACACGGGCAGTTGAGTACTGAAAGTCCTTTGACAGGAGTCAGAGGGGAGCAGGCTTCCCCACGTCACCTTTTTCTTCAACACAGAGATTTTCTCAGCCAGGGATTACCTCGTCACCTCCTGCCTCGAACTGGAAATGTAATCTACCATACAGGCGGTCTCTGGACGAGGCATATAGATAGGCAGAGGAGAATTTAAGAATAGATGTCTCTGGGAAAATAGGAATATATATATATATAAGCGAATTTTATACATCGACGACTTTTACAGTACTCAGTAGTAAAAAATTGAATTGTAACCCACACACCCCTCACACATTTTGGGCAGGGGTCTGCCTTCGGTTTGAAAATTCATGGATACCATCTTCACTGTTATTTGACGTTTGAGTTTGATTGACACCGTGACTCTGGCTGACATCCAGGTACCAGCTTAACCAGTTGAAATCAGCCACTGCTACTTGTCATATCCGAAACTTCCGCTGTCATGTTCTAGCCGCCTGCATCAGATTAAATGATGTTCCGGGACATGTATTCCCACCCTCTCCATTCCTGTCTGAACGTTGGGTTAAGGTTCGGGACCTTTTGCAAGTCTTGCTTCTTCGGTGCAGCCATTTGCTCTTTACCTGCACACTAATTATCTCCCAGCCTCTTACATAAGTCGCTGGAAATGGTGAGTCCAAGCATGGCGTGCTGCAAAGCTGATCAATGCTCAACAGGACCTGTTGACTGGCCTATCATACTCTACACCTCCCCTCACATGGCATTAGCTTCTAATCCTGTTAACCACTGAAGGGAAGAGTCCTTGAGCACTGCACAAGCTCTCCTCTGTACCTTTGTCCCACATGTCAAGGCGGAAGACTCCACAGGAAAGGGTGGGAAAGCTGTTGACGAGAAAACATTTAATAACACTCACAGTATACATGCAGCATGCTATTCTAAACATCTGTTTTTGTCCTTGTGATATTATGGTAGAATAAGAGGAAGTCATCATGAGTAGAACATAGTAGAGCTGGGTCGTTAGCCTGAGGAGCAATTAAACAAAGAAAATACCTCCGCCGACAGAATCTCAAACCAAAATAAAATCAGAATATTTGCTGTGTTCGGGACATTTCTGGGCGTCAGTGATTCGAGAGAACTATGGTTGACTGTTGACTGTCAGGATCGACAATCAAACGTCTCTCCTACACGTTGTGTGTTTCTAAACAGCAAACGACAAATCCTGCATAGTATGCCTTTAAAAAAACCTTTAAACCTGTATTGATTCTTTTTTCGCCACTTGGACGCAACAGAAAGAAGCTGTGAACACAATATCGACATGTTATCACCTTATGAAGTTGATTTGGTAACCGAGTGAGCAAACAGATGCCAATGTACACATCCGGCTGTTTTTATGGAACATTATCATTCATTTGGTCTCTGCTGAATAAAAGTCCAATATTTGCTGTTATAAATGGTCCGACTGTAGCTACAGCACCATTCAGCTGAGAGGACCTGCAGAGTGGGGTCACTATCTGTGGGTTTGTCGTGAAACCGTCCTTTGCATTAAACGTAGTCATCTGGAGGCCTACCCACAGAAATGACTGGGCCCCTGATAGGTCCAATGTATGCTTTATTCATACCAACTAGGGATACAAGATATATAACAGGCCGATAAATTATCAGCCCCAATTATGGAACATTTACATAATGGGTTATCAGCAGATAAAGAAATTATAGCCAATAATTAGAACCAATAATACTGAGCCAAATTGCTACAATTCAGTTAACTACTGCAGTTGCATAAAATGCAGGTAATCGGCTTATTTTTAAAACACAAAAATGCGAAATTATTATCGGTTATTGGCATCAGCTAAAAAAAAAATCAACATCGTGCTTCCCAAACATCAACCCATGCAACAAACACTTTTTGTCTTCCTTTTTTTTCTGGTATTGCAATTTTATTTGCAGGTCCTTGCATAGCTAGGAAATTCACTCCAGCATTAGCTAGACTGATGGTGAGGATCAGTACATTTTTCAGGTCCCGTGGCCGGCTGCACTTTTAACAGCGTACCCAAAAAAAAAAAAAATGTCGGGGTGTTTTCGTCATGAAACAGGCTGCGTTTTACTTAAGCATCAACAATAAAATGACTTTTTCTGTCATGATAATACACAATACATGATGTTCATAATAAAATGTGATTGTCACTTCTAATATTCAGCATATTTACATCCATGGGTCTCCTTGATGGTTGCGCCTTCTCTGTCCCATTTGTGAGCAGCCATGGCCATCTGACTCGTTGTTGATATTAAAGTACTGATTATAAAAGCTTTTATGTCTCTTTCATATTTTGCTCCTTATTTACCGGTATTGAATTGAGGAGCGAATTCTCGGTATTCTTCCAGAGTATAAGGTTTCTATGAAGGAGTCCCGGTGGAAACTTCTGTTTGTGTTTTCCTCTGCAGTGGGAGTGTACATGGTTCATCATCTTGTGCAGCTCTTTCCTTCTGCTTCTCTTCTGGGCCTACTTCTGGTCGGTGGCTCAAAATGATTTCAACGAGTTCAACTTGTGAGTCATTTATCTTTCTTCTTGACTGTGATACATTGTGACCAAGAATGAAACTTTTTCCAGACGAGGTTGTGAACAGCTGGATGTTGACTTACCACATCAAGGTTTTATAGAGTGTTCTTGGTGGTAGTAGGCTGTATAGCTGAGGCCTTTTTGACAAGAATGGCCGTGCTTTAACTTTCCACACTGCAGGTCCGTATACAACCGCTCCGGAGTGTGGAAGGATGAGACGATCCCCCTCCTCGCCTCCACCACCGTGGGGTTCAGCTACATCACATTCTTATTGGTAACACTGTTTTACAAACCCTTAAATGTTTACAAATCTGCATTTTTGTTCAGTTATGATACAACTCACTGAATCTTTCTTCTTTTTCAGATCTTAGCACTTTTCCACATATCCCTGGGCCAGCAGTTGAACCTCTACTGGGTTCACAAGGTGCTGAGATTCACGTCTCCAGTTTTTTGTTTTTTTTTACCACGTATTTGCTCCATACACACAGCCATGATCAAAATCTGACATTATCGTCGTCCATTTTGTCTCTACAGATCGGAGTGTTGGCGACGCTGCTCACCACCATCTCTGGTGTTATCACTGTTGATGACATATGGAGAGACGAGTGGGACATCCTGTTTGTGTCTCTGCAGGTTAGAGTCAGAATGACTTGAGGCCGTCCGCATGTTTGTTTTTTGTCGTTCTGTTTCCAAGCATGACTTTCTCCACTTTTATTCAAATGAATCCTCTGAATGATGGATTTCAAGTAGGATTTTGATTTCATCATTCATATTTGTTGTTAAGATACACACCTAAGAAAAGATCTCAGCACCTGCATGTGAAATCGCTTACTTTCCTGGATGGTTAAGTCATCTGACTTTTCAGCTTTACTCGTCTCTGTAAATTCCTGTCCAGTCTTCTCTGTTTTAAGGAATAGTTATAACATTTTTGCCAAATGTTAGCTGAGAGGATCAGTACCCCATATGAATATTCCCATTAAAAAGACAGATGATTAGCAAGCAATTGAATTTAGCGGGTTAGCAGTTAGCTTAGCCTAGCACAGAGAAGTGAAGCCACTGCTTCCAGCCAAGAAGTCCTGAATATATCATGTCCTGTAAACTTCATATAACCATATATACCTCATATTCCCTGTTCTCACTCTTGATGCTAAGCTAAGGTAACCAGATATACACTTACTTAACAGACTGATGCAAAAATGGTCTCAATTAGGTTGTTATGGTAATTTAAATCCAGTCCAAGCTGACATCTTGTGCATATTAACAACAAGAGAAACAACATTTGAAATGTTGAAGAACTGCTGCATTATGTCTTGGCAAGGACGAGGCATCCTGTCTAAAAATGTACTGAGAGCGAATTAACATTGAAAGTGAATCAGCCTTATCAGCAACATCTCGTACCAATTTTCTTAAGTCTCTCCTGATACCAGATTGCCACTAGTCTCTGAGAGCACTGGACAAGTCCTCAGCTGTTGTGAAGTTGCTGACCTGTGTAAACTCTTTCTATTCCTCCATCAACACACTTAAAAGGGCTTTGATCATCACACTGTGTACCTATTTCTGACGTATTTTCTTTGTTTTATATTGTGTTGCTTTGTCACCAGGCCACTGCACCTTTCCTGCACATTGGAGCCCTGGCAACAGTCACAGCTATCAGCTGGTTGGTAGCTGGATACGTGATTCGCAGGGAGAGATCCAGTAAGTGTTGACCTGTAGTTCAGGTAAAGGTTCATGTCATCACCAGGACAGATTTACGATTTAGATTTCTCAGGCTTACGCGGAGCGGGGAGGACCGAAGATGATTGTACGAGCACAGCATTATATGTCCCTGATCAACCAGCTCAGTTATACTTATCCATATCAGCACGTGGATATTTTTGATATTTCAGATGTTGTGTGGTATTTTGCAAGTGTTAAACTGACATGTGTACAATTCATTTTCAAGTGTTTTCTTGTATCTGTATGAATTTTCCAGTATTAGCTTATTATAGGAAGGAGATTAACGAATCTGCAAACCAACACAGACAAAGCTAAACGTTTCTCCTTTTCTAAATTTATTTTTACTCATTTCTCATAATGAGTTGATAAAGTGAGACGAAAAGTCAAAGAAATGACTCTCAAAACCCTCCTTCCACCTCTCAGATTTCCAGATCATGGTGTTGCTGTTCTACGCCCTCGTCCTCGTTGCTCTCTACTTGGCGCCGCTCACGTTCAACTGCCCCTGCATCATGGACCGCCACAGCCTCAAACCTCGACCAGACATCATTGGCCGGCGGGGAGCTCCTATGGTGAGTTGGTGCCCTGCCAGACCTCACTGTCTGATCCAGTTAATTGTTCAAATAGATGATGCAGCTCTGTGGGAAGAGCTACGTGTAGTCTCTGCCAAGACCTGTCAGGTGTCCATTTCCTGCTGGTTCTCTGGACACAAGTGTACGAAATGGCAGGAAAAGACCTACATTTGAACATAATTCTGGAGAATTTTCTGTTACCTCAACATCCCATACTGATGGATCAAATGGTACATTTTTACATTCGCAGACTGTGTCCACGCCTCTGTACTACAGTATATTTCGCACAGCAGTGTGATGTTCAGCTGCAGCACAGCTTACTGTTATCAGGCTCAGTGAGCATGAGAGCCGACAACACCCCGAACTGCCATCTCACAGCTGGGCAAGCAAATACTGTTCCAGATGACTGGCCATAAACAAATGTACAGGGCTGTTCAGAGCTGTGTTCTCCTGCCCTCTAAAGGCACACACACTCACTCACGCACACCTGCAGTACACACAATAGACACGGATCACAAGGGATGCCTGGTTTTTCATCTCCCCGCAAAGAACCTCAGCTGTGGGGAGCGTATCAGAAATCGCAGAGCTAAGAACACAAAATCAGAATGAGAATCAGAGCGAAATGATTCAGATGTTGTTGTCACGAAGTCACAGTTATTTTTTATGATTTTTACGAACACAATCACAGACCGATCACATCCAGATGAATGAATAGGCCATGAGTTATCAGATGTATTGGGATTAATTTATTGGAAACTAGAGCTCTGCTGTATTTGTATGAGTTTGGAATTGTATTGCAGTTCACTCCGAAGTGGCTAAAGACAAAAAAAACAAAACAACACATACACAAGATAAATGTATACAGGCCTACAGAGAAGCAGAAGGTTGGTGTAAGTTATTAATGTGTGGAAAGTTGTGAGAAAAGGGACTAAGGTTTTCTGGCAAGCTGTTCATGTGTGTCTTGTTGTGCACGGTGGGAAGACGTGATTGGCTGTGTGTTCGAAGTAGCTTGAGTTTGGTGAAGAATTTATGTCAGTTGGTCTTATAGGTCAGTCCTACAGTGGTCGCACTTGATCAAATCCCGGGAATTCCACGTGAGTCAGGAGCTGAGACGGCAACCGCTGCTTGCTAAGCTAGTTCCGTTTAGCGGGACTTTATTCGATTTTATTCTCCACATGACGACAGGATTTAGCTGCTGATCATTTGGTCGTGTGAAATTACAAACCAACTTAGATGTAGGTTTGTCAAAGTGTCTATTTTTCAGTGAGCCAACAAATACAATTATGAAAACAATCAAATCTGAAGGTAAATCATTGCCATGGCTACCCCACCAGCTTAATCTCATTTTGTTTTCTCTCTGTTTCGTAGTTACCACATAGTTTTTTCATGTAAGTTTTAAAAGTCTTTTTCTACAGAATAGCAATTTTTTTATCAATGTAAAACAACTAAAATCTTATCTTCAGTTTTGACGTAAAGGGATATTCTGGCATAAATGTAATCCATGGTCTAACACACTGTGACACCGAGTGAGATCAAGTTTACCGACCGCAAGCTTATGTAGTTTTAGCAACCTCAGAAAAGACCGCGCAATAACAATACACTTCAGTCTATGCCTCCAACAAAGAAACCGCCATCAAAAAGCCACTCATAGCCACAAATAATGCTCAGAACAGCACCAAACTTCAGCAACAGTACAAAAAGGGTCCCAGAACGTAGTTCGAGGCATCAAACATCTGCTAGCTTTGCCGGATTTCTACTGAAAAGACAACACAACTCACCACTCTCCTGCAGCAGCTTGCTCGCTGTGGGGAAGCCCTGTCGAGTTGATTACCGAGCGCAGTAGAGTTCCGCAGCTCAAAGATGAAAATGTATGATTGTTACTCTGCAATCAAAGTTCATATGTGTCTTGCCTACCAGTTTGTAACAGTTGTTATCGAGAGCTGACCGGCAAAAGAACGGAATTGAGCATCTCTAACTGCACTCGGTAATCGACTTGTCAGGGCTTCCCCACAACGAGCAAGCTGCTGGAGCTGCTTCAATAGAAATCAGGCAAAGCTAGCAGATGTTTGATGCCTCGAACTATGTGCTGGGACCCTTTTTGTACTGTTGCTGAAGTTTGGTGCTGTTCTGAGCATTATTTGTGGCTATGAGTGGCTTTTTGATGGCGGTTTCTCGCTTGAGGCATAGACTGCAGTGTATTGTTATTGTGCGGTCTTTTCTGAGGTTGCTAAAACTACATAAGCTAGCGGTCGGCAAATTTGATCCCTCAAGGGGGGATCTTACTCTGTGTCACGGTGTGTGGATTAAATTTACATTGGAATATCCCTTTAATATTGGTAATTGTGGTAATTCTCTCTTTTGGAATTGGGAGGTTTAAATAGTTAGCTATGAAAAGAATTGACATAAATAAACTATGTGTGGTGAATAGATACATGATAAATAACTAGGCACTGTACTTCATTTGGACTTTTAATATTTAACTCTCTCTTTTATATTTCTGTCACTCACCCATGATGTGTGTTTTCTACACACCGTGACTGACAGTGTCCTCCTGTCTGTCTCCTCTCTGCTTTAGCTGGCTCCAGAACACACCATGGTGTCCTTCAACCGAGCCCTGCAGCACGGAGCCAGCTCCCTAGAGGCAGACGTCACCATCAGGTTAACAACAGCACACTGAGAACATTTCAATCCTGGGTTATTGTAATGAATGAACCTAGTATAGTCCACATAGATCTCACTAATACATAGCTTGTTTGGTAGAAAAATGTATATTTAATGAGAGATGCAGACCAAAATTGTAGGATTTCTTCACCAAACCTGCATCTTTGAAAGAATCAGTGTTAGTTGATTTCCCCCTTGTGCCGTCTCTGCTTTTTGTAGTTGATGACAATTGTTGTGTTCATTTTATCAAAGTATATTGCACATCATAATTGAAGTTGTGAAGTCAAAACATTTGCTGACCATTCTGCGTCTTCCAGTGTGGACGGAGTTCCCTTCCTAATGCGAGACCGCACCTTGAGACGAACCACGGACGTCAGTAAGATCTTTCCAGCCAGGCAGCTCGATGATGCTTCTCTCTTCAACTGGACCGAGATTCGCTCTCTGAACGCAGGACAGTGGTTTTTGGAGGTACAGAAATCCAGTTCGCCTCTGCTCGTCCTGGTCTGTTAATGCAGATTCCATCAGAGCATTTTTTCCCTCTACACTGACGCCACATCATTCACCATGCTCAAAAAGCTATTTGGAAATACACAATGTTGCAGCTCTGCGGGAGTCCAGAACAAATTCTGCTGGTGCATAAAGTGGAACGAACTTTTCTCCTCGAATGTTTTTTAGAATATCATTTCATACCTAAATGCACTGAAACCTTCATTTTTAAAACGTGCTTAAAATAAATCTATACCATAGAAAGCAGTAAATTTTCCAATGCTGCAAAATTAGGTTATGGAATGTAACTTCAGTGGAACTATGCTAATTTTAAAAATAAAGAAATCCTTAGCCAATAAACTGTATTTGTGGTTAGTATAGTGAAGGAAAATAATAATAAAAGTCTCAATTTAATTTCATGTTGCAGTAAACCACTCTACATAAGAGCATAGTGGATGTTGTATCTCAGTGCCTGCCTCTCTGTTGCTTTCCTCTTCATCCAGAGTGACCCCTACTGGACAGTAGAGACACTGACAGCCAGGGAGCGCAGCAGGATTGGCAACCAGACCGTTTGCAGTCTGACGGAAATGCTGCGCCTGGCGTCCAGAGCCAACATCTCCGCGCTGCTCAACATCCGCAAACCTCTGCCAGAGCACCCCCGCAGCCGGAACTGGTTCATGGACACACTGTGGGCTGTGCAGAAATCGGGGATTTCCCAGAAGAGGGTGAGGACTGTAGGTCCCTCCATAATAATACTACAATATCACTCAGAGTAAAGGTGCTGCTTGTAGTATGGTTACACCAGTGAATCATAAATGCATTACCAGCTGTCACTAAGATTGACAGCTGGTGTTTTCAGATGGTATACTGATTTTTACATAGTGTGTTTCAATGGAGATACTGTGGGGAATTTACAGGATTGATTTTGGCAACAAAACAGTGAGAGGGTGCCTTTCTTTTGGATGCAAACTGCTGCGAGAATTGAAAGGAAGTCACAAGCACAAGGATAAAAAGCGCCAAAAAGAAATGGGTTATAGAATGAAGCCTGACTGTATGTTTGACTAAAATTACACAGGATGGTAAAACCCTTTATCATGTCCTCCTGTGTTAACTGTTATAACTGTAATATTTATATTCATATTTTAAATTCTACAAGTAGCACCATTTTACCACAGAAGTGTAACATCTCTGGATATGAAGCACATCCTGCATTCTGTCTGATCCGGGTCTTTCCACGTGATGTGTGTTTGTGCCAGGTGACGTGGACCCCCGACACGGACAGGGGGAGGGTGCGAGGGCTTCAGCAGGCCGCGAATGAGAAGCTGTCGGTGGAAGAGATAAGGCAGCGAGGAATAACGAGCCTGACCCTCCACTACAGCAAGGCCAGCCACAGAGACATACAGTAAGAGCAAATTCTGCTGGCAACAAGGAAAGAAAAAAGTCACAAAGGAGATAGGAGGGAGAGCAACGCCTTCATAATTCGGGATTAATATTAACATGTTCCTGTGTAAGTAATGTGATGTCTCGGCTGAGGCTCATTGACTTGGTCTGTAGCTGGCTGAGTGGATGTACAAAGATCCAGGTGGGAACAAGCATGGGAGCAGTATTAAATCTCCTCCAAAGCATTACAGATGTGATATTAATGGGAAACTCCACCAATTTGAAACATTAAGATGTGTTTTCTGGTGTTGGGTAATGTTAAGCTGTGTAAAGCCTTTTGCACGTCCCGAGGAAGCTGTATGAAATCTGACCAATTGCCTCCTGTGATGCCGCTTGAGTTAGCCTTGTTAGGGGCTTACATTTTGAAACTGAAAAGAAAATCTATATTAAAAAATAGCTGGTTTAATCAATAATGAAAAGAACTATTAGTTGCAGCCCCAGTTGTCGTCAAATCTGGCAAAAAATGCAAAAGAGGCAGGTGGGTAAAAAACGTGTGCTTTAATGAAAGCTGATATTAAAAGTCCAAATCCGGAATACAAGCAACAAAGGGCAGGTAGACCAGCACAGGCCTAAATACACCAGTGTTACGACCCCCACGTCGCTCGTCCCTAGAGGGCTCAACATAATAACATAAGCAAAGCAAATCACAATAATCAGTCAATTTTATTGACAAGCGTTTAACTAAAGAGGTTGGTGAGCCGGCCAAAAAAAAGAGAAAGGACCAAAAAGGAAGGGGAGCCACCCAGGCCAACCCACACAGGGTTGTAGGACATGGGCTCTCCCCTCTGCCCTAGAGTCACACCAACCTGTCCCTGCAAAAACAAAGCCGCGAAAACACAGGACTGCCAGTCATTAATTAGTGAGACCCAGATGTACACAGGGAAAAGGGTGGGAAAGCAGACAAAGAGAGGAACTGGAAAGTAAAACGTAAACGTAAAGCTTTCAAAATAAAACAGGAAATCACAAAACAAGAATTTTACCTGTCCAAAATTCAGCAAATCCACCTCACTTTGATCAAATTTGATTAACTGTGCTGCAAAAAGTCAGCAAAGGACCCCACAACTATCATCCTACTTGGATTCAAATGGTGTCAAACTTTCATCGGAAATTTGTGAGGGAAAAAAACTCCTGCGCACTGTCCACTTCTTGACATAATCTTTTCAATATGTTTTCATACTGTTCTGAGTACCGAAACCTTGTTGTCATTGAATTGAATTGCAAGTGAAGTGGACATCACGTATTTCTGTGTACCGATGACAGTTTGTCACCATTTGAGTCAAAGCAGGATGATAGTTGTGGGGTCGTTTGCAGATATTTGCAGCACGGTTAATCAAATTTGATCAAAGTCAAGTGGATTTGCTGAATTTTCTACACTTTTTATTTTCCTGATTTAATTAAGTAACTAGAACTCTTCTGCTTTCGTGGCCTTTATAAAGACAGGGTAAATGTCAGACTTACACTATTATGACTCTTTAAACACATACTTTGCCTCTATTGGGGACACAGGTGAAATATTTTAGATTCAATTCTTCGCAGTGTCCCATACTCCTGATAGACAAAACACTAAAAGTGACAATATTGTGTGTGCTGAGAGCAAAGGGAGCTAAGAGCTGAGAGAAAAGGAACCTTTTTCCCCCAGTGTTGACATGTATTTTTCCTTCCCCCAGGGAGTATCTGGCCAATAACGTGAGTGTGACTGTCTACCCAGTGAATGAGCCCTGGCTCTACTCCATTCTGTGGTGTAGTGGGGTGCCTTCTGTGTCCTCTGATGCCCCCCAAGTCCTTCGAAAGGTGCCTTACCCCATCTGGCTCATGGTAAACAGCTCTCCTCTCTCTGTCTCTCATCTGACACCACACACACACAC
>CAEMYA010000025.1:5832180-5865550 GCA_903131615.1 Diplodus sargus
AAAGAAGCAGAGGAAGAGAATAACATTGCTGCCGGCTCCATGGCGGAGTGAGTTCCACAAAGGGCAGCGACATCAGCAGTGTGGAAGTAGTTTGATTACAATAGATTGGATGTCCAAACAACAGCAGTAATATGTAAAAGTGCGAGAAGACTGTAACGACAAACGAGTGTGTTAAAGGAACAGCTCACCCAAAAAAAATGAATCTATTCACCCCCTTGCTGATGCAAAGTCAGGTGAAGTTTCAAAGTCCACAAAACGTTTCTGGAGCTTTGCAGCATTCTCCCTAACAAGTGATGTAGCTGGGGACTTGTTTTTAAATGGAAAAAAAAACCACGATGATTTACACCCTCGACGTGCAACCAATTCGGATAGGGGTGCGTGCTAACTGCTAACGCTTTCGGCTTAGCAGCTACAGTGAAGATTTCGGTTTAGGAAAGGGTAAAGTAGATAACATCTCAAATCCAATTGGGATCTTGAAGCTACTGGATCCTAGGATTACATATGGAGCCATTTTGTTTATTTTGTTATTATGTTTTTCAGTGTTTTTCTTTTTTTTTTTTACACTTTGCTGTAATGCATCTAGATGCTAAAAATGGACAGTAATCAACAGAAATGAAAGAGCTGAAGTTAATGACATGCTAGATTCAGTTACAACCATATTATCCATGAACAAACACTGGACAATCAACTGGTAATCTTTTAATAACGATAATAACAATGTTGCATCATTGACATTGTCAACGTAAAAAAAGAAATCCCTGTGAAACCCTTCTTCTCTTCTCTTTTCTCTCATTCCTAATGCCCCCTTTTTTGAAACATCCATTAGACTTTTCTTCTTCTCTTTCCACTTTTTGTCCCTTCCTCTTCTTCCCTCTTGCACATACCTGTACCCTGGTCACCGGTACACATACATGAATACACAACACACACACATACATGCACAAATGGGCACTTGACCACCTGCAAATATTTCAAGTGTAGGTAATGGGATGGATCCTGTGACTTTCACACCTAGCCTGAAAAAAAGGGTTTATGATTTGATGACACTACCACTTGGGGGTGCCAGAATTTTAAAATTGGTGCTTTTTCTTTTCACTGTAAATAGTGCACTCATTTACTCGACTGTCGTCAGTGACAAACAGATCTGATGGTACCATATAAATACCAGCTGTTACCAATGTAATCCAACTAAATCATTTCCAGCTGAATAAAGCACAATAATGATAAGCTTATTTATATTACACCTTTCAAGAACAGATGTCTCAGAGAGCTTCACAAAGAAATAGAGAAAGTAAAACAAACAGACGGAGCGACAGACAATAAAAGCAAACAGCCGGCTGAAAAAAAACGAGGCAGCGCACAAACAAAGAAAGCAAATGAAGCAAACACATGTCTGAACAAATGGGAGTTCACATATCACAACACCAGTTGTGTTATGTGGCAACAGTAGCTCTTTAATACAGGCAGCGGGATTGCAATGACCTTGAATCGGATACTGAATTGGATGGACAGCCAGTGTGAATTAGTGAAACACGGGATCTCGTGGTGAGCTCGGAAATAAATGCCTGAATAATCATCTCCACATGAGGTCTTGGCTCAATGTGCCACATTTGAGCAATACCTCAAAATGTTGATTTTAGCAAGATATCAGAATATGTCATATTTTTTCAGCGCATCATCAATATGTTTCTGTCCTCTTTTCCAGAACTTAACAATGGACTGAGCAGTACAGAGGAGCTCTCTCTTTACCCTGAGAACGGTTATGCGAGATACTCTCATGGAGGCCCCAGCCGCTGAATGGAGCGCACTGCCACGGCCGGAAAACCTTGGACGCTAGTCTCAGTTGGTTCTACTGACGTATCAGAAATAAAAAGCACTGAACTGTTAGGCAGCTCACCCTGGAAGTGATGACCACATGAATACAAAACCTAAGCTCCACATGGGTAGTCGTTTTCTTGCATTTGTGCGGTATTGTTAGCACCAAGCATTCAAAGCTACACTGGGAACACGTGGCTGAAGTGTGCGTCTATGTTGTCATTGCTTAAAGGGTTAGCTAACGAGTCAGATGCGCCTGAACTGAATCTGTTGACCAGGTGAAACCAGAATTTGTATTTTTCTGTACCGAAAACATTTGTCTGACCTCAACCTCAGATCACATTTGAATGTAGAAGCAGAAAATCACTACCACTCATTCAACATTATTGCTAGATAGATGTGGTGATGTGTGTGTGTGGTGACAATCTGACTACCATGAGGAGAAGTCTCTGTTCATACCATCTGCTTGGGTGACCTTCTCAGAAAGTTGAGCTAACGGAGGCCGTAATGTCGTATTTATCCGTGTCACTGACTTCGCTGTTGTTTTGTAACAGAGGAAACGGGCAGTGCAGAGTTGTGTATCATAAACTGATGTAAATATGAGTTGTTTTACATGTTTTTATTTTTTTTTCAAGGGTTTGGACATACGAAGTGTATATTTTACGTTTGCATTTATCATCATTATGACTGATCTCTTCTGTTCAGTGTGAAGGACAGATTAGGGCACACATGAAAACAGTTTCATGAGAGGGAGGGTCTGTTGTGTTGGATGATCTTCATCTCTGCCTCTTTTCTGTCATGCCATGGCTGATTTACTATATAGTCAAACTAGCTATCACGACTTTCACATGACTGCCTTTTTGTTAATTTAATGGACTGGTAGAATGTTGAAGAGTATTTTTTGTCTGTTAGCTTAATGATAGGGGAGTGAATTTCAAGTTTAAAACAACACTCGTAGCTTCAGACAGGTCGACTGTTCAATAAAAGCGATCTTCTCTCTTTGAAAAGTGTGCAGCGTGTCTTTTGTCAAATATTTTGTAACAAAAACAATCGAATCTTGCGCCACCTTGAGGTGGTCATGTGGTTTCGAGTAAAATGTCTCGACAACTATTAATGTTCCCGTCAGGATTAATTGTATTCACTTTGGTGACCCTCTGACTTTTTTCTTCTAGCGCCACCGTCAGGTAAAATTACTTCATACAAGCTTCATCAGCATGTGAGCATGATGATGCTGTTTAGCTCAAACCACTGTTGTGCACAGTCACACTTTTGAAAATGAGCTGTTTGTTTCCTAATTTCATAAAATCAACAAGGACAGCAAAGAGTTTTGGGGTGTTACTGGAACTGAGTGTCACTTTAATCATATTTTGTTATTTGCTGCTAAGCGATGAAACCCTCATATAATTATAAACCCTGCATTGGGGAACTCCTGGCCGCAACAGGAAGTTAGGATATTTGTTACTATGGTTACATTCATGGTGGCTGCTCAGAAAATGTGCTGGCTTACGGCGTCTTACTCAACACTTCATAAATCGCAAGCGTATTTTAAACCAGATGAATCCAACAGTATCAACACGCATAATATTTTAAAACGACTGATCAATAAAAAAAACGTCCATTATTGGACTGCGAGCAGAATGAAAAAAACAATAATAATCAAATAATTTCTTGACAGAAAAATAGTCAGAAATGTTTAGGGACTGATCAAAACAAAAGTGATTTTGTGGTGCTTGTCTTTGTCCTGTACAACAGCAATTTAGAACAAGTTTGGATTGCTTGGTCAGTTGAAGCAAACTTTGCTCTGGGAAATGTGGTCATCATTCTACACTACTTTCTGAAATTTTGACCACAAAATAGGTAATCAATAAATCAATAAAATAATTGGCTGATTGACCTATGATAAAAAAAAAAAAAATTTAGTGTCAACCCTAGACATCTGTACGACTTAAAATAGTCCTCTCTTTAGTTGACAGTCTGTGGAATCAACTGAATTAACTGTAATGTATACAAATGGAGAGCGTTTCACGTTGAGCCTCTCTGATGTCTGTTACCGGCTACAGTAAAACATAATTGTGCCGAAAAGAAAACAGATTCATAAAATCTTTTATTTCAGGAAACAAACGAACATTCTCACAATTTATAGACAAAAGTCCAGCGGAGGAGCTGAGGATTAGCAGTGTCGGCGGCTCAGCGCGGGTATTTTATTGTACATAATAAAAATAACACTTGTTGCGAGAAATAATAAAAAAAAAAAAAAAAAACAGCTTTTGATTCACAAGTCCTCTCAACAGCCACATAAGGAATAAAACAGGCCTTATAAAGAATGGATTATCCTCATGAAGCTGTCATCTCAGCTGGTAGAGGGTATTCAGAGATAAAGGGAGGGTCCGTGTCCTCTGTGCTGTTGTCAGAGCTGTCAGACGGCATGTGGCAGCCGGAGTCTCTCGGGCAGTTGTTCATATCTGCCTTCAAGTTCTCGCCGGGGGTCTCAGCCTCCTGATTGGCCTCATTCTCCAACTGACTATCAGCTGTAAAGCAGAGGAGATGAGTTGGTTGGTTGCTGTCACAGAGTTGAATAGATAAGCAGGAAGTAATCCTTTACAGCTATTATTCCTGTGCATTAAGGCTCAGCGAGGCCTATCTGTCTGCAGCTACCGTCCTCGTGTGTCCTGCTCTATTCTCAGAAACACTCTTTGGGGTTATCCTGTTATCCTTAACCTCTTTAGCTGCAGCCCGGATACCCTCCCAGTCTTATCTACTCGAGGTGCAATGTCACTTGTCCCTTTTCCCTTTTCTGAATCCCAACGTCTCGGCCGTATCTTTTTTTCTTCTGGTTTTATCATGTCACAAAATGTGCAACGATGACACTGTCCTTGGATAACCTTTTTCTGTGTTTGTCATAACTCACAGCGTAGTTGCTGCAGGGAGTTGACAGCGGCGAGCAGACAACGCCTGTGCTCTGGATCAGTCACATTCAGCTGCGTCAGGTGATGCTCTCTCAGCCTCATCAAGTCATCCACTGTTTGGTAACCGTTCTGCTGCAGAGAAGAGGAATACTCCTAGAGAAGCGAGGGGAAGAGCACAGCGTTCAGAAGCTGAAGGAACGGCCTTTTGTATGGAGGGATGATTGTTGCTACATTCAGTAAAAATAAAAAACACAATACCTCCAAACTGAGGCGCCTTAACACTTCCCGTACTGTCGATGTCTGTCTCACTCTGTGGATTCCTGTCTCCTCGTGTGAATCTGGTAGCAAATCCACATAAATGAACTTGAAGTTTCCCATCCTGCCTCTGAGCATGCCTCTCCATATTCCCATGGGGGGTTTGGCCATGATGTCGATCACATCTCCTACCTGAATGAAAGTTAACTTTTATTAATTGACCGGGACCATCTACAAAAACCATCATAAACACAGAAGAACTGCTTTGTACCACATTCAGCTATAGCCACAACATCTGCGCTCCCTACATGTAAATGAAGACACTGTAACCAGTAAAAGTAGTTCAAAATTCAGTCGATAAAAAATGATTGCAAGCTTTTATACCAGACACTATGACAAAATAGTGTTAAGTCTCACATGTTGAGGCAAACCAGCCATTTATTATCAATTCTACAGTTATGCTAGCAGCTCTGTAAGGCTACGAGGCACGGCATTGCTTTAAACTAAATGCAAACATCAGCATGCTAACATGCTCACAAAGACAGTTTTAACATGCTGATGTTTAGCAGGTATAATGTTACCATGCTCGCCACCCCTAGTTTAGCATGTTAGTATGCTAGCGTTTGGTTAGCACATAACATGTAGGCTACTGCTGATGGTAATGTCGCTAGTTTTGCAGTCATAAACCACTGTTGGACAAACTCAACTTTGAACTAAAGGTGGCCATAGATGACAATATGAGTTATTAAAAAAAAGTTATACAAATCTATTCATAAGGTTAACAAGATATTCAACTTGAACGACAATCTCACTTTGGCAGATACGTCGAAGCACTTTTTGGTCGGGCAGCCCTGCACTAGAGCGAGAGTCATTTGACACACTGCAACAATGTCACTAAGTCGGTTTACGTGACGGATGAGTCACCTATTTTTCAAAATCCACTGTCGCAAACCGGTATCATATGAAACAGTGTAATAACCTCTCTGGCCCACCATGTCACTGTCACGTTTGCCTCTCATTGTCGCCCCCTACTGGTAATAAACATGTACATTTCTTGCCTTGGTGAGGGAAACTGTTTGTCCCACATGCTGCCCTCTATAGATCAGGTAAGTATTACATGCTTTTCTGTAAGACTGGGCAATAAAGATATTCAAAGTTAAGTGTTTTTAGTGCACATTTTTTTTCTTTTTGTCACCACCTTCCACCGCAGCTCAACAAGGAAACACTCCAAGGAAACATAGAAGACTGTGTCTATGGAAGACATCGACTTGATTTGACGAACAACTGAATCTGCATACAAGCTTCAGATAAACCTTGAATATATTTTCACAGAGAATGAGGATGGTGGATTTTGCCCCACCATTACTTACATCGATTGGAAAGGATTTTTAAATTGCCTGCGAAAGGTCAATGTCATGGTGGCGCCATAGGAAGATCCTATAAAGCTAAGCGTGTCGCCCTTAGAAATGTGGCATCCCAGCCATAGTATGATACAATTACAGATCTACAGCATGTTTACCTTCAGTTTGAGGGATTCTGTGTCGTACGGACTTGGCACAAAGTCTGTATGGACTCTGGCTCTGCCACAGAAAAGTCTTGTGTTCAATAGATCGTCCTCCATCCTCAGACTGTCTCTGTTGCTGGAGCAGTCTGACCCACTGGTGACTCCACCTGGGGAACAGCAGACAAAACAACAGCAGGGTTCAAAAAAGGCCAAGCTCATTACTTCATTCAATTCTATTGCTTTCTAATTAAGCCCTCCACGTGTCAATAGGAAGACTCGAAGTCCGAGTCGAGGATTCAGGTTTTGATTTGTCAGAGGTCACTGTAGCTCTACAAATTAGTGCATCTAACTAAAAGGGAAGGAACAGGATACTATGGTGTACAAGCAGGACTGCATAATTCATCAGGTTGTAGTGTGAGGACTTGGGCCTCTGCCTGAATGTGCTTACTTGAGGAGCTTTGTCCACTGTTTAGACTGTAGAGGCTTTCCAGAGAGTTAGTGGACCGCCTCTGTCCTTTGGTAAACTGTCTTCCACCACCAATGCCTCTTTTCTCTGCCTCTTCTTTCTGTGTGATTTCATTCTGCACGGTGAAAAAAAAAAAAAAACAAGTCACATTTTTACTCCGCTGTATAAGCTTTTGGTTCTCTGTCATTTGTTATCTTCCACTACAGGCAAACAAAAGAGCGAGCTAACCAACCAGAAAGCTGAGTCAGGGCCCTAAGCTGCTGCGTTTGATTCCTCATGTGACGGAACAGCTCAGTATCTTGGTTTATGCTGGGACACGCAGCTCCTCTGGCAAGCAAAATGCTTAATCCTGAAAGAGTTGCCTTGCTTTTTATAGCTGAGACCTGGGAGGTGTGTGGTGAGCTTAATCTCCGACTACCTGTGCTCAGCTTTTAACTTCCTGTTCCTGTACGGGGACTTTCACACCAAGGACCAACTCTGCATCAATCCCTCAATGTGCAGTTTGTGAAGTGTGAGACTGTGGATGGGCCGCATTGGTATGCAGCTTATGAAAAATATGATTTTGATTGGGTTCTGAAATTGTCTGGCAGACTAAAGTGAGCGATGCCTGGGAGTAATTAGGTTTTATAATGGGAGTGCCAAGCAGACAAATAGAAAAAGTCCCAGTTTACCAATGCATGAAGGATGCTGGCAGACCATATTCTGAATTTCTTGGTTTGTTTGACAGACAAAATTGCACATGCAATTTTTTTCTAAGCTTTATGTTCTACAGAGGAAAACGTGACTGACCAGAGGAACATGTGTTACACAGTGGACCAGTGTCAGTATTCTGTCATATTATGGCAACAGTTTTAGGTTGATGGAAATCACATTAAAGTAATAATTTATGACTTCTGTAAAAATGCATTTATAATATCTTCAGTATGTTCAATAACTAGTTAAAGCCTGAATAAAAAAAAAGTTTGATTATATTTTGTGTCATAACAATACTGGTAAAACAATAACAATCTAGTTACATCTAACGTATTTTATACTGTAAAGCTTAGACAATGGCTGATCAAATACATGGACCTGAAACAGCCTCGTCTGTGTAACTAGATTTGATGGCAAATACATTTATGTAGGGAGTAATTTATGATTCATTAAGATTTGTTCAGGCCAAGGACACCTCAGCTGATAAAAGGGATGGAGCAGGGACCTTGAAAAATTTTTTCAATAACATGTAATTAGCTGACTAGTTGGCCATTTTGAATAGGTGCCACCCAGCCATTTTTACATGTACGTTAGCTTGCTCACATGGTTGCACGAGGAATCATATACTATCGTCAGTGCTATTTTCAGAAATGTATGGGTGACATGATAAGTGCATGCATGTGTAGATTTCTTTAACCATGAATTCATATAGTAATAGATCCCTCATTATTCATGCATTCAATCATCTTCGCTCATGCATAAGCAATTCACCCCCACTCTTAGCATGCATTTTTAAAGTGCAACCCACACTTCTAAAAGTTTTGATTCGTAATACATGAATTGCTAAGGTGGGACTGGTCAAAATCATTTTTAAATACCTCTTAATATCATTCAGTCAGATTGTAATTATTGGTGTTTAATATGCCGATGTCAGTATCAGAAATGTAAGGGATCATCAGGTGAAACTTTTGACCTAACCTAAGTACAATTATGAGGTACTTGTACTGGAGTATTTCCATTTCCTGCTTCATACTTCCACTCCACTACATTCTGGAGGCAAATATTGTACGCTATTACGGCTATGCACTGTGTTGCAGAGTTTGCTACCGAAGTTAGCATGCTAGGCATCTCGCTAGTTTCTATGCTTGCAGTGTAAACAGCAACACTCCCCTGGTCCCCGAACTCCATCGCTGGGCCATTAGCTGCAAGGCTAATTGAGCTGACTAGCTAATGGCAACAACAGTATGAAAGTATGAAAAGCCAATTCTTACATGTTGCACCTTTAAGACTTTTACTCAAGTACTATTCATATGGGTGACTTTCATTTTTAACAAAGTAACATTTTAACCTGATATTGATACTTGTACTCAAGTAAGGCTTTTGGCTACTTTTTATAACATTGCTTTCCATATACCATACTTTTATTGATGTGTTAGCCCATTTTAAAGCTATAGCTATTTGAAACCAGGTTAACCAGATAAGGTGGCAGAAGGTCTGCATGCATGTTGGACCTGACAGCGCCTCCTTCACTCTTAGTGCTGATGTCAACACTCGTCTGTGAGGCCCTTTTTGTAAAATGGCAAACGATAGTGTGATTGATGGTTTGCAGTCTGGCAGAACAGGTGTGTGGCTGACAGCTGCGTCTGCCTGGTAGCAGATGTTATTTCATTAGGTGTGAAACCACAGCAAACGCGGAGTGCCGTGAACTTAAAACGGACTGTATTAACATAAGCTTTGTAGAGTGCATGACATACACTGATGACTGTCAGCGTTTTCTCTGGTGAGGCCTTGACGTGTTTCCCATCACGATGCGGTGATGAGGTCTCCGTCGCTCTCCTGTGAAGCCTCAATTTCACTGCATTATCGTTCTGCTCCTGTCTTTGCTTTAAAAAACAAAACACATTGTAAACAGCGCTCTCCCGCACGACAGCCAAATAAACACAATGCACATTGTTTTCTGTGTTCAAAATTGGATTGGAAAAATTCTTCTACAGAAGAAAGCTCAATTCCTGGATGGACCAGCTGGCAGATTGAGGAGGCTGGTTCTCTTACCAGATAGCTGTCATTATCCCGCGGTTTCATCAAAGGCGAGTGCTGTCTGAAGACGTCAAATCTGTCACATCTGGTCAACTGTTTGGGTTTAAAAGAGAGATTAAAATGTGTGTTTTCTGGTGGCAGATGGGCATATTGTTAGCCGTTGTGTGTGTTCTCCTGTGACCCCACAACACTAACAGCTGGGTGTTTATTCCCTGTTTATGATTTGTCTTCTGAATTAGGTTAAACCCCGGCAGCCGTGCAGATCTGAGATATGCTTCATTTTTTATGTCCTGGGTCAAAATATTGTGGCTTGTACTGGAATGATCATTGCACTGATATTGTACTATGTACTTGTGCTCCTTATTCTATGTTTCATAAAAGAAAGTATGAAAGCAATGAGTCATTCCTTACTGGTTTGTCATCAGCTTCAGTTAGTAGTCACTGAACGCTGCGCTCGTAGCATCTGTTACACTGACTCTTGGCTTGTTTTCCAACGCTGACCGTTAGTGAGCTTAGGCCTCACTGCCTCTAAGTGGTTAGATAAGCAACTATTAATAGTATTGTCTTTAATGCTGGAAACAATTTAGAAACATGGCTATATTTAGTATCTGCAGCACACTGTGTCCTATTTTCAATTGTATGAAGCAATCGGATGAATACAAATTCAGCTTTAATTAATCAATTGTAAATGATTAGTTCAGGAACAACTGTGAATTGATCGTACTGGCCAGTGTGGAGTTGTTCCTGATTGGCTCTTATCCAGCTGGTGAGTGGCATAAAACTAGTAAAAACTCATTCATTACTAATTACATAAACATCAGTGAACATTGTTTATATGAACCCCAAGTAGTGAATCCTTATACTACCTACTATGTAGATTACTGAGGACTGTCTCCTTTTACCTTCTGTTCCTGATTTGTCCCTCACTTGTTTCATTAGCTGCTCTAAAAATGGATACAGATTGGACTGGATTAGTTACTCATGAACTAATGGTTCACTAGAAGTTAGTTCCTCATCTGATCCTAATTTGTTTCCTATTAACTCGTCAGAGATTTTGTGTCCCTTGCTGCAAGGTACTACTCCTCGCATTGATCACGCTCCAGAAACCCTTGATCCTACATTACCCATAATGCAATCTAATGCAATCTCTTTTGCTAAACAATTATTCAAGCAATCAATCTTGAACCATTTTCTCAGACATGTCAACGCTTGACAAATGACATCCCATTTAACTCTTTAACTACATCACTCGTTCATGCAGGGGCCTCTCATTTATCTTCCCTGGATCTCCCTGATGTGTTAACTGTATCCGTTAACTCCAATGCATACCAGTTGTGACATGTTATTCAGGGAGAAGTTTTCCCCGCTCAGCAGGATGGTCGACACACGTTCTATATTGCAGCCTTATGTGATGTCGTTACATCTGTTTGGTTTCCATATGATCATGATTATGGTGTTATTAAGTAGGAGTTTATGAAGCATTAGCAGTGCTAACTGGGGCTGAAAATGAAGCTACGCAGTAAAACGTTTGGTTCAGGATACCCTAAAAGCAATAAAAAACAATTATTAGCTGGAAATTTCAATTACGTTTCAGTTAGTCAAAATGTTCCCCTAAGAGCTCTGAGGTGCAATTAGAGAGTCAGGCCCTGCAAAGCACAGTTTAATGATACTTTGGAGATCTGGGAGCAGGCTGCAGATTAACTGCAACAACAGAGAGAGTGAGACACATCACAGACTGTAGCCTTAATGTTGGTTTCTACCGCACTTTGGCATGGAAATAAAGTAAAATAAAAGCTATGTAACATTTGTGCTTGATGTATAAGAATAGTTATGGATTATATAGTATTACCACTCTCCTATCTGCCCGTTAAATATTATGTAAGGCTACAGGTTAGCTTAGTTTAGCATATACACTGGGAAAAGGCTAGCTAGCCTGGCTGTGTCCAACGGTAACACAATCTGCCTGCCAGCACATTGTAACTCGCTTGTTTAATCTGAGCAAAATTAAAGTGTAAACTTAACTTGTTACACTTTTGGACGGATGAAACTAAGAAAAGCATGACGTATTCACTTTAGCGCTCAGTAATGTAGCTAATGTAGATTCATGTTTAACATATAGATTTGAGAGAGGTATCAATCTTCTCATCTCAGCCCAGTTGGCAGAATTTGATGTTGGCATTTTACATTTTTGTTTTACTATACCACTATTTGTATTATTATTATTATGTACATGAGCTGACTTTAAGGTGCGGATGTGTTGTATGAGCCAGGTGAGGCCGCTGCAAGTCAAACACCCTTTGAGATAGAGTTTTAACATTTGTAAAGGCTGTTTGAGCTGGCCATCAAGCCAGAGATTGCTGTTCGAGACAGTGTTTCCAACCATTCCAAGATGCAACATAGTGAATGCAAAATGTTGTGGTAAAACCCACACTGATAATTCTACTGTCAGAATGGGTTGGTTAGCAGCTGCCATTCTGTCACTTCAATCTGGGTGTAATGTCGCGGTATGTCTTACGTTTTTGTCTGAGAGCTGCAGATTTGTGATAGAGCAGCTTGTTGGTGGAGGAGACAGATCGGACTGTTTGCTGTCCAGTTCCTGTATCAAACTCTCAAAACGATCCCATGCCGTCGTCTGGGGCAGCGAGAAGGTGCCACGGGCCCACAGTTCATGTCGAGGTTGCTGGCAGGTGTGGTAAAAGGGAGACCAGGGCTGTGGACACTCAAACGGGCTCCACAGATAATTTCCAAGCTTCGGGCTCCAAACTCCTTCCTCGTCCGAATCTCCATAGACG
The DNA here is from genome assembly GCA_903131615.1 of Diplodus sargus. Classification (NCBI taxonomy): domain Eukaryota; kingdom Metazoa; phylum Chordata; class Actinopteri; order Spariformes; family Sparidae; genus Diplodus; species Diplodus sargus. The sequence goes on from CAEMYA010000025.1 coordinate 5,844,649, forward strand.
TCTTTGGCTTCCTGTTGCTGCTGCGGTGGCGATGGAGAAGGTTTAGAGGGCTTCTTCTCTGTTCTCGTCCCCAGGCCGATGCAGGTCAGCACTGGATTGTTGTTGCTCAACACGTTTGCCAGATGATCTGAAGATGAGCAGAAATTTGTGTCAATCACAACAGAACCAATGCAGCTTCTTGAGCAGTTTGAAGAAGATCGTCATCCACAGTAACTCACCATTATTCTCAGATGTGCCCTTCCCTTTTCCAGCCCCACTCTGATGTCCCTTCTTTGTTTGCACCAGACTCTGTAGCTTCTTCAGTCTCCCTGTGCTGGGTACTGAATCTGCTGTGTCAGCTGCAGTTTCGCCGCCCTGTAATTAGGAGACAAAATGTGCATTCAGTGCAGTGTCTGTGCATTCAGCACTAACAACATGCAATGTTTTTTTTATTTATTACATAAACAGAGGAGTACATGAAAGGAAAATAGTTTTATGCAAGCATATTTCTGTTCCTTCACACCATAGCATAGTGATAAATGTCTGAATAATCTCCCATTGCCCCACATCCTTAAGTGGCAACAGGGGAAATAGTCCCTTGTATTTTAATCAAATTGAGCCAATCCCCCGCTGCCAAACGGTTATCTCAAGTTTGATTTATTTCCCCAATCATTTTTTACTTGTGCATGCCAAGAAATATAAATCAAAGTGGTGTCGGGTTGTTTTGACAAGATATCTCAACCTGTTTATTTTTCCTTCATAGTGTCTTTTTTTTATTATTTTCTATTGTGCAGTCAAAGGAACATCCATCAAACTGGAGTTGGTTTATTCATGCTAAGAATTACTTTTATCAGTTTTTTGCAAATTGAACTCTTCATATCTGCAAGAATGTCGGGTGGACATATTATTAAGCATATAAACTGCCAGGAATTCTTATTTTGTCCTTTTGGGAAAGAAAATGTTGATCTTCATTCATGTGTGGAACATAAGTACAGTACTTTATTCCACATTGTTCTTCCACTCGTTGATGGAAGTCTTTAGCTCCCTCACTTACTGTAAGAAAAATAACCAGTGCATCACTGACGTACGAAAAGTTCTGCATTCAAAATTGTATGCAGGTAAAAAATACTTATTACTGCAGCAAAACCTCCCCGGTGACTGATTAATTTTTTCCATGACATTATCTGACTGTTGTCACTGATGTATCGGTGTGTAAACAGCAGCTTAAAGTGTAGCCAGATGAAGTGGAACTAGTTTGAACTACTCTGTATTCATATAATTTAACAGCGTATGCTTTTCACGAGTTTCTATGATGTTTACATCATATTATACATATAGTGTTCCCTCTGAAATTTAGTGGAAGAATGAAGTAACACAACAAACATACTCAAGTAAAGTGCATTTTTTGCAGATTGTGCTGCGAAAAGTAATTGAGAAAATGTACTTAACAAATTTCCACTACTGCTTCCTCTCCGCTACATTTCCGAGGCAAATGTTATACCTTTTACTCCACCACATTTATATGACGGATACCTGTGTAGTAACACCTCATTAAACATGAAGGTAAAGGTATGATTATCTTATGAAGTACAGTCATGTGTTCTAGATGTAGAATCAAGGTTTCCCAACCATGTTCCTAGTGTCTACTTGGGACCCCCTGTCAGACCAGACGACCAGAGTGGTTTCCCATCTAAACTTCTTAAACAGTTGAGTAATACTGTATTTCCACCACTGTTCGGTTAAGGCATGTGACATCTTAGCTTTTAAAACACGCTGCATCCCCTTTCACATCGTGCTTCAAGAAAATGTCCCTTTTTCATACAGTTCCTGTCCCATCACTTCCTCCCTTTTTGTAGGATGAGACTGCTGTCCTCTTGTGATGTCCTCCACTCTCCTATCAGTTGTTGGCATGAAAAGCATCCACCAGCACAAAGTCCAGGTGTTCTAAAGAACTCAGGGCCGGTATAAAAGGGCCTTTTAAAGGAGATTAAAGATTATAAAGCAGATTAAAGTGAACAGTTGACCTGATTTGGCTGACATAGAGATGACCCGCCTCAGGTTCACTTCACATTCACCTTTTCACCTCCTGTAACCTCCGTCCATACCACAGAAACGCCCTGAGTCACTTGCCAGATTTCTGAGTCACACACTTGAACAACTTTTTTGGTACTTTGCTACTTTTATCTCAAGTCACGGAGCCCAGCGTATTACGTTTCTTAGCACCTTACGGATGCCTCACTGCAAGAGAATCTGTTCCGTCCCTCAGTCCCATCAGCAGAGCGTGGCGGATGAGCAAAGATGAACAACCGCCCACATTTTCCTCACGTGCTCTCACATGTGCACAAACATCCAGGTACGCCAGGTACCTACGTGCTCGGCTGGCACTCGCACTCATGCGGGTGCGGGATTACAAAAGACTTCCCTCTGCCAGCTGCACAGCTTTGCAGATAATTATCATTGTGGCACTAAAGTGATTGCGTCCACGTGTGAATGACTCTCATTCGAAGTGTGAGAAAAGGCTTCGCATCGCTCTGTAGGCACGAGTTCCAATCCAAAACATGATTTTTATTCATAGACTGCAGAGTAAGGGTTACTTTTCTGAACTATATTCTTTATAATGGGGCTGTACTGGAGGGTGAAACACGCTCTGAGGTGACACGGTTTTACCTGAGCCGGTCCATGTGCCTGCGTCCTGTCACATCTGAGCTCCTTCATGCCACCATCTCTTGTCAACGTGCTGCTCTGACAGGGAGCTTTACTCATCTCTGTAGAATCAAACCACGCCGGTCAGACGGCAAACATTTAATCATACACTGTCAAACAAATCAATAATATAATATACATTCATCCTTTATATGAGGTAAGTAACACCATCAAGTCTATAACTGTCTGCTGGTTTCCTTGTATAAGCACTTTGGTTTGCTTGGGTAGACATTTTTTTTTTTTTTTTACCTTTGTTCTGGACCTTTGTTTGATGAGATAAGTCCTTCTTGTCACCTGATGACGTCCAGCAGCTGTGATTGATGTCTTTGTCTGCAAAAGACGAGATGGGGAAGAAGAGGAGGCATGGGACGAGCTGTCACATTTCTGACTGTACACAGATAGCAAACTCAACAAAGTGCATAAAGCCCGGACCATCTTAGAAACAAAACCATCAGAAAAAAAAAATACTGAGATTGTTTTAACCAACCTGATGTTTCACCGTCCAAGAGAGATGTTGGCACACATGACCTGAAACGACAAAATGATTGTGACAAATAGTTTAGTTCCATCGTTTGGAAATAAGTCGAACGGCAAGAGTGAAACGCAAGCAGAAGTGCAGAACAAATACTGACATTATTATTAAGAAACACAGTGTATGCACAGTTTAAAAGATATTACTATACAAAATGAGCAATCAAAGCTCACATACCTTCTGTTATTCCTTTTGGCTTTTTGCGAACACTGAGATGGGATCTTTGGGGAAACAAAGGCAGAGAGAAAAATTAAGAAGAAAGACATATAAAATAGGAGCAGGAATAATATTAGTGTTGCTGTTTTAAGCCATGCTAGCAGCGTGGCTCTGTGGATGCCGATGTTAATCTGTCGGTCAGTTCACCACTTTAGTCCAGGCTGAACGATCGCAACACATATTTGAGGGGTTTGCCACATTTGTGTCTCGCGTCAAAACTTTAATTTGTCCAATACTAATGACATACTTGTCAGCCTCTGCTGTACTTTATTGCTAATTAGCAAATGATAAAACGATTGAAACTGTCTACTGAGCATAGGATACTAAAAGACAACACCCTTCCCATCCACAGTGAGTTAACCCATCATGAATAATTCATTTCTGTGAGTTAAGTATAATTTACGGATTAGTCTGTGTGTCTATGTTTTTGTTTTTTGTGTTTAAAAAACAGACATTTCAATATATAGTCTTGTACTGAATGAACACAAACAAATGAGTCTTGAATCTTGAACCTTTCCCAGATTTTTTCATGTCACTAGTATTGCCATGTGGGCATGACACAAAAAACTCCCCGACCAATCATGCCAAACATTACACATCCTTATAACAAGTTAGAAATGTCATTTAGAGCATGCCGATGTTTGCAGTAGCTGCCACTAGCATGTCTGTAGATTATTGCCTCTTTCCTCATTAATTACACTGTGGCACAACCTTGCATCTACCTCGTCAGCTGTGCAGCAACCAGCAGCGCAGGTTTAATTGCATCCTCAGAGAGGTGAACAGTCATGGTGCACGTGCCTTATCACCACTGTTGCACCTCTGACTGTCTCTCTAGGCAGTAAATGATCTGAGGAGTGTCACAAGTCCCCCAAAATCATTGGTTTTGTATGTTCGAAAATGATCCACTCCAGCAAGAGCATCCAACACCTATTGTGACTCTATTGAGTCCCCAATTCTTATCCAGCAAGAGTGATCTTTGTCGTTTGAGCCGATTAAGGCCTGGTTTAAACAAAAACAAGATAGTGAACTCACAGAATTGATGGATGGATCTGAGCCGCCCCATTCAGGCTTACATCTCCGGAGAGCAGGGCTGCACTGGTGCTTGGGGAGGACTTCCTTGAGTGTTTGGCTGTAGGCTGGTTCGTATATGCTGTCTGTGGAGCCCTCCTGGGAAAGAAAAGGAGAAAAAAAAAGAATAACAGTTATCACAGCTCACATCTACAGGCCTGGTGTAAACACTACAGTACACCAATTGGCTCAGTTTAGACTGAATGCATCCTGTTGTTGGGGCTCATCAAGGAGTCATCAGCGAGACGACTGGGTCAACATCAATGACACGTCATACATCAGGGAGAGACGAACATGTCTCCTTGTCTAATGGTCTAGTATCTGCACTGATTATTCTGCTTGCGCAGCTTGCCACTCAAATGGGTATAATCAATTTTCATTGTACCTAGGTCTCCTTTTTGTGCGTAATTGTTCTCGGTGCAAAGGTAATGCAGATCAGCAGTCTGCAGTGAACACTTTGATTTAGTCCAGAATGTGTGGCCATGTCACTGGTCTACCACACAACACGGCATTGAGAAGAAAAACAACCACTGTGGTTTCGTTGGAAAAATAGAACATGTTGATTTAAAATTTTAATATGTTCAAAATAAAATGCTGCATGTGAAGTTGACATTGTCACAAGTGATTGACATTAATCATATATAATGAAAATGTTCACGTGTGAAATTGACATTTCCTTGAAAACAAAACATGGCACATGAAATCAAATGAAATCACATGAAATCACAAGAACTTTGCTTCTGTGCAAGGGAATTCCACATTTTCACACATTCTCACCTAAAGAAGTAGAAATGATTTCTCAAGCAGTATTACATAACTTGTAAAGAGAGATTTGAGAAACATTTAGAGCATAACACAAACTCTCCAATTTATAGAACATGACTGAACTAAAAAAATTAAAAAATGAGTTGCTCTTTGGTTTGTGGCCGGAGAATTTAGACTCTTGACAAATCGCTCATTCTTTGTCAGTTGGTCCCTGTTGTCATATTCTGCGAGATCAGCTACCTCACAACAGCCGCTATTTGTTGACAGAACTGGGTGGGATTGATGGGTTAAAAGCCCTCTCATGTAAACCTTAAGACTTTAGCACTGATCCCTGTTCAATCCCTATGAATGTGTGTGTGTGACATAGCAACTGACATGGCAACTTTTGATATATTGTACGATTCAGGCATGTTTTGAACTTACAGTAGCTCCTAAAATGAGAATTTGGCCGTTGTCCAAATTTGTATGTCCTCCTCACCTCAAACAAATTGCACAAATGAATACAATATTTCAACCTCCTCTAAGACCAGTTGTGTAACATGTGACACCAATCTTTCAGGTGAGCAGAACATCCTATGCTGGCCTGTTATTACAGTTTTGAGTTTGTTAGGCCCTTGACATTTCGTACTGTGTTCGTTGCTAAGTTAGAGTAAAGTGTGGGCGGAACGGTCAGTGTGGTGTTAAGAGCGACCACTAAAGATTGTCACTAATGATCTTATTCAACATGCGCTGCCATGTTACAGCTGTAAATGTAATCATCTCCCAACAACAAGCCAATGTTATTGTAATCTTAATTTTCAATTTTTAATCTAATTTCTTATTATACTAAAGCTGCACAGAGATTTTAATGACAAGAGAAATATTTTCATTGACTGATTTTTTTTTATTTCTTATGCCTGAACAAACTAAATACACAAACTTTGCTGTTTTCATGACAGTATAAACAAACTGACCATGAAGAACAACACAGTTTCATATTGTTTTGCTTTGTTTATATGTGGCGGACCCTGCCACCTTTCTAGCCTCAAACAGGGTTCAAGGATCCGTATTTTCCTCTGACAACAGCTTGTTTATTCACATATGGAAAAGATAAATGTTTCTGAATTCATTAATATTGTGAATAACAAAATTACGAGTTTGAATTTCTTATCCAAAACTACACAGCGCCCCTTTAAACATTGGCATGAAAAGAAATAGGAATTATGCGATTGATTTGACTGTGTTATATTCAAGAAAGTTAGAAAGCAGTTATGTTATTGGAAAATGTGTAAGGTTAACAGGATGATTATACCTTTACTGCATCATCAATTGCACCAGCAAGCAAGCAAATCTATTCAAAAAGCACATCTCATTCCATGTATAGAAACAGAACGTGCAGCGCGAGCAGTTTGAGCTACCATGAAAGCCACAAAAACAAATACTAGGTGGATAAAACAGACAAATAAAACAATCTGAAGATATTACATTTACAGTTGTGAGTAGCTAACACAATGCAGGAAGACTGCATGTAAGAGACCTACTGACTCTCACAAAGAGGGAAAGTTGTTCGCAGTTTTGTCTCGTTCTCCAGCGAGACCATTTCAGATCCTTGTCAACAACAATAACTTCACCAGTCCCTCCCGAGGGGCACACACACACACACACACTTTCCTCCGCATCCCAACTCTTTTAAAGCTGCAAGGACCAGACTAAACCTCATATGTCCTCAAGAGTGGAGAAGATGATTTATCTTACCAGGGTGAAGCAGAACAGGTTCATGTTTGGACGTCCGTGCCAAAAGATCTGGATGGAGCCAAGTGAGACAAGCTGCACACTGCGGCCTCTGGGAAGCACAAACACACTTTCACACACACCCTCACCCTCCCCGCTCGAAACCCACACACCCTAACACACCCCTGTGATGCAAAAAGCTCACGCTGCCCCCATGCTGTTTTACAGACCAGTGGCCTAATCCTGGCTTCAAATCCCTCACATAATCCAATAGATGCAGTGAGCCGTCGCTGTCCAACACTGGGCTCAGAGAGCGCTGGGCCACCGTGACAATGAGACAATAAACAACACAGGCCGGCTTTGTTTGGCATGTGTCTGAAATGATTATGATAATGACCTGATCGAGATTAACTAATCGCTAAGTGAGGTTAAACTTCTGGTGACTGCGGTGACTGCGGGGAAAAGACTGATTTACTAATGAGTTTCTGTTAGTATCCATGCAGAAGAATACGGATGTCCTACGAGGGTTTTTTTCACGTGTTAACAATGTGTTCTGGACGACATGTTGAAGCCAAAGTTTACATAATACACCCTGTGATCCGTCCAGGACCATCAATCACACGTCTTCCCATCATTTTGTAAAAGAAAAAAGACGCAAAGCTGGATTTGACAGTCCCAGTTAGTCAAATGATTTCTACGCTGGAAAAAAGAAAACACCCGGCATCTACCAGACAAAGTCGAGTACAGATTACACCAGTTTATCCCACAGCATTAGAGATCAGAGCGTTTCGAACAATGTGCGTTCCCTCAAGGAAGCTGCAGAGACATTTACCTGTTCTCTAAGTGGTGAGACTTGAGGAAATGTCTGTGTTTCACTCTGACGAATCCCATAAATCTTTAAATACAGACCTCTTATTACAGCCACTCCTTTTCATCTACTCCGCGGATAAACATCACTTCAAGTCCTGAGCTTCCAGTTCTTATTCTCTCCAGGCGGTGGTCCCAGCGAAACAGGCTTCCCAAAATAACATTATTACAATTATTATTGATGTCAGGCTCAATGTTAATCTCCTCTTGAGGGCCCCCCACCCCCCCTCCATTCCTCCCCGATACAGTTTGTCTACACCTTCTCCTGCCCCGCTGTCTTTTTGTCTCTCATCCAGAGATAAAGAAGACCTTTCATGTTGTTGTGATCCCAGCCTCGCTGCAGAATTAGGTCAGGGAATGAGAACAGTGTTTCTGTGGTAATAAGGAACAAAGATGCTACTTATATTTTACTCTAGGAGCCCTAGTGTTATTCAGTCACAGTGGGACTTAGATTTCCATCTCTTTGTTCCTGCAGTGAGGATTCACTGTGACCAAAGTGACATTTTATTGATGAAAATTAAATATGTAAAAGTAATATTCCCAATAAAAATAACTGTGCTTCAGTTATTTCTAGTTGCCACATCAAAGCTGATAACATGTCATGAAAACACTTGGGACAGATCAAAACCAAAGGGACATACCTGTCCCTGACATGTGTCAAAAATTCAAATACATCCCATAATGGAACACAATAGACCCGACCATATCCAACAAAGCGACCATTTTCCTTCGAGCACACGTTCAGCTTAATGCTGGGACAACGTGACGCTGCCGTGCTCCACGCTGCCAGTTGTGAAAAAAAGTCTGACAAATCCAGCAAGTCAATATCATTTCACTGATTCTGCATTCATCAGCAAGTGAGAAGTTGATGGATAGTGAAAATATGGAGCAACATCGGGCTGATCTTAAGGTAATATAACACATTTGATAACCCACTCGCCACTGTTGCATTCAGCCACTTCCTAGTTAGTTATGTGTGTTTCACAGGTTTCAATAAATGTGTCTGTGTTGATATTTTAATATTAATTTGTGCCTTTCCTGTCGTATTGTGTGGCACTTTCAAAGTGAAGGGGTTGGATGCTAACATTAGCTGTTGTCTAATGGAAGCCAGCGGACTTACCAAATACGTTGTGTTACCTTGAAATATGGCCCAGTGTCCCTCCAGATGGTCACTACACATTGTCTTTCCAGTTGCCGATCAATCAGGGAGCAATGGAATGATAACGATTTGTCGATTTTCCTGGATATATATGAGCACAAACTGGAACACATCGGTACCATATTTAAGCTTCCTGTGGAGAGAGACATCAGAGCTGTGTGAACCCAGTCTATAATATCTGATGGTAATAATTATCAGCAGGGTAATTTTTTTAATGAATTTAACTTTACACATTACTCTTTCACTGGAATAAATTTGACATTTATTGCGAGAGAATGATGAATAATTGAGTGTTTTTGCAAATCTGGTTCCCTTGTCTTGAAGTCAATGGGTTTTCACATAAATGCCTGAAATAAGGTCCTTGGTTATCACAAGCACAGAAAAAAGGTTTCACGTTTAGATCCACAGATTACCATCAGTAAATACTTGTGAATTTTAAAGTGTTTATGTGAGACAGTAGAGGTTGCTTGGGACAAAAAACGTCCTCATGGAGGACAGAGGATTCGTCAACCACACTCACCAGTCTGTCTTTCCAACTTGTAGATTGATCAATTTATAGCAAAGTGTGTAAAGAAAAGTGTCGTAGGAAACTCAGTGGTGGCGAGGTTGAAGTCATGCGGCTGCAATGTAGTTCGAGAAGCCTAGCATTAGCTTTTTACTTCTGCTGATTGCATTTATGCTTCAAAACCGTTAAAGTGGCGTTCATCCGTGAAGATTTATTGCTGAACAAAACATCACAACAAGGCATCGTAAACTTGCCACAGAGATTAATCCAAAATCCAATCAAAAAAACGATCACGTTGGTTTTCTTTCTTTTTCATTTTTACTGGGTTAGTTCACTGAGTATAAAAGCTTCTTTTTTTCTTTTTTTTTAACTGGAACGCTTCACACTCACCCAGCTTCACACATTCGCACCTGGAAACCGTCCATTTCAAACCTGACTCTGATCTCTCACCACACAGTCGGGGGTTAAGTGCCTTGCTCACAGGTACCTCAGCAGTGGTAATGATTGCTTCTGTGACCTTTCACTGCAGCTTATTGTAGCTCATCTGGTTTCAGTCGCAATCCTCTAAGTAGCTATTAGTGCTGCAGCATATTAAAATGTTATGGCTGCATATTTAATGTGTTATGGCTGCTGCAGCTGCTGGATTGTGACCACTGCTGCAGAACATCTGCCACAGTCAGAGGTATGACAACAGAGCTGAAGTGGAAAATCCTCCTCTGGTTTCATGCCCTTAAGCCCTTTGTAGCGCATTCTGACTTTGGATATCTTGTTGATTTTTGCGTAATTCAACCTGATTGAGCCATTGTGAAGACTCCGCTTAAATATCCCAAGGGTGCACTTTGGATTTCTGAACCAGATGTCTTAAGGTGGCCGCAGACTTGCTCTTGGCATAATTGCAGAGTTTTTTTAGATAATCATACGTTGCTGATCTAGTTTAGTGTTTAAGGGCTTAGTGGAAAGATAGATGCAAATAGACATCCTCACAAACATCTGATGACTCCGTAAAATGTTTTTGTTTTTGTTTTTTTTAAAAAAACATTCACAATGTATTTCTGACATTTTTTCTCCAACACTACATTGCCATGATGTATTGTAAGGTTTTTTGATATATCCTGTTGTCAACATGATACTTGTTATGTTTCATCGCATATTTGGATAACAACTATAAGTAGTAATATTAATAATATAGTAATAGTTAGTAATAGTAATATTTGTAGACATTAACCTCCTCAGCATGGTCACATGTGCATAGGGCAACTGCAGACAAATGATAAGTCGAAATGGAAGTACAGAACAGGAAAAACCCAGTATCACTGTGTCAGCATGAATCATGGAAAACTGTAAAAAGAAGATTTAAAACAAAAAAAGGTCAAGCTGTTGGCTCACCAAATGGCTACTTTTTTTTGTTTCATCTATTTTCTAAGTAGAATCTTTACTGGTAACAGACAATCACATCTATTTCTGAGGACATAGGTGTCATTAACACAATGAGCGAGTCCCTACCAATTGTTTTAAATGCCTCGTTTTGTCCCATCACCTTTTAAAGGCATTTTACAAGAGAAACCTGGCCAAGGTAACAAAAGAGCAACATTTCCAATGATGCCACTTACATTCATCAGTGGATCTAAATGTGGCTGATTTATTTCAGATCTCTTTTATTCCTTGATCAGGGTGCAATGTAAGAAAATGCAGTTTTCCCTAAATCTGACAAAACCATAGGTACATTCAAAAGCAACCACTGGGAGGAGTATAGCTAACTCACAGAGCTTGGACAGAGATGGGTACAGGTAATTAGGAATTTTACCGTGTATCACTTTACAGATGAACAGAAAATATGCTGTTGCCTTTGATTGGTCAATGATGTCCAACCCAACAAAAAGAATGCAATGGTAAGTAGGGCCCTGCTTTTGTAATAAAAGGTAAAGATGCATGGACCACTGAGTCGAAGCTTGATAAAATAAGGGATTTATTCCTTGGCATTGAAAGAAAAAGCTAATTTTATTTTAAAATGTGTTACAAGGTTCTGTAAAAACAAGAAATGTCAATAAACAAATGAAAACAGCTATCTGACATGTATTGTTCAATTGACATGTGCATGCTGTAGATGTGATGCATATGGGTGACTGGCACTTGGTCAATAAACAATGCATTTGTATGCTGAATATTTTAATTTTAATGCACAGTTATGCAATTTCACCCTGTCATAATTATCTGCTCTGACCTCATACGGACCCCCACATTACATTGCCTAAGATCACATATCTTGGAGACAATTCGAACAGTGTCTCTTCTTATGTCCTTACCACTTTTTAAGGCACAGTGACACACAACTGAGCAGCAGGTGGCAGCCACCATACAAAGCCCCAGCTGGGAATTGAACCCCTGCTTCCTGGGTGTCCATGTTGCAGACCACTTATCATAATCTTTAAAAAGTGTTTTAATATTTAGAATGTTTTTATTTTTTAAGGTTCACTCGTCACTCCTTGTCCACAAAAATACTTCTATTTCACGTTAATGGAGACAAATGTACACAGATTTTTGAAGTGCACTTGAAAATGGACATCTTAATCTCATGATTTACCCAAACTGTGGTCATACGGAAACGAATCACTGCTTCTGTTGTCAGTGCCCAAAGGGACCAACAAATACAAAATTGCTGTATTATGATTGGGGCCATCTGAAACAGTGACACAATCATGCAGAGATTCCTTACACATGGAATCATAAACACTCACCACATACAATATTTGGCCATTTTCATGTCTGAACACTGTTGATAGTGACTGCCAGTGTACTGCCCTCTACTGGAACTGGCCAGGAACATAATGTTTAAATATTCACAGGCTCGGTAGGCCTTACTTTAATGCTTGATTGTTCCAACCTAATAATCAGCAATGACAAAAATGGTCTCGGTTGCATTTTTTTTCCCGTCCAGATGAGACTGACACACAGATGTGAAACAAGCATCGCAGTGCACCATCACAGTATATCATTAGCTATTATCAGGTGTGTTTGTTTTTTCAATTCAGATGTTAGATTTAAGCTATTTGCCGTAGTTGAAACTCTCCACCAGACTAAATTATGCAAAGTGAGTGAGGAGCAAGCCACCATCTGAGTCATTCACAGACAGAGAACAATCTGTAGGCATAACTGATGTCAAAATCTGTTATTGACTGTGTGCTCCAATTAAACTAGCGCTGGTAATCTCTCTGTTTCACACATTTTGCACCCATCTTCTCGCTTCGATCCCCATCGACTCACCAAACTCATCACTCACTGTCATTTTCTGAGCAAAACTGTGACTGTTTTATGTAGCTCCTGTAGATGGCAGTGTCACACCTACTGATTTCAAAATGGCTCTGAGCTGATCTCATCCCTCATAAGATCCCCATACCATTAATGTCTGCACTTTGTATCAGTAATGTCAAGGGGGAATGTATGGAAACTGACGTCTTTGAGCTTTATGTTCCATAACGGTAAATATTCTACACGTGTTTATTTAAATTATTCAATGTCCTCCTCTTGCAGAATGTTTCGGTATGCTAAACTCGCCATCTTGAGCCGCGGAACAATGGCTGTCAGGGGATCTTATATTAGTGGCATAAATTTTATCCGATGCAGCAACAGTTATTCTTGAAAAGTTTAATTAAACGCTGTAATTCTCATTCTGACAGTCTGAATATAATATGATCCATCAGTTCCCATTATATGCTCTCCACTGTGTGTAATTATAATATTAAATCACAGTTACACCTTCAGCCCGAACCTGCTGCTGCTGCTGCCACCGCTGTAGGTACAGTGTGACCTCCAGTCTCAGGAATAAGAGAGTACAATCAAGCTCGCTCTTACATGTTCATCCAAAAAGGTGGGTGGAGACTACACCTTTGACCTTTCTCCTGACCTCCCGTTTACCCGGCATTCCTGCGCTGACCTCTGACCCCAGGACGCGCAGAATCTCAGCCCAGAGGCTTCGACCTGGTGTCCTTTATGGCGACCTTTTGAACTTTTGCCACCCCCCCAGTCAAAAAGTGAAACACTGTCCCCTTGGAATAAATGACCTCTCTTCCCCTTGTCCGGCAAAGGTATGTGAGTAGGTTGACCCCGCTCAACCTTTCATTAGCGCTTCCTTTTATTACACCGCTTCCTCCCTGCTGCCTCGTCAGCACGTCACAGAGCGGGGGATGGTGGAAGGCGGGAGTGGAGAGGAGGGAAGCAAAATGAGAAAGAGGAGGAAAGCCAAAGAAAGCCAAAAGAGAAGGAGAGCTAGAGAGGCGGAGAGAGGGAGCGGGAGGGAGGGAGAAAGAGATAGGGATGTAAAACGAGGGCAGGAGATAGAGCCGAGGAAAGATAGATTGGCAGCATCTGCTGCGTTGACTGAAATGTCACCTTTAAATGGCTTCCCTGTCCTTGATGCCGGACCTCCCTATCTGATCTCCATTCTCCTTGGGAGTTGTAGTTCTGATGACTTATGTAGGACACAAAACAGATCTCTCTAAAATATAGCCTCAGTTCAAGATAAGCTTTCAGCAAAAGGGAAAACAATTTCTCATGCCTCCTGTGGTTCTGTGAGTTCTAGCGAAATTGACCATTTGAATGTTAAGTCAAAGGTCATTGTGCCATGTATGAATAAGATAATTGGATTTTGAGGCTCGCTGATACTGAGAGCTTACCGGGTGAAGCAGCTTCTCGCCCCAACAACTGTAATTCATTTCCCTCCCTGTTTTGCTCTCATATGATATGAAATCTATTTTCTTGAACACTGCTGCTACTGTAAGACACCTCTGCTCATCCCGGGCACATTTAGCTTAGATACAGCTCAATACCTCAGTCGGGTAGATATGATTTTAAATGTGGCAATGAGGATTTAGCTTTAATGCTCCCAATGCTAAAAAAAAAAAAACAGAATATGAAAAAAAATAGAAGAACGTTCATTGTGTGTTTCATATAAATCTCATGCAGCTAAATCCGCCCCAAGGCTAGAACAGCATATCCACATCTGGAAGGTGGCAGATCTTGTTTGCTGTCACTTGACATGAGATGCAGTTGACATGTGTAAGAGATATACTGTGTGTGTATGTGTGTGTGGGTGGGTGGGTGGATGTGTGTGTGGCATCAGAGGGGCAGGGGATACACAGCATTTTGGGGCTAAGTCAGATCATGCTGACATTGTCTCCATGTGGTGGCTTGCCACAGGGCACAGCGGTGCCACACTTGATGTCGTTTCTATCTTAAATGTCACTCTCAGTAAACCCATCACCATCTACTGGCTCCTGTCCCCAGGGCCACATTCACCCTTCAACCTTACAGTAATGTAGCAAAGAGGAGAGGGCAGCCAGACCTCGTCTCCGGCTCGCTACGGCTGCTGTTTACTCCTCTTTTACATAATCTACTGTGTCACTGTAGGTGGTTAAACTCAAAGATCTCCTGGAAAATATAATGAGGCACAGCGGACCTCCTGTGAGCTCACGCGCACAGTTCATGTGTGCTCACCGGTCCCACCGTTGGCCCTAAAGTGACCTTTGATCCGTCATGACCCAGAGGTCACGAGGTGCCCTTTCATTCCCACTGGTGTGGTGACAGCCAGGCTAATTACCCACGATGTGTGTCTGTGAGAGCCATAAAAGGAGTTACGACTGTAGGATGACAAAGCACTGTAATGCTGCTGCTCATTTAGTGGTTGTTGTTTTCTATAATGAATGAGCTGTGGGCATTAGTGGGAGTGTACAAAGAATCCATAATGGAAACTTTAATAGGTTACCCGCTCAGAAGGTGCTTACTCTGTACATGGTTATGAAGTATTATGTGTATTATCATGGTATTGGAGAGGAAAACTGTCTGAAACTGATAAGAGAGAAAATTGATTATATCTAAATAAAGTTTGGGATTTGTTCACGGAAATTAAAAAGTAAAGGGGGTTTCTTTAATTTTAGTCAAAGATATTGTATATACGACCTCTTCTGAAAACAACTACACATGTATTTTGCTCTAGTCTAGTAGTGTCACTCGGCAAACGTCTTATGTTGTGTTTTGTTTTGATAGAGTGACCCCTATGGGCAGAAATGACATGGTGCTCTTAAGTAATTGGTTGCACTTCTTTCATTCCCACTTCACATCTATTTATCAGCTTACCAGTTTTTAAAGGCACACACATACAAAAACTGGCTCAAGTGTAGCTGTGTGCACCTCACTGGCTGCCCAAGTGTGGTCTGAAAATTTAATATGTTGAAAGGATTCATTTATTTTTATTCTCTTATTGCCAAATTACATATCAATGCATGAATGGATGCCCCGCGATTCATTCTTTATTGACTAACTCATTTATAGATTTGTAGTTGAGCACAATGATACGAAACTGTCAAAGTAATTATTGATTTTCCGTCTAACATTTTGCAAGTATTTCATTCATATTAGTGGTGGCCCAAAATGACAATACTACTCTGTACTGCAAGGACAACCAGAAGGAGCGAAGGAGGTCAGTGGGTGATTACACATTTTAGGTTGAATCACACCATGTAAGAGACAAGATATAGGTAGTTGGTGTGCTTTTTCCTGACTGTATGTTGGATAGTTGTCTGGTGTTAATGTGTTGTGTCTGGGTTTTTTTCATGCTTTGTAAAACAAACAACCAGGAGCAGAGCTGATATAGAGGCAGGTGAGCTGTAGTTTCCCTGGTAAACACATGGACCAGTTTGGCTGTTGCAACTGCAGTGTCTCTGGGCGTGTTAGGAAGAGCAGACAGGCTGGATGGCGGATTGTATGTGTATGAACTGTAGAAACTGTGTGTGAATTCTTGAATAACTAAATCCAAAGTCATGTTTTGTGAGGTGACAGCAACCTTGACCTTTGTTATCTGACAGCCAAAATTGAATGAGTTCATCTTTGACTCAGAAGCAGATGTTTGTTTCAGATATAATAAAATTCGCACCAGGCGTTCCTGAGATATTGCATTCCCAGGAATGGGACGGATGTGAGGTCACAGTGACCTCGACCTTCATCGACAAAAAATTCTAATCAGTTCACTCTTGATTCTAAGTGGGCAATTGTGCCAAATTTGAAGAGGTGAGAAGAGTGCCAGATTTTCTCAAGTCACTCCTGAGATATCATGTTCAAGACAATGGGATTAAGGGACTCACCAACAGACAACCTGAAAACAAAATGCCCCAGGCAACATCTTTCGCAAGTATGGAGGCATAAAATTGTTACCTCTTGTGTGAGTCTGTGGCCCATGGGTGCTCCGGCTCTGTGAGAAAAGAACATCATAATGTAGGCTACGTGTTGTAAGTTCACCGTTCCCCAAATCTCCGTTATAGAAATGCAGCAGAAGATCAAAGTCACAGTGACATTTGACCCCCAAATTCTAATCAGTTCAAGTGGACCTTTGTGCAAGATGTAATGAAATTCGCTCCAGGTGTTCCTGAGATTTGGTGTTCATGAGAATAGGAAGTACATGGGGTCACAGTGACCTTGACCTTTGACCTCTGAACATTTAACCTGTTCATCCTTCAGTCCAAGTGGATGTTTGTGTCAAATCCGAAGAAACCTTCCTTCAGGTGTTCCTGACATATTGTGTTTACGAGAGTAGGACGGCCAGACAACCGAAAAACGTAATGCCTCCTTCCACGGCATAAAAATGTTACCTCTTATGTGACTGTGTATGTGTGGCCCATGGGTGCTCCAGCTGCCACTGTAACAATCCCCATTATACAAATGCACCTTTTGCCTGAAAGCTGCCCCAGCAGCAGATTACCTCCTTGTAACACAGCGCTCTTTTTCGGACAGAATAGTGAGCACTGAATTTTTCCCTTAATTATCCCCACAGACACAGCAAGATATAGATGTATATATATTGCTCTATTTTCCTCAGTCAATATCTTTCCCTAAGCTGGCTGACATGAATTGAGGGAGTTTACTTTTCATTTTGTTTTCATTTCATGACTTGAAGCAGTCCTGCACACTGCACGCTGCACAACTCAGTCACCGCTTTATCAAACAATAATGAAACGCTTCCTTACAACATCTAAATATAGAACGCAATGAAAGTGGTGTCAAAAAACAAACAAACACAAAATAGATAATCCATTTGTGACCCATTTCTGTCCCTGTGTGAGCTCCATTGTTTGGAATAATGATAATAAAAAAAAAAAATTCTCTCCCCAGGCACATAAATATCTACAAAGCCCTCGTCGCTGACAAAGGGTTTGTCACTGTGGGACCATGAGGAAATTAGGGCTCCTGAGCAAGAGGCTTGTACAACAACCAACACCCTGCTTAAAAAAAAAAAGAAGAATAAAAGAGAAGAACTGTCGCTTGTTATACCACCGGTGTGATCCCACTTCTAATTTTGAGATTCCCACCCCTACGTGTGCATCCAAGTGTGCGAAGCCGAGAGCATTAGTGCTGCCTCTGTGATCGCACGGCGGCACAGGAAGGACATTGTCGCCATGTGTGTTTTTAATAGGATAGCAAAATAAACCTGTTTTCTGGTCAGCAATTACCCATTCTTCTGGCTCGGTGTAAATTAGGAAAAGCCGCAGAAAAGAGGCTTTGAAGGCCAGAGGAACGAGGGGAGGACATAGACAGGATCTAAAATTAAGTCCTGGTTCATTTTTCATTACTTACACTTCGGCTCCGTCGGCTCCCCTCTCACCCCGGTATGAACTGAAACTGCAGCCGAGGATGCTCCCTGTGCACCTTCGTGCTCCCGTTTGAGTTTCCTCATCTCTTTATTCCATGTGACGGCGTGCTATCAAATGTGTTTGCTGGCTTTGTGTTTTCTAGAGTGGTTTTGCTGCTGGCAGGGAAGAAATCAAACACCTTTCTCTCATGGCAAACCACCGAACACAGGACCCCCCCCCACCCGCACCCCCCAGCCCTGCTCTGAACCACAGCGCTGACTGCCAGGAGAGCTCAGACGAAACACAGGATTATGACTACAGTCAAGTGGTGTGGAAGATCGTTTCAGCTTTTGGCTCACTGAGAAGGAGTTTCAAACAGGCTTCGTCTTTAAGGTGATTTTTGCAGCAGGTACAGTAAGGGTGGAAGGGGTTTTGCTGTCACGCCACAGATGAGGTTGAATGTATGGATGGGTTCTGTGTGGAATGAAGGATTGTGATGTATGTCACTTGTACAGCGCTGTGGAGGCTGTTCATAAAAGTGAAGGCAGAGTGCACGGAGAGGCCTCGGGGGCAGGTGATGTGCGGCTGTGATGCCACCTGACATCTTCCTCGGAGGTGTTTCAGGCAACAAATAGCAGGTCTGTCCGCTGTCAGCCTCTAGGCCACCTGTGGGGGGTCAGGCTTGACACTCTGCACAGTGACAGCACAAGCAACCCCCCCTCCCCCCACCCCCCCACCAACCAACCTCTTCCCATTGCTTCCTCCCAGGCCAGGGCCAGGCTGGAGCCCCCCAGAATGCACCGGGAGCCGTCACGGCCGATGAGGAGTGACGCCGCTGAGGAGGGAAGAGAAATCCCTCTTTTCTTAAAGTGCAACGAAAGGTCAGGAGCCCGGTATCACTGGGAGAATTACTCACCACGCTGCCTACCTTGACATCAACAGTGAGCCGACCTGCGGGGAGCGAGCAAGAGCGAGACGGGGGGAGAGAACAGGTGGAGGGCTGGAGAGCTGTGGCAGATAGGTGGTGAGGGAGTAATGAGTCGGAGTGGGGAGGACGGGATGACAGGGTCAGGGGGAGGTGGAGAGGCAGGTTGAGGTAATGGGCTATAGGGAGCGAGTATGTGTGTCCCGGCGTTTGAAATCCCAGTGTGTGCCTGCGCTCTGGTTGGAGGGGAGGCAGGCGAAGAAGGGGGTGGGGGGGGGGTCGTTGAAGACGTCTTGCCCTTGCAGCACTTCATCACATTCAGTTTTTTAGCCACGCTTCCTGAACTTCCACTGCCTTTTCCGCTCCAGTTAGCTCTCAGCGGACAATGCGATCAGAGTGTCCCTCCATGTGCATTATGCAAGCATGTTCCGGTCTATAGTTAAGATGTCAATGGTGCGTGCACCTCCCCAAGGTCAACGCCCTAATGAGAAAATCTCCGGGGACAACAGTAATTATCAAATAACTAAATGCAAAGCCAGCCAAAGTGAGACAATTATTCCTGAGCCCACCGTCGCTAAAAGGTTTGATTGCATCCTTTCCTGTGGTTTGGGAGCGACTCTTTTCCCCCGAAATTCGTACCCCACCCCGTCTGAGACGATGTCAGATACCGTTAGCTTGTCAGTTGTAGTCAGGGTCTGCCACATTTGAATTCTGGAGCCATCTGCTACTTCATACATCCTCTCTAATAGCTTTCTTTTTCCATCAGGGCTGTCTCACTATCTGACATAATGTAGTTATGCACAAGACATTCACTCAATATTCAACAAAGCGCGCACTATCTGACTCCACGCCTGTGTGGTATTCTCTCAACCTGCCCGCACATAACAAGAATTTAAGCACATGAGCACTTGGTATTTGACTGCTCCAGAGTCTGAATAGTGTGGAGGAGAGCCGGGGCGGAGGATTGAGATTGATCAGCAGTGAGACGGCGACTGTGCCGCTCGCTGAGTGTTTCTGATTTTTTAAGGTCACCCTCGCCAGAACCAAAAGGGCACATCAATTTTAGAGCCCTCATGAGGCGACACTGCGTCTCCTCTTCGATCACTCAGCCCCCCGTGGAGAAACGACGTCTGAAGGTGCACTTGATTTGTGTGGAACCCGGTACTGTGCATGATCGGAATAAAAAAATAAATAAACAGGCACAACCTGGGTAAACAGACGGATAGCGCCTCAACATGTGGCGCTCGACGGCTTCAGAGAACATGTAACAACTGGTTGGCGACTGATTAGTAACTTTGCAGTTGTCAGAAACAATATGGTGCTCTGTAAGTTATACTTACTGCGCGTTTACACAATATCATTTGTGCACAGTACCAGAATACTGCCAAAGTGTGTGTGTGTGTGTGTTAAAGTAGCAGCAAGGGGCGTAGCTGAACGGTTGAACGTTTCCCCATCGAACATTTGCCGTGAGAGTTCAGAGCAACAAGTTCAGCCGTCAGGAGCACAAACAGGCTCATGTCTTCATTTTCAAAGAAGAAAGAGGAAGCAGACGAGCACGGCGGCTTGTGAACCGGGAACAAACAGTCTCTGGTAATAAACCTCATGAGTGAAACTCAGTTAGGACATATTCAAAGTGAAATGTGTAATTGCATAAAGCGTAATTGGCCCAGACGTGACCCCCCCCCGCGCACTCCTCCGTAAGAAGCGAAAAGGTCAAACAGAGTGTGAAGCTGCTCAACATCCACATCCAATAACGCACTTTTGGAAAGCAGCGCAAGGACAAAAACAATGAGGCGTTCATCCCCGAGACAGCTTCAGGGAACAGCAGTGAGTGGGAGGAGAGTGAAAAGATAACATC
>CAEMYA010000025.1:5865588-5894946 GCA_903131615.1 Diplodus sargus
AGGGAGGGAGCAGGAGCAGGAGGAGAAGGAGGAGGAGGAGGGGAGTCATCAGAGATCAGGGTGACCCTGCGCCACTCAGGAACATGTTCTGCCTATAAGCTAAAGGAGAAGCCCAAAGTTTGCCGCTGAGTAATCTCTCCGCCGTCAACATCCTGAGGACTCGGCCTTGACAGTGACCATGTTCCAGCAGCGAGAGGGCCACGCCGCTCTCAAAACTCCTGCCTGACGTGGCCGGAGCAACATTTTTTTTGCAAAATGTTAGACTGAGTCTCTCTGAGCAAGACAGCACAGAATAAATACAAATACATCTCCAAAGTCTCATACAGCAAGAGGTTATTAAAGACACTACGGGCTGAGGGATTCTCTTAAACTAACTTCGCAGAGGGGGAATATTTTTCACGGGGGTGCCGAAGTGAAGCGGGAGTGAGGGAGCACTCTCGCAAAAAAAGAAAACATCCCGGCAGAGGGTGTCTTGCTTTGATATATGTTCGTTTTAATGGAGCCTCAGGCAAAACAAACCGTACTTAAAGTGAGTGAGCCTGATCAAGATGTGCATTAGTCTGTGGTAAATAGGACAGAGGTGTCCGTGGTCACACACACTTAAAAACGTTAACAATTAGGCAGCAGCACAGCTCGTCCTTAATAAATGGCAATATATCCAGAGGAACACTGTTACAAACGTTAAAACGCTCAGCTGCGGGGGAGCAGGAGCCGGGTGACAGCGACCAAAGCGTCTTCAGAAGCAAAGGTGCAACGCTTAACAAAAGAAAAGCAAAAAGTAAGTCATTTAAATCCTTAAATGTGTCTAGGTAGTCTCTGACAAAATAGTAATTTAAGGAGTTTTTTTTTTTTTTTTTTCTGTCACGCACAATTAACAAAGCTCATCTCACATCTCCAAAAAACAGACGGTCAGAACTAATTTGCAGAAGTTGACGTGTGAGCGAGCGCAGGCTCGCTGCAGAAAAAGGGGAAACACAGGAAACAACCTGGCTCCCTGCAGAGCAAAGACTGCGCTGTCATTGCACCCTCAGTGAACCTGAAACAGGGCTACGCTTCCTCAGCTAATGTGAAAACACCTCGGAGAAACGCACTTCTAAACATTCAAATTATCAACAGGAAGTTTTCCTAACCTTTCAGATGAAGAAAAACTCCCTCACACACACTGTTGCTGTTATATTTTAAGACAGGCCGCTTGTTGTCTCTTGTAAAGTGCTCCTTTTCTGTGGTATCTTTTTTTTTTTGCTATAGTACGTCTTCTAATCAATATTTTGCTTTTCAGGGTCTAAACGCTTCCTTTGGCAATATGTAAAGTGTTATGTCATATATTAACGCATTGTTAAATTTACTTGAATAGAATTGTTAGTTGTTCTAGTCTAAATGAAAAATGGCAAAATGTCATTGGTTAAAGTAGGATAAGATAGATAGCTCATACTGTACTAGCCTGCTAACTAGCTAGCCTGCTAAATAAGAGCTTTAGAATGTTTAGATATCTCTGCAAAACAACACAGAGACATGTCAAAACTTTTTGGAACGTTTATGTTGATCAAAATTCTAACACATTACCCCTTTAATAGCGTCAATTTGATGCCAGTCTCTGTCTTTTCAAGTCGAGTGTTTATTTATGTAGCAAACTGCGTTACATTTATCATGGGATTTGTTGATGAAAACGGAAGGAAAAAAAAGAGAGAATACCACCAGACTTCATAACTTATTACAGCTCTTGTATATGTATCCAACGTATCCTCAGACAACATTTGTACAACCAGTACTTCTTACCCCCTCTTAGATCTGATTGTTTTTGAACTTGTCATTTAAATTCCGCATTTGAATTTGCATTTAATTATTCCAAATGCCCTTTTCATCTCACTTCTTAGACTAACTATTGCATATTTATTCTCCTCCTCAAAGCAATATTTTACCATGACTGATAAGTATATTAAGAGCTGACTCCCTTCCAAAACATAACCTCATATACTTCGTGGTTCACCGCTGCGGCACCCTCCCTTCTGCTCCTATGCAAACTAATAAAGCTACTAAGGCTGAACAAGGGTGGCTCAAAATGGATAACCCCACCAGAAATGACTGGCCCCTATTGACCCCATACATAAACAACATGGGGGCTGGGACCCAGGGACATGCTGAAATCTGTCTTGTTAGGATTTAATGCAGTGGCCATCGCTCCTTCGACTGACCCCTCTGAAACACTGCTGACCTCTCCCTTAGGTCCTTTGTTAGCACAGCAGCTCTTCAGCGTATACTGTCATTTGCATTTTAGAATTGTTAAACAAATACTCACCCATGGCTCCTTCTCCCTGCCACCCACTGTGACCCTACACCCACTCTCCTCTCAAGCCAGCCAAAGGTAATCGCAGGCATACGGTGAAGGCTGCTCCAAATGTTAGCCAGAGAGAGCGGGGTCGGAGGTCGAATCATTCTCGTGAGTGAGCGGAAGAAATACTCCACAAAACGGATAAAAGTTTAAGTAGCTGTGCAGCATCGTCGGCGTGCCAGAGACTCCTCAACTTGACGGTGAATGACTCAATTCAAATTGGGCAATTTGGTTTAATTTATTAAATGGCTCGCTGCACCATTTCCGTAGACGTGGAGCCGTAAAACTTTTGCATTATCGAACAGGGGCCACGCGGGCGCGACATGACATCGTCCCCTCGCGCATTAGCCGATGATGTCAGAGGCAGGGAGGCATATTTTTGCCACTTGGCATTTTGGAAATGTGGTATGGGCCATTGCTGTCAGAGCCTGAGCGTGTAGGACTGCAGATCAATAGCCGGCTATTGGGTAGACAGTGGCGGTGTGCTGCAGTGCAATCTGGGAGTTTCCTCTGGGGAGGAATAGGTCACAAGGGGTACAGAGCGCCGCGCTGCTCATGTTGTTTAAGATGGGAGTACAGGCTAGCGCTGTGTGTTTGTGTTGCAGCTGCTGATGCGTGAAATGGAACTCAGGTAGCTGGGCGGGCCTCGGGCCTTCGCTGTATCTTCCGCCAAGTGATTACTTTACTCCATTGATTTTTCTCCCTCCTCCACTGATCTGAGAAGATCACTAGAAAGAGAGAGAGGGGGAGAGAGAGAGAGAAAGGGGAAAAGAGAGAGGGAGCGAGGGCAGAGGAACCATTGATTGACCTAGTACCGAGATTCAACGATTGACAGCAGAACCCTGAGTGGCAAATGCTCCCTCTTAGCCCGCTAATCTATGACCAAGATCCCCGGTACATTCAGGGAGCGCTGTTTTTATAAATCCTCAGAGACAGAGGCCGAACCTTTCCCCATCCAAACGTGTCGAGACGTTCAGAAATAAAGATGGAGATGTACTTGTTGAAAACCCATCGCTGTCCCATTGAATACGCCGTTAGGAACCTCTTAACCATGTCTAATACATCACCTTATTATGAATACATTCTACTCACTGCACATTATGGTCGGCTGTGCACGCAGTATGTTTGTTTTTTTCATGGTCTTATCAAGGTTTGTTGACCTGGCAGGGCCGAGTAAATATATTCATGAGTTTTTGAATGGTTTATTTTATTTTTCATAATGCAGTGCATCTTTCAGACAGCATGACATCTCCAGGAATCAAAGCCATACCACTTTACCTCCAAGGCGGATCATTTAAAGGCATATGCAAAAGGTGCGTGTCATTACCATAAGCTACAGTGGGTTTTTATGCGTAATGGCTAAGTGTCTATTAAAGGATAATTTTATTTTTATCATTATGTTTAGCTCAGTCTGCAGGCGATCACGCGCCAAGGCCTCAGCCGCAGCAGACTCAGAGGTAGAGTTAAACCTAAGTGGTTATGATTCACGGAGCCTCCTGTGAGAGCGCCTGATACAACGAGTTGATAACAATAGCATGCAAACTACTTGATTTGTCTTAGAAACGCATGAATGCGCAGTGTTGTGTTGACACAGCAGCTCTTTCTGCCTCTTTATGAATGCAAAGGAGCGTCTGCAATCTGTTTCAGGGGCCCGTCTGATATTTTCAACCTAACATTTTGAATTGATTTTTTTACATTTTACAGGGACAGTATGCAGAAATTG
This sequence comes from Diplodus sargus, assembly GCA_903131615.1. Lineage (NCBI taxonomy): Eukaryota > Metazoa > Chordata > Actinopteri > Spariformes > Sparidae > Diplodus > Diplodus sargus. Next base: position 5,869,641 of record CAEMYA010000025.1, read on the forward strand.
GTCACCTGTCAACTTCATAGACAGAATATCAATATAGAAACTGCCAGCGAACTAGCAGTTCTTAACTGACCCTGCCAGGCGTAGGAGCTTGGAGCATTGTTGGTGTGTTGGCGGTTACAGTGAACAAAGCCGGACTCAGACCGACAGAGGCCAGTTTGACAGCTAGGAATAAAGCATCAGGGTGATTTACAGCAACTTTGATAAGGACTCTGGCTACAGGGACGAGAGGCACGAAGCAGGAGGAGAGCGAGAGGGAGGCCGAGCATCATCAACTGAGTGCCGGTGTCAGTGCACGGAGGCTTGAGCTATACTACCGAACTATCACTTCCTGAGGTTGTCAGCGCTGTACTTTCTTGGCAATTTGTTAATAATTTAAGTTTTGAATGCTTTAAACTAAAATTCTCAAATGTTTGTCTGCTAACTGTCAATTTCTAATCCAAATTTCTTGAAAAGACAAAACCAGACAGGATTGATCTTACCAATAATGTATTGTCTCAAAAGGCCTGGTGTATCTTATTCATCTGTGCCTTACAGTTTCCATTGTTGCCCAAAAACTGTAAAAGCACAGCAGCGAGCCACACAGTAGCACTGGGCGATGTTCCTTCATCGGCATGAAAACACACACACACACACTGTAGCTACAAACAATCAGCTACACACGCTACACCGTCCTGCCGCAGTCAATACTCACCAGCCCCCAAAAATATGCATCAATCCACAACTGAACATCATCCCAAAACAAATACACGGTTTACTGCTGTTTCAGTAACTAAGCTAAAAGCAACAATGGACATACATTTTTAGGAAATGATTAAGCCTCTTTGAACCATTCTTTTGATGGGATTTGTTTTTAAAACTCTCCCTCTATCCTTTCTATCTGTCATCAAATCGTGTTTACCACAACAAGATCACAACAACAGAGTCCAGAGGGGGCCGGCAACAATCGGATGATCAGACAGATTGCAAACAAGCCACCAGTTTCACCAGATTATTAAAACCAATAAAGTGAGTGCAGCCCAAATGTCAGTAATAACCCTTCCTTGCACGAGAAAGCCCTACACAAAGCTATGGTTATTACAGTGGGTCGAAGTTGATCCTCGAGGTCGGTCTGCTTTCTGTGATGGATGTTTACAACTGACCGTTTGTGTAGTAATTCTGCTATTCGCCTTTGTTTTGTCATCCAAGTAAGTTGGGGATTTGTTTAAAACCTCGCCCCGTCTGAACACAATTTTTGGCATTATGACTCCACTCCACATTCTGGAAATGTATTTGGCGAGTGCATTGTCATTTCGCCCGATAAGAACAATGGATAGCACCGCGAAAAATAAGACCAGCGTCGTAATAAAACCAGGCTTATCCTCTGAATCCGTGAATGAGAATAGATTAAGGAGTGATGGAAGAGGTACTCGTTCCCGTGAAAGTAACAACGCCTCTGTGTACACAGGTCCTACATCCAAGATTTTAGTCCAGTAAAAGTACAAAAAGTATCATCTGCAAATCGGGTCGCCACAGTCAAAGACAGAGTAGCATGTCCAGTAAATTGAGCGACATTAAGTGGTTATGCCGCCTCCTGAATATTTGTTTGGCAGAATGGTCCTTTTTCATAGTATTATCACATAGATCACATTACTTGAAAACCAATACGGACGCTTTACACATAAACAGCAATAAAATGTTGTATATTAAGTTAAAGTTAATTTTAGCAAGCTGAGAGATAAATGTACTTGAGTGCAAAGTGTTGCCCCTGAAATAGAGAAAGTATCTGAAGTACAGATAGCGCAATATTGTGTGCAAGTACACTTTACTTACTTTCCCCCCGCAGAGCTTAAGGGCCTTGCCGGGGTCAAACATGACCGACAAACTGTAACCTTCCATTAACAGAGCAGTCACTTTGTACACAAGGTCGTCCTGACACCTCGCCTGCTTAAAGCTATCTATGGATCTCCACCGACAGAGCGATTGAGCTCGGTAGTGTAAGCGGACACAATACCGGAGAGAGATGTAAAAGATCAAATAACAAGAGAACGCAACCCTATGAGTCAAACACGGGTCAGCCGTGTTTTATAAAATTAATGAACAGTTAGGTTTTATCCTGTGTAAGAGGAACGGCGCCGGCGTCTGCCCGGCCGATAGCGAAGGTCAAACGCAGCGGTGTTATTGGAGCATCATTAGGCAGGGGGAACCATGTAAAGGCCACCGTCGTAATTAAGACCTGAGACCTGCGCTTAACACTGGCACACTCTGGGTCTGGAGAGTGATAAGTGCTTGATCCTGATCAATAAGATGCACAGCCCCGTTGCCACTTGCAAAATCAATATTGTTTTATTTGCTGTTACAATGGGCTTGTCTGGTTGCAAATGAGGTCTGAGCTGCAGAGTTACTTTGGAAGCGGAGACCTTACCCTAGACTTCTGCCCCGGTCCACCTTAATGAATAGGCCAATAAGTGTCTGCACCGGTGACCTCTCCAGTCATACGCCCGGAGGAGCCCTGCAGGAGAGATCCCCACAGGAGTTTGTCATTATCTTATACGAACACACAGCTTCAAAATCCACAGGCAACGCGCTAGGAAATTGACTATTTTATCCAGCATTGAGTGTTGCCTTGCACTTTTACAGCATGACGGGGGTAATACTCGCAAAAAGGGAAGTCATGCTTTTTATGTCAAGGTTGAAGAACGTGTCACCTTCCAGCATTACGACTAACTGCAGCGATTAAGGTCTCTCTAATGTTAATTCCTTCTGACACAAGACAGTCTCAAATATAATGGAGCGCATTGTATCCATTAATCCTCCTCGTGCGTTCTATAGATACAGAGGTGGGACGAGTTAATCTGGATTTAGCAAACACGAATCCTAGCATTGAGCCTAATTGTCATGATAGAGCAAAGATGGGGATAGGAACAATGATTCATAGGATAGGAATCGTCCGAGTTATGGATGGCGCTGGGCAGTTCAGATAATAGAGAAAAAGGTCTAGAATAGAAGGTCATTAATAGACTCAACAAATCCATTCATTCTGTGAAAACGCACTGTGTCCTTCCACCCCTCGAATCATAGATCATGCTAATGCTCTGGCAGATTTCACCTCCCATCTTGATTCGCTCTCAACTGTTTAATTCGGGACGATACCAGCTTCATCAGCTCCCGCTGACGCGCTTTTACATGTGACGACTTCAAAGGGGATTTGCATCCGTCTTGATTTTCAGGAAACTCCAATAAATTAAAAGAATTTAAAAAAAAAAAAAACTCTTGGGAATACCTGTGGAGCATCACTGAAATAGAGTGCTGCAGGAGTGAGTCCTGCAACCTGGAAATGAGTCAGCATCTTCTCACTTCCTGTTTACTCCTCTCAAAGTCAGTGGGTTTTCTTAATGGGTGTTTAGTCAGATGTTGGAAATAAGGCATGTGGTTAACTCTAGCTTAGGGAAATGTTTTACCTCCACCAAGGAGGTTTAGTTTTCACTCATGTCTGCTTGTTTGCTGGTTGGTTGGTTTGTCAGCAGGATCACATAAACACTATTGCAGATTTAAATGAAACTTAAATGGAGGATTCGCCTCAGCCTAGAACAGACCCCAGATCTCATGGATCTATATGACAAAAATCAGTTTTATTTATCTGGCTGCTATCTATAAGTGAGTGCAATTTGATGTGGATCCTACAGTAGATCTGTTGATCTTAAATTATGGTTAAGCAGTTTTGGGTGGTTTAAGAGTTAGAATGATCTATGATCTATGATGAGACATGATTGGGTCTTTGCATGGGTATGAGCCCCATTGAGAGTCATTCTGTCTAAGTTTTGTTCTGTGACATTAAATATGTCAGTAATTGACCCACTTGTGAATTTTGAGACGTCTGCATGACTTAAAAAGGCAGCTGCTAACAAGTGGCTAAATGAGACTACAGAGGGACATTATCAGTCAGCCACACAGATTTGTCTACTTAAACTCCAACTTGTTGATTTATATTTTTATAAGTTGTGTACTGTGTAATGAAGTAGGATACACCATGTACCATGTTGGATTCTATAAAGTTAGCTTTTGACTTTTGGCCATTGCTTTTTCTCTTCGAAAATCACAAAAGTGGTGATCATTTCTGAGGATTATCTCGCTGAACACCACGCGAAAGTATCAAGACCTAGAGCTTATTTTCTGCAATGATCTAAAATCTGCCCATTACTCTGCTCGGCGTCATCTATGCTACTCTGCTAGGGTGTTTTATTGGATTGCACTATACTGTGCAATGATGTCATTTTGCACAACCCCTGTATGTCAGTGTGTCCTTTTGTAGGCTACGCATACCATACATACATGGTCTGCTGCTCACAGTGGCTGCTGTATCTCACAGGTGTTGGCCCTGTATGCTTGTCGGACTCACCTTGCAGTGAACCCCTGATGCAAACTATTCCAGGAAAGGACAAACAGGAGACAGACTGCAGCTCAGCCTTCACTGCAACACCTTTTCCACTGCCGTCATCTGCCTATCATTGCAGGGCCTCCTGTTTTTTTCCATTATCACCAGCACTCATACAATCAAATCAATAATGTTGCACTTAAGGCTTGTTCACCTCTCAAAGATTTAAGCCCCCTGCTCTATATCCTCACAGACTCCACCAACTTCATTACAGTACTGTGCCAGAATATATTTGCCACCCCTGCTGTAATGCTTTCCTTCCCCTCGCCATAATTCACCCAGGTTTCACCTATGGGGCGCCATTTTGTCTAAGCCAAACGGCGGTGCTAATAAGGCTCCATAGCTCTCTGTGATTATTATCAGTGACAGGCACGGTCAGGGACCAGCAGCTCTCTACTGCCCCCCATGTACATCAGATTCTGTAACCCACTTGCCCCTGTGGCTCTGGCCGACTCACCCTCTTGCCCCTCTGACACACCAGTGCATTGCATGGCCTTGTGGAGAGACAGAAGGGGTTGCAGAGGTTGGCTGCTGCTGGTACCCACAGCACCGCCTGCCGCAGCCAGGCAGCCAGGCCCTCCACGGCCCTCGGGCTGTTCTGTCTGTTCAGCATCTCCCTTTAACCTTCATCTAGGAAACAATAAAACAAGAACAGAGAGGAGGAGGAGGAGGAGGAGGAGGGAGAGAGAGGGTGTGAATTTGTGTGTGTGTGTGTGTGTGTGTGTGTGTGTGTGTGTGTGTGTCCGTGCTCAGAGTATCTGTGTGGGGGGAGATAGAGAGAGATGCTGTGGACATTTGACACATCTCCTTAAGCCAATGTCTACTTTATTATCTTTGGCAGTCCTTATTGGTTGCACTAATCAAGTGGAAGGCAGTAGCGCTGTGTCGGGGGCTAACACACTGTGTGTGACAAATATATTATTAACTGGAGGGAGACGGGCGACCTTGGCCGTGTCACCTGAGGACCCCGCCGGCACTCGCTCTGCCAGCAGGAAACGACCTTCATATTAAATCCCTGCAGAGGTCAATAAACTAAATAATTCACAAAGGTTATATGCTTTGCACTGAAATCTGCTAAAAGAAAAGGAGAGGTGGAGAGAAGCAGGGTTGGAAGAGGGAGGGGAGATGGCAAATCTTTTAACTTGTGAGCAGCTAAACGAGGACCGGTGTCCTTGTCAGAGTGTAGTCTCTTTATCATTGGGGGGCGTTTATATGAGCGTGTCAGAGGACGATGTAAATCCTGAATCTCTCTCTATTTCCTCACTGCTGTCACTCCTCGATCGATCCGTCATCCTGTGGCAGTGGCAGAGGTGGTGGGGGTTGGCCAGGATGGAGGGGGTGGGTCAGCGCGCTCTAATAACACAATCGCCTTTTTTTTTAACATAACAGCACACGCAGCTTTATTCATAACCCCACTGACAACCTGGAGTCGATCACCTCTTAGACTTAATTATGTCTGAAGAAATCTGCAGGGGCTTTGTTTCCCCGGTGAATGTATGACTTCCTGCTCAACAAATGCCTGTGTGGTGGAACATGTCTGCTCCGTACGGTGTCAGTTTTTGTTTTATATGGTTCAAAGTGATGGACGCCTTCTGTTTGTGATAGTCTGTGCAGGGCTATTCTTGTGGGCAGGAGGCAGACCCGACACGGCTAAAGGTCAGGGTTAGAAAAAGACACGTCTGTCTCTGCCAGACTGGGACACGAAGGAGGGGGTCACTAATTTAATCTGTAGTACAGTCACTGGTGTCAGTTCCCGATACTGGAAACACATTTGTTATGGCAGAGAATAGATCTCAACAAATCTTTTGGTCTTTCAAGACCAAATTGACTTGTTCACGGTCAGAACGGTCTGGTTTATCGGACACTTGCTCCTGGTGAAGAGGGGATAAGTGCCCTGGAAATTATAATGTAAGATATTATGACATGCTGAGCTTTGTTCCGGTCTTACGTCTCAATCCTATTTCCAATTTTTACACCTACACCTTGTTTTTAAGCGCCCCCTTGCCCCTAAAGAACAGAGTCATGAGGGGTATTGAAACCTCCCCCCATGCAATGTGACAACCTGTCAGGACCCTCATACGCCACCATCTGTCATCGATGGACTTTTCCAGCATACTATCTTTATCTGTGTTGATCTCTGTCGTGTAACGCACAAGCATGAATAGATATAAAAGCATGAATAATCGCTGTTCATTTCAGCTTCACCTTATCAATCTGGTCATCAAATAAAGAAGAACACTGTGTCACTATCAGTGCTTTATCAGCTGAAATTAACAACCCGTGTGCCTACCCTGCAAGTGTGGACTGATGTTAAGGGAGGGTTACCAAGTGCAGCAACTTAACTGCTGGACTTAAATATCAGGCATCATATGACATCATAGCTAGCTAGTTAGCTACCGCGACGTCAGCAAGCTAGTGGGGATTGTTTTTTGTGTGTTTGTTAAGAGGAAAATGACCATAATGCTTCGAAACAACAGAATTCTCATAACTTGCAGATGGAAAGAAGTGTGCCTTAAAAAAAAAATCCAATTTATGTACAGTTAGATGGAAATTTTAATTGTAATTGAAATACATAAAGTCAATGTTTCAGGGAAATGAATTATTTGATTGTTATGGGGCTCACCTGACCCAATCCGAATAAGAATCAGATAACCCTACTAGGGCAGGGCCGTTGTTTCTTTCAGTCGTGTCGTTTTTACACACAGTTTTCTGAGTTTAGCTTCCTTGGCTCGTCTTCCAGCGCTGATTTGTGCACATGAGGCTGAACAAAGCTGAGTAACAGACATGTGGTGCGCAGGGGTGGCCGCTTTTAAACCTGGCACAGGGGTGTATGTTGGTGGTAACGGGAGATCCCTCTGCAGGGTGAGATTCATGTCAGAGCAACGGTGAGAAACAGCGGTGAGCTTATACGCAACTGCTGCCCGAGGACAACACAGAGGGGACCCGCTGCCTCAAATTCATAAACAGCGATGTCATCGTCCATCACGATGTTTCACTGTAGACGCAATCGTATGCCGATTCGACAGACATTGCCCAACCTTAAACCCTACCCATCGCTGCGAACACTCAAAACAGAGCAGGAGAGCTAAGTGGTTGGGGCATGAGGTGTTGGGCCTGATATAACAACCTATCCTGAGGAGAACATGAATGCACCAAATTTAGAGGAAATGTATCAGCTGTCAAGATCAGTTCACAGATGTTGACCTCATGGTGACGTCAGAGGAAAAGCCGGGGGATCGCTGAAGTAAACTTCATCCTCTGGGGACAACGAATGAATAGAATGTCATCATAATTCATGTTGTCACTGAAAAAAGTACATGACGTTGAGTGGCAGTGATCACTCAAGGTGTTTTGATCAGAGAGGCCCATAACGCCACGAGATGGCAACTGTATGACACATAGTACATACATACACACAGACATTCTGGCTCTCTCCCATTTGTTCCTTGATAAGGGCCTGGTCTTGTGAAGCTGAAATAACTGCCAGGGGTAGTTGCAGAGATGGCTGCCGAGTGCCGAGACTTTGGTGATAAATGTCTAAATAGACTTTCAAAATAAAGCCTTCAGACAAACATTACATTATGACTTTTTGACTGTTAATGTTGTTAAACGGCCGTAGTTTGATTAGGGCTAGGCACCAAAACTACTTGGTTCAGAACAGGATTGTGGTTTGGGTTAGAATAAGCGTGTCACTTAGCTGACACACATATCAAACACAGGACTCAATCTTCAGTCTCCTAAGTGGATGTCCCGTGTTTGAGAGAAATGACGCTAGAGGGGTAACTGCAGCGTCATCGTCCGTCTGAAGTGTTGGGCCACTGAGCAAGCTGCCACGTTTCCAGCGGTGGGAGTGAGAACAGGCTATGATATCCATCTGTCTGTCCGTCTCCAACAGGTTTCATAACGTTACACAGATAAGCCGAAGTAAGGTATGCTAACAACCCTTCATGATTCGGAGATTAAACCCAGTGATCTGTTGACCCTGGTTAACCCCACATGCTGTGGTAAACACTTCATGCTCGGAGTATCCTGTGGGTTTGGCCCCAATCTGGCAGTTTGTCATTTTGGTGAACGAACAAAACCAACTCGTGCAGTTGTCGATTGGCTTTGCAATCGTTCCTTTCAGTTTTACGGCATGTACAGCAGTGCACTATGTAGGCTACAACAGATATTTGGGTGGTAGTGCAACGGAAACGAGTTAGATAACCAGACGGCAGACGGCAATGGAGGATTTAAGTAGCAGCAGTCATATTCAAAATGAACACAAGCCTGGTAGTTTTTAAACATAATGCGCGCGCGAAGAAACACATACACACGTATACACCTTCTAAGTAGCACGACAGGCCGGGCCTCTTGCTGAAATTAGACATTGCGTAACTGACATCTGGAACTTGCTGACACATTTGCAATTTCCAGTGAATGCAGCAAATCTTGAGGCATCCTACATGTGAAGGGATGGATGGATGGATGGATGGATGGATGGAGGGGGAGGGGGGGGTCTGTTGCCAGCACTCACCTGGCAACCCGCTTTGGTTGCGCTCTTTAAAGCGTCAAACATTTCACAGCTCAAAGAGTTTTGCGGGGGAAGTCTTTAATATGGTTGGTAGTATCTGCCGCCGCCTCTCGCGTCTTGCTCGTCTGCCTTTGAGGTGCAGCGGCAGATCAGACGCATCAGTGCCATCACGGCTTGTCATGAGGAACAATCACGTCTTGAAATAACACAAACAGCCGTGTTCAAAGACCAGACATGAAAAGATGACATGCATATCAAGAGTTGTGAATGTGTGAGTGTGTGTGAGTGTGTGTAGACAGTTTTTTTTTTTTGCAGGGATGAAAAAAAATTGAGGGGGAACGAGTTGTATATGAGGCGCGGAAAACGAGGGATTTAACGCGAACGCAACTACTGTAGAAGGCAGAGAGAGACGGATAGAAGGAGGAAACAGTGAGACAGGCGAGGGGGGGGGATGGAGGGAGGGAGGGAGGGAGGGGATGAGAAGGATAGACTTTAACTGTCTGAAGGACAAAGCTACTGACCCGCGGATCATTCAGAGGATTGCCTTTCAGTTTCAGAGCAAGGTCAGGCTGCTTATTTTACCTCAGTGTTTTCACTAATCTGTTTTTTGTGTGACACAAACAAACACTGAGGCCGTGTACACGTACACACGGGCGGCACACGCGCACACACATGCAGACACTGAAACTAAGCCTTCCCATACTGCCTTGAAATAATAACAGCCTATGTAGGCTTTGCTATCAATAAACATTAGATGTGCAGGCTTTGTGCCTACATGAGTATCACACTACCTCGGACCTGTCATGAATATCAATTGCTGGAAGGGGCTGTCACAGACTACGCATGTCCACGCTGAATTCTAATGTCGGCGAGACATTTCGGCGGCTGCTGATTTGGCCTTCAAACGAATAAGATGGCTTTAATGCTTTAATCTATTGTTAGACGTCGGACTGTAATGAGCTAAAATCAGCCTGCGTTTTACTGCGTATTGACAGGTCTTAAGGAGCTGACAGTGGTTGGTGGTTGGCAGCTCATTAGTAGCCACACTACATTTATGTCAACACGTTTACTGACAATCAGCGGGGGGATGCTTGGAAGCCGTGCCCGTCCCAAGGGACCCGCCAGCATCTGTGGAGGAGACGTACCAGTGGGCGTTGAGCGGCTGGTTGAGCACTCTGTCACAGTACAGCAACACCGAGGAGTGATGGTTGGAGCTCGCTCAGAGCCCTACTGTGGGTTTAAGGGTAGGGTTGCTATGGAGCAGCGGGCCAAAATACTGTTCTGAGAGCAGAGTAATCTGCAACCAGTGTGTGTAGGGAGCGTGAGGATGTGCGTGTGTGTGTGTGTGTATATACAGAGTGGGTTAAAGTGCCCCACTGTGTTCCATGCTGATCTGATAATGAGTGAGCAGGGTCAATAGGATGTTAACGGCCCCGTGGGAACGGCTGGTGGTGGATGGGTGGAGGAAGGACGAGGGCCCAGGGACACTGAGCTGTGTTTTCACTGTCCTCGCTCACCGCCATCTGTGTGTGTGTGTGTGTGTGTGTGTGTGTGTGTGAGAGAGAGAGCAGGGACAGTAAGGTGCCTCTGTCCCTGATATTTGACTCTTTAGCTCAGCCCCCGCTGTGTCCTCCCAGTAAAGTCTCAGTCAAACAAAGCCGCTCGTCCAGTGTAAAACCAACATCAACAGAGCAGCTTTGACCACGGATTAGCCGTCGCTCTACTGCTTCATTTGTCACACACGCTAGACAAATATGCACATCATACAGTGTGTGATCTTATCAAGAAACAGTGGTCGAAACCTAGGGAACATTTTATGTCAAGATCCGCGTAGTAAGTGCTAGTTAAAGGAACAGTTCACCCAAAAAAAGGAAAATTCAGTCATTATCTGCTCACCCCTCAGATGGAAAGTCAGATGAAGTTTTAGAGTCCATAGAGAATTTCCAGAGCTTCATGGCAAAAGAGCGATGCAACAGCTGAAGTAGTTGGGGACTTGTTTAAAGAGATAAGAAACTGTAAAAAACAAACAAACAAAAAAAAACACTGATATGTTACAGCTTGTTGGGTCTCTGGCAGTCCTGAGATCCCAAACTGATTTGAAAAGACATTATTTATCCCCTGGAATGCGCAGGGGCGCTTGTGCCTTCAGATTCAGATTGGGCTTTGTGCTAATGCTTTTACCTTCGTAGCTGAACTGATGATTTTGGCTTTAGAAAGGGTGTAAATAACTTTTTTTCAAATCAATTTAGGATTTTGGTCTTCCTGAGACTTGAATTATACCGGACATGATGTGTGGAGCCATGTTATAATTTCTTCAGTTGTTTTTTATTTTTATGCCACATGTCCCCATAGAGTTAAGGTAAGGTTCAAAAATGACATTATGTTAGTTAAACTCAATAAATGTGTTTTAAATGGTATTATATACAATTATAAAAAAGTCATCAGGCTTTAATTAATTGTCTTTAGTGTCTATATTCAGTGTCTACTTCCTGTAAGTGCTTATGAATGTCTCATAATCTAACAAGAAACACGTTCATGACATTATTAAAGCTAATAAGCATCTATAAGGTCCTATTACCTAATGATTATTGCAAGGACAGAAACATAAAGCTTTGGCAAATCGATAAATGATTCTAAACAGAGACTTGTTTTCACACCTTCACTTCCAGCCTAACAACGTTCTGAAGGTGTTCTACAGAAATATGGCACAGTATCACTCATTACGCATTACAAATGGCCCATACTGAGTGAGCGAATGGGTTAGAAGAGCCGTAAACCACAAGGTGAACGAGTAATTGGATCAGCCAAACATAAGTAATAAAACCTCATACAAGGGGACAGCATGTCAGCTGTGTGTCAGTGGAGGAAACTCCTGTTACATGTGTAAGCTGAGAGAGCGGCACTGATAGCAGAACGGTGCGGACGGCTACACGATCAGGACCACGGCCAGGCCTCCAAACGCCCAGAGAGAAAACACACACACACGCAAACACAATGAAAGTATCAGTGTCGCTTTGAACCAGCGGGTCAATATGGTGAAAAAATATGGGTGCCTTTTATGTCTGACGAGTGGATGAAAGAAGAAGAGCCGCGATGGCATATGAGAGTGGGGGAGAGCTAGAGAGAGAGAGAGAGAGAGAGGAGGTGCAGGGAGCACTAAAAAAACATTGCGTGTTGTGTTGGCAGGCGCTCCAGTCAAATCCCTTGGCAGTTCAGAGATGTTGTTTTTTTTCTTCTTTTTTTTTTTTCTAGAGGCCCCGCCTTTGCCATCTGATATTCAAATGCGGAGGAAACTGGAGGAGAGCTCCTCCCAGACCACCCGCAGAATCGTCAGGGATTAGTCAAAGAGCACCAACTAGGTCAACAAGATGCAGGGCCAGTGCATGTTCAGGGGGACGTGAGGCAGCTCACCCACACAGGAGTCGACCTAGTCTTATTCACACGCGTGACTCGCTCTCTCTCTCACACACACACACACTCACACACACACACACAAAAACGCCGTGCTCTCACACAGAGGCAGCCACGCTTATGCAGTGACCTGTTTTCCCATACTTTGACAGATATCCAAAAACAACTCCAAAATTCCTCTTGATTTTTCTATTTCAGAGCAAGTGGGTATGGGTTAAGCATTAGATATGAGGACAGGCGTAGGGAGATGTAAACATTCCCACTGCTGTCAGCAGCCTTACAATTGATTCCCTGGCAGAACGTTTGCTTTGCTGGGTAAAAGCGAAATGATGAAATGGGAGAAGATGAGAGCTTTAGTCAGTGTGGATGTCCTTTCTGGAGAAAACCAGTTGTTGCACCTCTCAACTCTACACGCCGGGTGCGTTCAGGTCATGTAGACTATTGGATAACATCTCTGCAGTTTCACAGTCACACCTTAACAATACAGCTCCAGGCAGGATGGCCTTGGATAGTTTCTCCTTTCTTTCTTTCTTTTTTTTTTTTTTTGCAACCATAGGTGTTTATGAAGTCTTTTCTTCTCTGCGCTAGTAGCAGACTAAAGAAACTGTTGAATGGGAAAGCAGACACCATCCCTATTGTGAGGCCAGCGTCATGGTATCCATTCGCAGGGTGCTGCTCCAAGCGTGGATCCTTTCAGGCAGATCATTGGCTCTCCGGAGAAACTCAAGACAGAGCTGCTGCACTAAATAACACTGACATACCTGGACAGTGACCGTCGTATCAACTGTCTGGGCGTCAATTCCCCAGAAGACGTTTCTCAATGTCCCGCGATGACCTCAGTCAAATATAACGTTGCTCTCCCGGAGCCCTCTTCCTGGCAGCGCACACTTAAATAACTCAGAACGTACTGTATTGTGAGTCTGATGACAAAATAACGGGAAATGGGTAGAGATGGGGTCATCATGTTGAATCAGTAGTTTGGCACACCCTTTCTGACGGTGGCAGCTGTGACTTTCATGTATCTCCTCCGTTAGCGCAGTGCTGCGTTGTGCTGGAATTATCTATCTTGTCTATCAGGCATAGTTTCATCTCCCTGACACACTTCAAGGACGAAAGTGGAATATTTACCGAGACGGCTGAGATGGCTGTTTAGCATGTCTGCCATAATCCACTCATAATCACTCTTGTCTGTTTATTTTGAACAGAGGTCATGCATTTTCCTTCTCCGTCCATAGCTTGTTGCGCCAATAAAGACAGTTTCACTCGTTAATGAATAATCCACTCATCCTGAGGCCACTGTCGAGTCCGTATAAAGACGTCACCTTCATGTTTGATGTTCGGCAAGTTCCAACGCTTCTCTTTGAGGCAAAAAAAAAAATAAAAAATGTTGATTTACCTGCTTATTTCTTTATTTGCTTTGTTGAATTAAATATGTGGCCTTGGCGGTCTTTTATTCAAGCCGAGGAATCCAAATGGGCCTCATCTGCCTCTCCGCGGGCAGGTTGTGCTGCATCACAAATTTGGAGGAAAACCTTCCCCGCAGCTGTATACGTGAGGAATGTCACAACCATCCCTTACGCATTCCAGTTCAAAGGTTACAGTATGGTGTGACTTCCAGCGGGCCCTCCCACCGCAGCTCGCACCTGCCTCCTCCCCGAGAGTGCCTTCCCTCACTCCAAACCTTTGGAGACGCCGTGGCTGAAATTGGGGAGTAGAGGTCAAAGGTGGAGGGTTAATGTCTGCTGACACTCCGGCTCCCTCCCTCGGAGACAATCAGGCGTCTGAATCTAAACTCTCCTCTGTTTGCACTGCCGGGCCAAGAGAACACCGCCGCAGAGCTGACCTTTGCCCACGCATTCATATGTTCTCCATCAAATCTTTTTTTCTTTACCTTGAACATTTTCAGTGGAGTACAGTGTAGGTGTATAGAAAAAAAACAATTTCAAAGAGGGCTGGGGTCAGGTTACTCTATTCCTGAATGGAGGAACAAATCAAATCTGCATATCCCATCCAAAGATTTGAGTGATAATCTGCCCCAGTAACCGCTCAGTGAACTCAGGCTGACATGCGAGGTGAGGCGCAGAGGAATTGGCTGTGTAACGGCGTTACGCAGATGAAAAATCTGGTGTACAGTTTTGAAATAAGTTGAACTGAGTAAGTGTTTTCAGATGTCGCCTCACACAATGCTTGTGTTTCAATTAACTCAGGAGTCTGAAGTAATTAGAGAAACAAAATTCATCACGGCGATATGACTGGTTTTTGTTTTTAAAGTCTTCAGTTATGACTCTCCCTTGTACCTCTTTGTCTGGTTAATGACTCTGATAGGTTCACATCCATACGTGTCATAGGCCGACAGATCACATTATAGTTTATACAAAGCGTGCCATGTCACTTTCACAAAATATGTTTGTGACTTGACGGGATGGGGAGGGGAGTTGCTGGTTTCCAGATGTGTTTGTGGCAACAAAAAACTGACATATTTGATGAGAAGTTGTGAATCAGCCATGATAGTGGTGACCAGAACAGGTATTTTAGCCAAAACATGATCTATTCCTTTCTCTAATCGTGTTTTTTTGGTGCCTAAACCTAACCAGACCATAAGCTCAGTATTGTCGCAACATAAACTAGAAAAATGAACATAAAGAAATGTAAAGTTTCAACGTATCCATGATGTGCAGAAATGCACACCGCCAACATTTATTCTGGTGACTGTGCTGGTATGCCTGTACAGCTGTTGGTTGTTTTGATCAAATTCCACTTCCAAATCCCGTTCCTGCCCCGTTTTACACACTTAATACGACACTATGTTAACAAGATTGTAAAAAGTCGGACTTGTAAAACAACAAAGTCTGTTTCCTAATGACGTTCAAATGCTTGTTAACCTTCTCTTTTATAGTGCGACACACTTTTTCCATTTTCTGCACTCCTTCTGCCACCAGCCACAGCGGTATCAAGCCAAACACTGCAACCAGCCTGTTAACATCTGCAACCAACTGTTGTTTTTCAGCGCTTCCTCTCAGAGTAAAATATCAGTTTGTGACAAAACGCTCTCAGAGCGGCTCCAGACTTTTTTGTTAGCCACAGTCCCCGTAAGGTCAAAGGACAGAGTTTGCTGAACCACATTTGTGTGGAAAGCTTCGGGGCCAGAGTTCAGGCTCTTCTGGTTCGGGGGGTGGGCGGGGGGGGAATGAAAGGGAGGATATTGTATCTCCATTTATGTGGCACTCGGGGTCAGAGTTCAAAGATGAAATGTCACTCCAGTTCAGAGGTTACAAGGTGAGATACCATCCAAATTGCTGAGCAAGTCTGCTCATCTGACTTGAGGCCGACGTTAACACAAAACATTGTCCTGAGCAAGAGCGCGCGGTGCAATCAGACAACAACAATAAAGTCAGCAACATCAACTTTTTATGAATAGCACTTTGGCGAGGACTTTGATCAGACTTTTAACTGCTGTTGTACTCAAAATGCAAATTGCAGGTAGCACCTATTGTGGACAACAGCCTTGTAAAATAAAACTATCCAATTTACCTGACTGACATGTTGAGTGCCACCTCTGTTTATACTACTGGCAATGAACTGAATTACTGTTTAAACACCACGGTGGGGGCAAAGCAGGTTAGAAGGCACAGTATCCAACTGGCTGAATGCAAGTGGCCAATAACACAGCATGATGTGATAGCAGAGACGTGGGCGGAGGAGGAGGAGCTACCCACTAGTGCGCACACACACACACACACACACACACAAACACACACACACATTCTGTCTCTGCTCACGCATACACTTCCCCCATCCTGGATTTGAAAAGGGAAACAGAGACAGAGATGGGTAGAAGTAGGTTATGTTGTTGTGTTCTTATTCATGAGAACACTGATGTTCCCCTGGTCCTCGGAGACATTTTGTTCAAGGCCACGTTGAGAGGCCAGGCTGCAGGCCAGCGGACCTGATAGCACAGATTAACACAAGATGTCAGAGAAGAAAAGAAATAAAGATGTGTGTCAGCATTTGGGTCAGAATCATAAGTTTAGATATGCTCTATTAATGTTTCGACTGTGAAAGCCACCTCTTCATAGGGACGGCCGAGAAACGGGAGGTGATATTTGAATTCATTTAAAAAGTTTCCACAGGCACATCTGCTGCTTGTGAATGACACCCCGCTTCACACTTTAGTGACACGCGTTCACACCTGGGAGCAGTGCCTTGTTCAAGGGCACCTCGATGGTGTTGATGTTGTTCCTCTTCTCCACTTGGTCACCGTGTGCTGCGGCAGGTAGTAACTCTCCTGTACTGTGGCAGATATATTCTCTTGATTCACGTATCCAAGGAGAGGCCTAATGATTTGTTTAGAGATGCTGAGTAAAAAGGTCGGTTGGGCCACTTCTTACCTAATTCTTAATTTAACTGAGAGGCCATTTTATTAACCTGCTTCGGTTATAAAGGGGATAGATTAAGGAATTATTGTATAGCCTCCATTAAGGTTTTTGATTTCAGACTGCTCATTAAAAGGTATTTGACTGTTATTATAAAACAGAACACGTGGCGGTGATGTACAAGGGTACTAACTGTGGTGCAATAAATTATGTAAATTCTATCTTCCACCATTATGTTTTATGTTGGCCGAAAAGAGGGGAACAATCATTATTCCAGAAATAAAAGCAAATGTGGGATTGGATGATCCTCCGTTAGAATATGTCACGTATATGACATGAACACCAGTGTTGAGGAGCTAATTTGAATGCAGAGCTTTGTAAGCTTCCAAGTACTGAAAGAAGTTAACCGCAGCAAAGCTTCCCTCAAGAGAAATCCATATCAGGAAACTAGAAATACTTAATGATAAATACTAGTTTATTATGCTTTGTAAAAGAAACTGTTCAAAATAACAATCAACAATAATACAAGATAAAAATGACACTCAGTTGAGTATAACGTGCATAAAGTGCACACTTGTTTACAGGTCATACATAAACCAAAAAAAAGGAAGGTATCATCCTACAGGGTCAAATGGTAAATTGCAAATGTTTTGTATACCTTGCCCATCAGTCAACTGACACCTGCCTTCCGGAAACACCAGTCCATTTGGGGGTATAGAGTGCTGCAGGAATGAGCCAAGACCAGGAAACAAGTTAGCATTTTTGCACTTCCACTTTCCCTGTCAATGTTTCTTTGGTAAAATGTCTGACTCACAGTCTGTGTGTCACACAAGAACTATTCACATTTTGTTTGAATTCTCAAGCATTCAAGTGGCTAAATGACACTACAGAGGTTGTCAGGGACAATAAATGTCATCACCCGAGAATGGAGACTCATCTGCTCACTCACAAAATGTGCAAGCATCACACTTTGTGTTTGACACAGAGCATATTTTCTAAAGTAAACCAACTGAAAACGATGGGAACCAGGCTGATGTTAACTTCATCCCTGCAGCACTCTGTTGCACCCAGTAGGATCAGCAAACTTCTAAACTTACCACTACGCGACACCTAATAAAAACAGATGCACTGTCTGAACATGTGCATATCAAACTTTGAAGTTGTGCTGACTCTAAAAATATTCAGCCCTATAGAGTCCTTTCTGTTGCACTTTCACAAATATTGGTGCAGAGTTGGAGTCACATTAATAAAACAAATGATCGTACGATAGTTAAAGCTCCAAAAACACCGGATCCTGCATCCTGCAGACATCTTGATAGCTTCTTTCCCTGAACTTTCCCTGCTTTGTAAATGATCAGACCTCGAGCCCCAATTTGTATCCCCAGTTCTCTGGTTTCAAATGTTATTCTCCAAGCCCAGCAATTTAGATGTTTATTTCAGACCCATGTTTTTTTTTCTGGAGAAGAGCAGTACTTGGTCTTATAGAAACATTAAGTTTTTCTTTTTTTTCTTCTTTTTTTTTAACAGACTGGTTGTCAGATACAAATATTTACATAATAAACAATACATTCACGAACTAAGATATTTAACCTTTAATGTTACTGAAATCCATTGAACTCGATTGCACGTCAATTAATGTATGAAGTAACTGGGAGTTAACATTCCCGAACTGAAGTTATAGTGAGTTGGTCAGTTGTGAATGGTAAGGAACTCATGATACATCCTGCATTAAATCACACATTAAATCATCATGACTCACGCATTAGCATTACTTAAATATCATCTCCACACATGCGTAATGGCATACATAAACATTCTCTGTCATGTGTCTGACATGGTTTTTGCAGGGAAAAAAAGTAAAGTATTATTGCCACAAAAAAAAAATTAAAACTGCACCTACTCCAGAATATATGAAAATGCTAATCTTTTTTATTTCATAAGTTTAACTGCCGGACACAAGATTTCTCCTCCTTCACTGAAAAATCCATTCTCAGTGTCTCAGAACTGGAAGCTTCACGTTTCCGCTTCACACTTGTTTATGCTAAATTTTGGACCAGGAATGACTTCTGACTACTGACAAGTTTTTCATTGAGCACAGAGAAAATGCACACTTGATCAGCAGTGAATGTGAAAACAGCCTGCTACTGTCAGACTCTGCTCACACATCATTCTACACAGACATTCAACTGTAGGAACATCACTGCGACCTCACAATATGAAAGGTTACAGCGACCTTTGATGTCCAAAATCAGTTCACCCTCGAGTCCAGGTGAAGGTTTGTGCTAAATTTGACCAAAAAAAAACCAAGTTGAGTCATTCAATGCAATGTTGAAGTATTGTTGTCACAAGATTTAAGGTCACTGTGACTTTGACCTTTGACTTCCATAATTTAATCAGTTTATCGCAGAGTCGAGCATGTCATTGGTGCCAAATTTGAAGAAACTCCCTAAAGGCGATCTTGAGATACTGCTTTCACAATGTGCAACGTCACAGTGACTCTGACCCCTGTCTTCCAAAATGCTATCACTCCTTGAGGACCCGTGTACCAAATTTGAAGAAATTCCCATAAGACATTCTTGAGATGATGCATGTGAGGGTGAAGTGAACACTGACCTTGGAGCACAAAAAAATCGAATCACTTTATCCTTGAGTGTATGTAGATATTTGCGCCTGATATAACCAAATTTCCCCACAGCGTTCATGAGGTATTGCGTTCATAAGATTTTAGGTTCCAGTGACCTTTGACGTCCAAAATCATCCTTGAGTCCAAGTTGGGCTTGTGCTGAATTTGATGAAAGTCCCTTAAGGCGTTCTTAGGTTCATTGAGCAGGAGGTTGCTGTGACCTTTGACTTGTGACCTCCAAAATTGATTCAGGTCATCCTTGAGTCAGAGTGGATATTTGTGCAAAGTTTGAAGGAAACCCCTCAAAGCGTTCTTGAGATATTGCAATCACACAAATAGCTCAGAGAGACATGTTTACGTACGAAGCACAGATGGACGGACAACCCGAAAACATAATGCCTCCGGCCGTGGCTGTCACCGCCTCGGAGGGCACAAAAATACCTTGTTCACTGGAGGGGGACTTTAAATGCAAAAAATTAAAATTCAGTCATCATCTGCTCACCCTCATGCTGATGGAAAGACGGGCGTAGTCCACAACACTTCTGGAGCTTCACAGCAAAACAGCAGCATTTTGCAGCATTTTCTGAAAAAACTGAAGCTCCATATAGCTCCAAATAGCTCCATATAGTTGTCTAACGTAATCCAGGTAAAGGAAAATATATTATCTACATCCTCGACATACGGTTGAGCTCCTGCACCCACTTCAGACTGGGTGATGTAACGCATAAAAAAAGGGTGTAAATAACGTCTTTTCAAATACATTTGGGATCTGGGAGCTTCCAGAGAGTTGGATTACTCCCTGAACAGCTATATGTCGACATTATATGTTTTGATTCAATTATTTCATTACTTTTAAAACAAGTCCCCGTCTTTTTCAGTTGTTTAAGAAGAACACTGCGATGACGTTTTGCTTTAAAGCTCCGGATATGTTTTTTTCTTCACCCTGCTTTACATCAGCAATGGGGGTGTGAGGAGACAGACTGAGGAGTGATTTATTTTTATTATTTATTTATGTATTTATTTTCATTTTTGGGGTGAACTGTTCCTTTAAGTAGACTGATTTGTACCAAGTACTGTCGCTACAGTCTGAGATACTGCTGCAACTACTACCGCTGCTGCCTTTCTTCACTGCTGCCACTTCAGATAGTACTGTCCCTGTTAATGGCTTCTGCTGGTGGTGTCTCAACTGCTCTGGGCGATAATGATACGAACAATTAGAGCTTTGATATCTGCTAAATACATTTATTTATGTGTTTTGTTTTTTTGTTATACTTATGTACTGTGTACTGTACTATTATTATCATCATCATTATTATTATGAGCAGTGTGTGTGTGTGTGTGTGTGTGTGTGTGCGCGCGCGCGTGCAACAGCAGCAGCAGAGTGAAACCTTGTTCCTTTAAGGGTGGTGTCAGCGGCGGGCAGAGCAGAGCAGAGTAGGAGGAGTGTGGCTGTCTCCGCTCACTTCTCCACAGCGAGGGGACTCTGAGAATAAACAATTCCCTCAGACTGCACGCCACGCACCTCGAGCCCCGCTTTTCCCAGTCGCAGCACGAAAAAAAAAAAAGAGACGAGGCATCTTTTTTTTTTGGACTAAAACATTTTGTGTGTGTGTTTTTTTTGTTTTTTGTTTTTTTGTTTTTTAAGAAAGCCTGCCTCGCCGTTCCCCACGTCCGCTGCCCACAGAGTGTCAAGACAGGCGCGACCGTTTTCATTGGATTTGCCTCCTCCTGTCGAGCGATAGCGATGCGCCTCTCCGGCTGACTGTGGGGTGGACAACGCAGGTAGGTGCTACAGATGAACGCACTGTCATATGTGGGGGAAATATCATTATTATTATTAGCGCCGAGAGCAGGGGGAAAACACACGGGTGGAGGCGGTGTCGAGGTTTACGGCGGGGTTATTTCGTGTGTGTTATTTATTTTTTTCCGAGGGTGTAGGAAAAAGGCTGCCTGTGTGTCGAGCAGAGGCGCGTATGGATATAGCGCTGAAAAAACGCTGCATAAAGAAGTGAATGGAGCGGGTGCTAAATGCTCCTCTTTTAGCCCGCTGCCGGGCTAACACACGAGCAGTCAATTCGGCCTACGATAGAGGTTTTTATAAAAATGTATTTATTGTGAAACGAAAGCCACTTCCAGTGCATTTATCCTGCCACGGAGCGAGCCGCGGCTGAAACCGACGAAACCGTCCTGCTACATCTTGGAAGTGTGTTTTTAGCTAGTAGCCGTGTAAAACCTCCTGAAGGGATGCTGTCACGCTACGGGGCTGAATTGATAACAGCACACACACACACACACACACACACACACACAGCTGTAATGTAACGTCAGTACACTTAATGTAGTTCATCACATCGGGTCAAAACAGTAGGCAGCCTCCTATCTGCGAGTCGTTTTTAGCACCACCAACGGGAAACACCTCACAGCTGCACCGTTCTGTACATTGTAGTGAGGAAGGGGGGGGTTTTTGAATGAAACCTCAAGGCCTTGAAGAGGAGCTGACTGTGATCGTATGTGGACCTTGAATCCGACGTGTTTAAAAATACAGCTTTGTGTCCTGGATGCAGTGAGAAATCTGCTTGGTCTCCACACACTCGCCACTATGAGCTTCTTGGATTTGAGGTTGGAATCTCTTCTAAATTGTGCACTACTGACTGATGGAGCGTGGAGTTTGCCTTACATGTATCTGTGATATGTCATCGGTGTTGTGTGTGTGTGTGTGTGTGTTTTACATTGCAGTGCCCCTCCGGGGGAGTCAGTGACAATGGCAGTAGCCCTCGAGCATGAACAGTAAATACAGCAGCAGGTGAAAGTGGCTGAAATGTTGCAAATCATTACCTCTGTCTGTTGATCTGTATTACAATCAGCATGACGGGGTAACATTTGGCCTGTCATCGCATGATAAGCAGTCACTGTCTGGAGTCATGACTTAGTTAATGATCCCCATTAATGCCCATTTTGTCGTGCTTCGGTACAACATATCCGAAACTGTGTTCCCTGTCTGGGGCCGCTGGCCGGTCCATTCAGGTTTTTTTTTTTTTTGGAAGGGCACTAGTTCAGTCTGCAGACGAAAGTGCAGTTGGTCCGTTGCAGCCTGTCACATCACTGTGTCATCATGTCAGATATGTTTTGATAGAGTTCAAAGACTTGGATGTTTTTCACTGGCTGCCAGAGAGGCTCTCTGAATGGCCTTTGCGTAGGTGTTCCCTTTCCTGAAATGTATTATTGCTTCACTGGACTTTGGATCAGCGTGGAGGCAGAAGGTCAGGGGCTGAAGTTTGCCGTGAGTTACAGGAAGGAGGGCAGAGTACGTCTCCAGTTCAGGTTCTAAAAGGGCAATTTGCAAAGCTTCCTAGCAGTGACCTGTTGGGATGTCGTAATGTGAGGAGGATTAAACAAAAACAGCGTGTTCGGTTAATGTGCTACCTTTCACAGCAGCACTGTAACTCGGACTAACAATCTAAAGTGATGTGGAGAAAAGTCAAACTTCTTTAAAGCCCTCTAAATACTGTCTGTGTCTGGGGGTCTGCCTTTTAGCCTTCCTTTTGTTGAGCATTTAAGCTGCTTAATTATTTGACCCGAACTTACACAAGATGTTCAAGGTAGTTCAGCTTGTCCTCTTTTGCCATAGATAACTAAAACCTGCACATTTATAGCTCATCTTTAAAGTTGCAAAAGTACTTGTGTTTGAGCGGTCTGGCCCGTGTGCTGTGGCTCAGAGGATCCTCCTGTGTGTGTGCTGGATGTAGCTTGATTCGACTGGGATTGTGTGCTATTGTCCAGGGAGCTGCTGTTGAGTGATGTGCAGTAGCCTGCAACAGAACCAGAGGACATTCAAATGGCCGAATGCAAATGATGTCGAGGCTGCTGAACAATCACAAGACTGGACTCTGGACTACTGCACTCTACTCTCCTAGCCATTGGCTGCTGTTCACGACAGCGAATCTTATCTGCCATCAAAACACCACTGCTGCTGTGTGAAAGTGGCGTGTTTTGACGCGAGCGTGTGATTGCGTTCACGTAGGTGTGTTCTGCATCCCTATCTGCCCTTAACATGGGAGTAATACCAGGATCACACTATTTGTTGCTACTTAGTGACGTCCATTCTCCTGTAAATAATTTGATGTAATAGTGTATTTTTATCCCGGGTGATGCCACAGATACGGGAGTACCTGCCTTGGCACTTATCTCTACTAACAGCCTCTCTAACTGCTACCACTGTGCCGACTCAAGCCCCACTGTTTGTAAATCTGTCAGTCACAATGGCATGAGGCACGGGGGCCGACGAAATCGAGGGCGTCATCCCGCTTTTTGATTGCCGAGATAGTCGGCGAAAAAACAAACTAATGTGCAATCTACCAGAACAAGTGTCATGCATTTACTGCAGAGTTTTTGATTTATTATAGACCTGGGAGCTGCCCAGCACTTGTGTTGTTGGCCACCGAACATTGTTCAAGGGCACTTTGACAGTAGATGTTGAGGAGTAGAAGTGCATTTCTCATCTACTTACAGGCCTGTACTGTCGGCCCGCTGAGGATCCAAACCGGAGACCTTTTGGCCACAAGCTCATTTCTCTAATTGTTTGGGCTCTATAATATTTGTGTGGAGCATGCATTAAGCCAAATCGTTTTATTGTTCTCTTTATTGTTTGTTTATTCAGTAGACACTCTCCGCTAATGACGGTCGTCACTACTACTGCTGTTATTGGGCCGGGATTTACATCGCAACAATTATGCTGTAAATTTAATATTCGGTCTTAGACATTTATCTCAAATTTACGAGACCAAAACACAATGTTGTGTTTGAAATTATCCCTTTTCAGTATTTCACTATTGAGAGGATGTCAGCACTCCTTAGCGTCTTGACTCTCTTCTGTGCCGCCTCCTCCTCTACACCTCTTATCTCTCACTGGATTTCACACAAGTATTCTACAGACTGCAGCATCATACTCGCAAGTCTTGATACCACAACAAGGCCAGATTGCATAAAATTGGACTGGAAAAATGTCCTGTAATGGATATGAAGAAGACGAAGCTAAAATGTCAAGGCTTGACTGATGAAAGTGTAAACACACACAGATGGATATAGTGACTGAAGCCAACATAACTGAATAAAAAATGAATTGTATAATATAAAACTACCAGCGGAGCTCTGCGATTCTAAGCTCGTCTTATCTATATTGGCCTGATATTGGGGGAATTTACATTATCGGCTGTTTACTGTGTTTTTATAATACAGCACATGTCCTGCAAAGGTCCAGAGAAGGGTATTTAACGTGTAAAATCTTATGAGAGCTGTGGAATCACACATTTTTGCTCACTACATCTCAGCTTTTCTTACATCCAGGTATGTAGAAACTACAGGTTAGGAACTTGTTTTTAAAAGTCAGTATTGACCAAGACAGCCATTATTGACCATTTATCAGCAGTGGCTGAAAAGAAAATCCATGTCCTGCACCCCTACTTCAATCAAAATGGCACGCAGAAATTGTCTGTTTACTCATTGTATGGCGTTTTAGTGTATTTTAAGAGATTATTCTGCCACTAGAGCACCCGAAGAATGAGGCCGCATCAGAAAACAAGGCGCAAAACTCCTGAAGTCAATTTTTCTGTCTGAAATAGGATCATTGTGTGGGCAGTTTTGGAGTATTCCCACTGTGTGCTGCTAAGAAGATAGGGTTTAGTGAGGGCTCTCAGTTATAACAGCACTATCTCATTCTGAGACAATCACTCCGGCTCCTGTTGGTGCTTCTGTCATGAACAGAAGGCAACCAAAGTCAATGGGACTCATTTTGATGACAAGGCAGGAACCGCTAAATGCGTCTTTACAGCCATCGCTCCTGGATGCGGAGCCGGAATGACGAAATGCGAGGAAGAAAGATGGACGCCTCTGCTGCAACCCCTGAGAGCTATACTAGCCAGAGCTCATCTGTTGAATGACTCCCCCCTCCTCCTCCTCCTCCTCCCCCCTCCCCCCCT
>CAEMYA010000025.1:5894988-5905056 GCA_903131615.1 Diplodus sargus
CCCCCCCCCCCTTCTCTCTCTTCACCCTCACCTCCAACTCTCCACCCCTCTGCTTTCGCACTTCACCTTGGCCTTGGCGCAATGACAGGCCCCTCAATTATCTCCACCGATTGATCGCTGCTGATTGCAATTGCCGTGAATTATTTAGACTTTGCTGAAATTGCTCGCGGAAGGGGAGGGAGACCAAAAAAGAGAAGGATATTGCCGACCAAATGAATTACACATTACCCACATGAAGCCTCGGCCCATTATGAAAACAACAGCTGCGGAAGCCGAACTGTGCCGATCAATGAAGCAGAGCGGGGCAACGACATCAAGCTACCTTGTGCTGTGGTAGCGGAGCGACCAGCTCAGCACCAAATCTCCGCCGCCCCTCTCCTCTGGTACATTAAGTAAAGACTGAGGAGATGTAGCGTGGAGCAGCAGACCTCCTGGGTGATGTGAGAGGAGCTGACTCTTTCCCTGGCTGGGCTGGTGTGGGCACAGCAGAGGAGCGGAGTGGAACTGACTCCCTCCCTTCGCTCCTCTCCCTCCCTCTCTGCCTCTCGTGCTCCTGTAGCAGAGCTGCTGCCCCCGGGCTGTAGAGGTGCAGTAGGAAGGTTTCTCTACCATTGTGGCAAGCGTGCTGCCAGGATGCTGCAGTCAGACGAAGGGGAAGGTCTCTGCTTTTGCCACAAGCGGGCCAATGTCACAGGCGTGACTGAGTGGGCGGACTGCAAAGGGGAATGAGGACAGACGCTCATAGATGGCAGGAATACCCAAGCTGTGCGTGTGCATGTGACGGAGAGCGTCTGTCTCGTTGTTTTCACAAAAAGGCTAGAGATGCTAGAGACGTGTCTGCTTTTTCTGTAGCTCTTGTTCAGCCGCAACAGTCAGAGGATGTACGTAATTAAGTCTGTGATAATACAGCCGTTGACCCCAAGGATCATGGCACACATGGATTCATGTGAGCTTGCATCATGCATCGCTCAAACAAAACAGCTTCTGACAGGCGTCAGACAAGGCTGCTGCACCTTGTGTCCCGAATGCTATTTTTGTTGCCTCCAAATGTATTATCGCATACATGTGCCTGGCATGGTCTAAGAAGCCTAAGGGTTGAAGGCTAGGACGGGTCACCAAGTCCAAGGACTGAGGTCGGCTGTTATTCAACTGTCTTATTTTAACCAGGTTATGTGGCAGGCGTGCACGGGAGAAGCCGGGGCTAAGTGAAAATGCCACTCATTCCTGAAGAGTCCCTGGCCTCGTCAAGGTTAGTGGCTTGTCTTTGTAAGTTGAGGGATTGATGCATGAGCCTGTCTGGCGCTGAATTCAAAGTCCAAAGCTGTCACAGGCAGCAGCTCTCCTTCCACTCCCCCCTCCGCCCTCCCTCCCTCTCTCCCTCCCTCCCTCCCCTCTTTGCAGGCTATCACTGGGCCCCGTCCTTCCCAACTTCTTAGCAGCCTGTCCTTTTGGGAACCTTGAGCAGCCCAGGCAAGGACACAGCGTCTGGTGCAGTAAGCCTGTGCAGAGGGGGAGGCTTTACGTAACGTTCTGCTTTAAACATGGGTGTATGACTTCCCTGACACGGAGCAGTGCGGTGCAGAGCTGCACAGCTCACAGCACATGTCCCCTCGGCCCCCCTGGACAAGGAGGGGGCAGAGAGATCCCTGCAACTTAATTATATCTTTCTCTTTTAAAAGCTTTCGTTTGAAATTAAATTTTCCCAGGCAATTAACTAAAGAGGAGTTTTCAGAATTTATGAATGAATGATGGATATATTGCACAGGACGACAGGGGAGGGAGGGAGGCAGGGAGGGAGGCAGAGGGCGATGCATATGCAGTATATGCTGCGAGGTCGTGCCTCTGAGATTTATTTCCATTGTGAAACAGGTGAAGTTCGGGGAAATTCAGGCGTCATTAAACTTTGTACCTTCGAGCTGCTCTTTTATGCCACGGCTGCTGCAACACGTCTGAGTTCATAGTACACCATTCTACTGTCAATATTTGGGTTATTTTCAGTACAACCATGTGAACACTCGCATACTTCCACATCGCTCTGCTTTTCAGGATGGAGGTGGGGTTTTCCCACTCTCTCATTCATTCAGCCCCACATCTTACAGGAGTTGGATGTAACTTGCTGAATGATGTTACATGCTGCACACCCCAAATCCTCTTTTGGCTTGAACTGTAATTGTGTAACTTTTTGGCTTCTAGTGATGAGCTGAATTGTTGCTGGGCAACAAGGGACCTGTGCGGGTGGCCGTGGAGAGTCTGAGCTATGTGAGTTCAGATAGATCTGCAGCACATTATCCGGATTCCCAAAAGAGGAATGTCACTGAATCCCCCTTGGAATACCTTCTCTTTTTTTTTACATATTATTCCAGGCTTGATGATTTGTCATTCGGCTTTAATGATATTCCATTAGGGTCTGCCTTCTGAGATGCATAAAGACTGGCCTTGTAATGGCTCTGACATTACAGGCTCCCTTCACTCGGTTTGAAATTTGTCAATGAATACATAAATGACTCATTGCACTTTCCATAAACATCTTTTAACAGACGGCGGTTAAATAAGTGGCACATCTCTAAATTAAAAAATGAATGCACTCCCACGCCACAAAGCAAGGAGCGAGGACATTTGGCATGACCCCCTGTCCCCCTCTTTCACTCAGAGTGGTCTCTTGAATTTCTGAAACATGCTGTCCTTTTGTGAAGCTTCAGCCCACTTTTAAATCCATTAGTGAGGTGGCGTTATTCAGCGGCTCCTCCACCGGAGCTGGGTAAACAGGCCGAGAGACTGTGGTTCAGACTTACAGCTCTCCCGTAACTGTGTTAGGAGGCACACAGTAGCAGAGAGGCCATTTGAGAGGAGATGGAGAGCACTGGGCTGATGACTTGAGGCAGCTGTATGACCTATTACTTTGGGAAAATGGACTGGTGACCAGAAGATTGCTGGCTCATACTCTGCTCACCCTCTGCCCTTGAGCAAAGGCAATTAACCTGGATTCCTCCAGTAAATATCCAGCTCTAGAAATGGAAAGAGATGTGCAAGAGTGATAATCGTGTAAGTGACTTTGAATAAAAGTGTCCACTAAGCAGGAAGATTAATACAGCTAATAGAATCATTGCTTGTGTTTTCAAGTTATCAAGGACCCAGGACTGCTGAACACGTAGAGGAGTACGTAGTCCCCCCCTCCTCCCTCCCCTCTGTCTTTGTGCACTCTTCCACGCGCGCTCATTCACAGACTTCTCTCTTTTCCTGTAGCTTTAAGGCTAAAGCATGACCTTGACCTGATTGCTCAGGGGCTTTTTAAGTAACTCTCCAGAAGGAGATCCAATCATATGACACCCTTCACCCAGCCTCACCCCCCTATCCCCTCTCCCGACCTTGTATGTCTATGAGGATGAGGGGGTGGAGACACCATGCAGCTGCAGGGGCTGACATTCAATTGGGTAATCGCCCCAAGGTCAGTCAGGGTCAAGGTCGTGTCAGAAAGAGCGCTGTGGCTCCGGCGATCCCCGCAGCTGTCTGAATTTTTGGAATCGCCGGCCACAAGTTTCCGCCTGGTTTGACTGTGGTGACGAAGTGAGCAGGTTTAGTCATCCTCTCAATTCTTAATCACCGATACCAGCATATGTCAGGGAAAGGTTGTTTCATGTCCAGAGTGATTCATGTCCAGAGTGAGCTGGCTGCTTGGATTTGTGTTATTGCAGTTGCCTTCACTCACTCCCTGCAGCTGCCCCGCTGTTTAAACCATGCTGGCTCACTGTCTCGCTTCAGAGCACGCTACTGTCTCTGCTTCAGAGTATTTTTATGCTAGTACGTTAACATTTCTGCCCCCTGGATAGGTTTACCATATGGCTGGGTAAATCAGGATCCTGGCCCACTTTGTTATAACATGCAATCGTACACCAAGGCCAAATGTCAGTGTTTTTACATGTGATTCAATCACTTGTCACTTCCTGGATTCTGGATATTGCGCTATGCTTTCTCTTTAAACTATAGTTGTAGAATTGGAGAATCAGAGGGAGCTGCACTGTTTCCACAAGATCGTTTTCGAATGGTTGCGACAGTTACATTTTTATGACTATTATGAAAGTAATATGTTTCCATATAGCATGTTTAGTGAGAGAAAATGAGACGGTGTTGATTATCTATTCCTTCAACCCCATTGTAAGAGAAAGTATAAATTCTGGTCTGCTGCTATTGTGTTCTTTGCAAAGCTTAAATTTTAACTTTATTTATGTAGCCAGTTTCATAACTTTATTTGTTGTCCTGAATCTTAACATTTTAAACCACAAATGATTTTTTTGACTGTTTCAGGCGTCAGACTGTGTTCTGGGGAACTTATTTCACTGTGAGGATGACTTGTTTATTCAGTTATGGAAATATATAAAATACATTATTCAGAGCTTGTATTATCACCTCATTAATGTGGTATTTACTTT
This sequence comes from Diplodus sargus, assembly GCA_903131615.1. Classification (NCBI taxonomy): domain Eukaryota; kingdom Metazoa; phylum Chordata; class Actinopteri; order Spariformes; family Sparidae; genus Diplodus; species Diplodus sargus. Next base: position 5,899,416 of record CAEMYA010000025.1, read on the forward strand.
CTGAGTTTGAATTTCTTTTTCAAAAGTCCATAGTGCACCTTTAGTAGATTATTGCTGTGGTTGGCAACAGATTTTCTTTTCGTTCGTTAATCGTTGCAGCTCTAATCCAAATGACACACAATGTAATGTACCATAAAAATGCATATAGGAGCGGACTGAAATAGAATTCAGTAAACCAAAGTTGGTTGACATTTTGTGAGGCGATGAAGAATAACCATCCGTACAACTACTGTAAATACATATCTTAGTTGAATTAAATGTCAACCCACCCCTGATATAAATGTAATACTGTATCTGACATGAAAGGCCTCCTGGCTGCACACAGGGTCTCAGGAACCCATATGACAAAGCAAAGACTAAATTCCAGACTTGTTGTCACAGAAATGTCCTCTTTCCTCCACTCTCTGTGGAGCCAAGTGTCATTAATTCTCAAATGCTGAGCTGCCTATTTCGTCGTAGTGTTATTAGAAAACAAGCATAGACATGCCAGCTATAATAAAACAGTTCTGGACAGAGTATGGCATTATACAAGAATGTTGTCATTGTCACGATGGACAGAGAGGCGCTGGCAGAAGATCCTGATGAGGATATGTCCTGTATCTATTATATATAAAGAACTTGTTTGAATGAGTGTTCTGTTTCATTTTTTCTCTCGTCTTGACAAATATTGCCATTCTAAATTGGTGCGTGTTTATCAGGCGTTTCATTATTATCTCGGATGGCCCCAGTGGGAATCAGACTCCAGGTCCTGGTATTGTTAGCGCAGTGCTCTCCCCTGTGGTCCCAACACTTCATAAGCTCCCTTGATTGTGTGCAGAGGACTGTCTTATTAGACACAACTAAAATGAAGGTGATCCCCTGCTAAGATTTGACATTTAAAATCAGACATCAGTTGCTGCCCACGTGGATACACCTTTAGCTCTCCCGCACACACACACACATGCACACACACACACACACACACACACAAAGGAGCCGACAGGAACCTGTAGCATGTACTTGTTGGATGTTGACTTTTTCAGCTGCTATTGTATAACTGTTATATCCAAAGAGAGCAGCACGACAACCTGCTAACTCATATGTCACTTTAAGTTAAGCCTTGCTTGGTTTATAAAAGGTAATGGAAGCTACAGTAAAGCTTGTATAACGTGTGAGATCTCTCTTTTTTTTGCATGCACACACACCTAGGGTGAGCACAGGAGTGGTGAGCTTGTGTAACTGTGTTTACACGTCTGGGGCTGGTGCTGGCACAGGAGCCAGACGAATGTGGTTTATCCAGGGCCTCTTTCTCTCTAAGCCACCTTCCCTTCCATTCAGCGTTGACCTTGGTGCTTATGAGGAGGCAGGGCTTGACCTACATCCACCCCCTTAACTGGAACTAGAACCTCCACCAGCCCCTGCCGAATAAAGAGACCTGACACCCTATCCTGCTTGCCCCAACAGCCATTTTCTCTCAGTCTCTGGACCTATTCGCTGCACTTTACACATGAAAGTAAGAAACAGCAGAGCTCCATGGTTTTTGCAGCGTGTCTGGCAGCCGAGAAAAGTGGAGCAGCGGGCTCCATGACTCGTCTCTGAGGCACCAACATGTCTGTGTGCACTGGGTCACCATTAGCACGCAGGGGCTTAGCACCGGGCTGGTGAGAGTTTAGCGGCAGGTCAACCCTCCTCTGGTTTTTAAAGTGGTGTGTCAAACTGTGGCTGATGCAAATGAGTACACACGCAAACACATGTAGTCGCGAGCATCTGGTGGGACTAATGTTGGTGTGCGAGCAAACTGTGTGACACTGGGGTGCTAACATAAGGCACGCTAATATTCTGAGAGCTATTTGACAGTCTATTTGTAAAAGGTTTGGGTAACCAAATTTTTGGGATTTGCGTACATGAGTCCTGCTGTGGTTTCAGAAGGGCTCAGACGTGTAAAATCATTGTAACACGTAGTGACGAGTACAAAGCTACTGCTGTTTGAGCTCACCTTATTTCACTTTTAATCAAAAATATTCCTTAAAGGTCATCTCCACCAATTTTACACACTGAAATGTGTTTTCAGGTCTTGAGGAGTACTACTGCATATGTGAAAAGGTTGATGTCACTCAGCGGATAAGTTGCATTGTGGGTAATGTAGGTGATGGGTTGTAGAATGTATGGAATTAAATAGGTGATACTCTCTGGTTTGGCTATTTCGATTTAGATCATTGGTTTTTAAACAGTCCATGATGAGTCCAACAGTGTTATGGGATTGGGATGCTAGACCAGTTGACTGCGTTTCAAAACCCGGTGCCTACATTACCCACAATGCAACCTAGCTCGGAGTGACATCACCGGGGGCAATTTGGCTCTGATGCAGCAGGGCATCTGTAATCTGATAAAGTATTGCTTTTTAAAATAAACCTGAAACAATCTGAAAAATACAGAATTCTGAATCTAGTAATCAGCCAGGTTGATTATCAGTCAAAACATAGTACACATGTTGATGTACATATATTTTACTTTCATCTGTATTTTTGATACCTGATTATATTTACAGCCAGGAAAATAACGTTGGATACTGTCCAAAATGACATTGGATATCTTTACTTAAATGCCACATCAGATACTTGAAGACTTTGACTCAAGCGCTATTACTATGGGTGACATTCACTTTAACTGAAGTTATAGTTTAAAACGATGTCTTTACTTTTACTCACAATTGACTATTGGGGACTTTTTACAACACTGAATGCAATCAATATAATTGCTCTCTTTTAAATTCAGAGCTTAGTCTGCAGCGGTGCCAAAGACTAAAAGTATGAAAGAAAAGGTAGCACGCTGCTGCTGAAGTAGTATTGTTCAGTTCAGTAAGTCTCTTTAAAGGTAAAAGGTTTTTCAAAGGCAATAATTAAATGTCACTCTCACCGTTACAAATATAGCTCTTGAACGGAAGCTAAACAAAGGTTGCTAAGCGACACCGAGGCGGTGAGTGATGAGTGATGATTTTTGGCTGCCGCATTAATATTTAAATTAGCAGTCAAAGGTGTGCGTTGATTAGGTATTTCACAATGGCTTTCGAACAGGAATCCGACAGTGATACAGATGGCAGAACAAACTATCTGTTTTTATAAATGAATGAAAGTCTCAGCTGTTGTCGGAGGAACGTGCCTGTCGAGGAGAGCCATGCTTAATGTATGGAGGGATTACAAAAGCAATGCATGAGTGAGTGCGGCTTAATGAGGGAAGGGGTTTGCATGAGAGCACCGTGCGTGATCTGAGATATATCATGAGCTGTCCTATCCCCACACAGAGGCATTTGAGGGGGCCAGTGTCATGCTACCAGGCATTAGGGCCGCTCAGCTCAGCTAGCGCCGTAATATCTCCCCCAGCCAAGAACGGCTCATAATTTTTCTGGCTGGATGACATGTCATACCTTCATGGGTGTTAAATGACTGCAAAAAGCAGTGTGTATGTCTGCGTTAAAATAAGGCAGGGGATCCCATTTAGCATTCTGAGTAAGACATGAGATAATGACCACCTAGAAGATGAGATGCAGAAATTAAGTGGCGGGGGTGCGCTGTGGATGGTGTTTAACCTCAGGAGCAGTTGTTGTATCAAGGCGTGTGAAGGGGTTTTTCACCAAACATACAGCAAGCCAATTGATGAGGGCTGCCTCTAATCCGAAGGCCACAGGAACGCATCGCTAAAATTCAGGGGGCCATCACAGAGAAGCATCTGAGTGGGTAATTTTTTTTTTACGTCTTTTCTTCCTTTGTTTCCCTCCCTCTCTCCCTTCTACTGTCTCCCTCGATCATGCTCTGCAGAACTCCTTTGCACGATCTCAGGGAGGGGAGAGAGAAAAAAAAAAGAAGAAGAAAAGTGGGTCAGGGCGACCTATATTTTTTTCCCACAGTTCACGGAGGCAGAGGGTGGCGGTGTTATCGTCAGTTAGACGAGGAGCAGGGCCTGATGGGGAGGCAGGGCCTTGTCGCGAGACGCAGCCACTCAGAACTGGGTCAGCAGCAGAGGCTACGTCTTGTAAACGGCTTGTCATACTGGGGAGAAAAGCTGCAAATGAACCATAGATTATACGCCCCAAGCTGAGCACTGAGGTCTCTCCTCACTCCCCAGCCCCACACTTCAAAAAACACACGCACATATAAGCCTTACAGTAGCGCAGGAGTCTCTGAAGCACTGCCACCTCCTATAAGTTCCTCTCTTCCCCTCTCAGTCTCCAGTAATAGCGTTTGATTACCGCAGTCAGACCTGACAGGCTCAAAGCCCGAGCCACACACACTTTTAAGTAAAGGATCCTTTCACATTTCTCTCTTTCTCTGACACACGGGTTGCTGTTTGCTAAATATAGTCCGCTTTCTCCCAGATTTGCTCGACTTTATTCAGGTCAGGTTATTTACTGTACCAAGTTCAACTGTGGTTTAGAAATGAGCAATACAGATGCTTATTCAGCTGCAGTGACCCCTTTGCATATCATCTGTGCCAAAGCCAGACATGTGAATACTGAATAGATAATATGCTTACATGATCCCTCATGAGATATGATTCTTTTTTCCTGACTAAAAAAAAAAAAAAAAAAAAAAGGCTTTCATTTAACTCACTCTGGTTAACTTTTCAAAGGAACCTCAGTATCGCTGCAGAGCCAGCTAAACCGACCGACGGTTGATGTTATGTTAGAACAAGAATTAGTGGTAGGTCAGATTTGCTCATGTGGATTTTTGGCAGGCTGCCCTCAAGCCGCGGGGAAGATATAATCCACGGCCACCATATATTTTTGATATATCGATTTCAAATGGAGTCTGTGCCGCGGCTCGTTGTTTCATACCCTTTGTGTCTCCGACAGACAAAGCGGGATAAACACTGGGTTTGATCTCCTACTCACAAATAATTGCTGTGGCTGTTGGATTGAGCTAAGACCTTAGACTTGAATATCAGGGCTTATTCTTGCATCGGGGTCTGCTTATGGAGCAATGCAATTTTCAGGCAGTAGAGCTCACTCATATTTCACTATGTGGAACAAATCTGCCTGTAATGAATCTCCCAGGACACTGTGGTGTCTCCACAACCCAGCCTGCTTTTTTGGCTCTTCCTGCGGGGGAGATCTATAGTGGGCCTTTTTAATATTTCAACACACCCATCTCCCTGATTTGAAAACTAGATTTTGGTGTTTGATGGGAGGGCTTTCACTCCAAATAAACGCACCCTTCGTTAGAGTTGGTGTCTTTTTTCTCTCCCTGTATCAGTCCCGACTAATGCTAATCATATTGGTTTCGCTCCGTGTAAAAACAGCCTTATTAGCTAAGGTGTCACACTAACAAACATAACATAATATCCCGAGGTGGGGCTAAACATGGCGGGGGATCGGATTAGCAGCAAGACTCCGGTTAGTACACACACCCGGCTCTCCCCGGTGCCACAGCTCCCGAGCACTGCCACTGCCGGGCAGCAGACCTGTCTAATGTTATTCTTAGCCCCAGAACTTCATGTCTCTGCGCGAAAGCCCCTTAACGCTAATTGAGGAGACTGCTCATGGCTCACGTCGCTCAACAACAGCCTCTGAGGGGGTGTGTACGTGTTGCCGTCTGTCTTTCTACGTGTGTGTGTGTGTGTGTGTGTGTGTTTGTTTGTGTTTGTGTGTGTGTGTGTGCGTGTGTGA